>LPNX011121424.1:351164-449147 GCA_001517045.1 Pseudotsuga menziesii | reverse complement strand
ACTCAGATCTGGCTCAGCTAGACACATATCAGGCATTGATGGACTCTCCATCAGTTGATTTCACTTGATTCCATGAGTAATTGCGCCCCCCTAGGCTAGATGGCCTGCAATTGTATAAATCAAGGCACAACCTCCTCTTCCAAACTAGTTAGAACTGGGATTGAGGTGCTGCTGCTATTCTATTGTTGTAATTCTCATTTGAAATAAAGAAAATATTTGGAGGCAATACGGTGTGGTGCCATTACATGTGTGCATGATTATTTCCATTGTTTTACTGAGGTAACCTGTATCTGTTGTCAGTTTTTGCTATTTTCTTGTAGATCTGTGGTTAAGATTGGTAATTAGCTTATTACAATCTTGATAGGAAATGTGTTGTTCAATAATTTTATTGACTGTCACTCTCCTTTGATGCATGTTTAGAGATCTAGATTTAGCATGTCCTATAAGCTTATATGCATGTTATCTTGAATCTCTTTGTATGTACTAATCGAATCTCACAAGTTCTTTGATTTCAGCTGAGTTGCAGGTTCATACTTTGGAGAGGATGCTGATCTAGTTTGCTTCTTCATTCTATTCAAAACCTTTCAAAGGCATAGTCCCTCAGCATTCCACCTGAAATCTCTACTGTGGATCTTCAAGGAAACCAACACTCTTTCTCTCTCTTCCTCCTTTAAAAATTATTAAACTTTCCTCAAACTGGTTACTTTAAGGTTTGTTTTTAAATCTGATCTATCTCATAAATAAAATCATACATAGATATAATTATCAAGATCCCTTCAATTCTCTAGATCTTAGTTTCATTGTGCACATAAAGTTCAAATTCAAGAGATCTAGCTAAAATTGCCTTAGTTTCACAAGTAGTTTATTGAAAAATTCATAGCTTACTATTAAGGTAGTTTCATTTGCTGTTCAATAATTTCAATATTCTGCAATATCAGTGCTTTTAATTGGCTGTACAAATGGCAAGCCAAGATCCCAAGGAAAGCTTGCTTTCCTTGGTTCCTTTTTCGTCGGTTTAGCTAGTTTAATTTCATTAATTTTTAAGATAAAGTAGGCTGACCCAAAGGCACTCTTAAAGTGCTTTGGGGAATTTGTTATTCTAATGCACTCACTTTAATTTAGTAGGTCTGACAGAGAAGAAAGGAAGCTTCTGTCCAAAGTGGCTTTTGGAGCGCTCAAATCCCCCCAGGGGTCTCTCTTTTGTCACATAATTTGTAATTTTTTTATATAAACTGTAAGATCTTGGTTTCAGCCTATATAAGGACCAAAAAAGCTCTATTTTATTAGTGCTTTGATAATGTAATCACTGTAATAAAATCATCCTTTGAATAGGCTCTTTCGAGCCCATTCCCCATCCCCCTTGGGGGCATTCGCGTCGGTGCCATTTTCGTCGTTTTCTGCTTATTTTCTTTTACTAGAATTGATCTGATTTGTAGGGTAGTATATTTTATCTTGTTGTTAATTCCATATTCCATATCTTACTTTCAAAAGTAATCATAATACTTACCCCACGATTTCCTGAGTGACTCAAAAGGGGAAAGAGATTCATGGCCTAATCAGAAAACCATATTTGTGTAGTTGTGTTATTTTCTCATCTTTTGTTTATCAGCATTTTAAAATTAACCCCTCCTTTATTCCTCGGTTGAGATCCACTTGGATCAAAATAGGTTCTTGGAGGCTTTTCTTTTAAGCAAGAACACATCTTTTAAAACTTATTAAAATTTACAAGACTCCAGTGTGTATGCTCTACACTTGGCTGCGGTTCGTCCGATCAGTCATGTTGTATCAAAAGCACTTGGGTGACTAGCATAATTAGGACTCACCTTCCCCAATTAACAAACCATCAGGTGAAAATACAACACCTCGATCAAACCTTTACGGTGGAAAAATACCCAAAGGAAGAGGGAACCTATTGAAAAGTAACCTCGGGGCACCGATCTCTGTCACACCCTAACAGGTGTGTTACGAACACAGCCCCAGAGACTCCATTTCAGCCCACATATTCCTTGCGGGTAGCCGTATAGGCTTTGTTTTGGACATACTCCAAGTACTCTCGGGTATATCTGGAGTCCCCCTTTTAGCCTAATTTAAACAACTCATACTTCAATTTTAACTTAAAACATACCAAGATGCAATCGCAAAACATTCACTCCAAGCACACGCAAGCATATTGATCTCTTTGATTTGACTCCATTATTAAGGAACTGGTCATTTTTGCTTCATATATATATTGTTTATCAGCTTTGTGCTTTCGTGTGTTATTTTCGTATCTTGTCGTCTTCAATGGTTTATAGTTAAATTATTCGAACTCCTAAGTAACTGATTCAGTTTAACATCACCACACTAAGAAATCATCCTTAGTAACTAAATAGGGTCTACCCCCCTTGGCTCCGTTAGGAGTTGAGACTAAACGGAGGAGTCAAGAACAAGGTGACAGCCTTGACTCGAGACTTACCCCCAAGGACACACCGAGTGGCTTGAATATTTTTGCCACGTGATCCAGGTGTGTGAAAAGGCGGTAACACTTTTTGGCGTCATTGCTGGGGATAAATCTTTTTATTCCCGAGTACGACTTTTGTTTTCTTCCTTTTTGTTTTTGCTTTGTTTGATGAATGCTTAGAGTAGATCTTTAATTTTCATCTGGTGACTCCATTGACCTTTTCCAGTTTTTATTTTTACAAAGAAAAGCAAAAAATAATTTTTGTGAAAAGATTCATAAATGCTTATTTTTCTGTTTCACATGGCGACTCCATTGAAGGGATAAAACCCTGTTTTCTCATAAACTTGTGAAGTTTTGTTGTGTGTAGATGAGCCAATGCAACATGTTAAAACCTTTAAAGTTCATCACTTGACAGCTCCACCTTGTCAGTACAAGGTTTTCAAATGGATACCATTTTGGATAAATTAAGGGAGAAATATGGTGCCCAGTTAGCCTTAGCATTTCAACCTATCGATTTCTCAAACATCCCTGGTTTTCCTAACTATTGTGATATTTTGGGGGATACAAATAACTAGCTTCCACCATTTCATGGAGATGATGGTGACTCGGCCATCTGGCATGTCAAATCTTTCCTTCAGTTGATTGCTGACTTCAATATTCTCTATGAAGACCATATGATGGAAATGTTTGCTAGTACTTTTCGGGGTGAGGCTAGTTATTGGTTCTATCAAGGCCTTCCTGATAAATGTATAACTTCTTTTCCAAGCTTCCTTTGGATGTTTTTAGAGCAGTGGCATGATGGTAGGGGTAGTAGGAATGGTTTAAAAAAGTTCCTTGAAAAGATCTGTACCTTCTACCTATCTGGGATAGAGTATCACATGGAAACATATGATGGACCTTTTTCCATGATACAAAGTATTAAATACTTGGAATCACTTCTTGAACATTTGAGTAAAGAGCAAGTCCATGATACTCCCATAAAAAAGCATCCTAGAAATTATTTAAGAAATGAAGCAATCAAGCTTCTTCTTAAAGAAAATGAGGTATCTCCCAATACACATCAAGATTCTGAGGAAGGGAAAATCCAAGATGATCATATTGAATAGTTCCAGGAGGATCCCATGATGGAACACATTGTTGAAGACTCTCCTCATGTCACCATAGCTGAAGACATTGAAGATTTGGTGTATTCTCAAGTGTGCTGCAATGCTGATACCTTTCCAGAAAGCCCTCTAGAGAAATCCACTGAGCAACACATACCAAGTAGATCCCATTGAATATGTCCCAAAAATCTCCTTGATTGAAGATAATATTGAATATCCTCTTCATGATATCATAACAAGAGCTTATAAAGAAACCTATGATAGATCACTACAGTGTGTGGTGACACTGGACCTTGTTCTCCTCATGTTGATGAAGGTTTGGAAAGTTTATTTCCTTGTAACATTTTATCTAAAGAAGATTGTTATGAATACAAGGAAGACATGGATAGGCAGGAGCATGATGCCATGGATGAAGAGCCCCCCACATATGACATGGATGGGAGTGATGACTATTGGAATTTCATAGGTAATCCAATTTGTGAGAATTTTATGGAGAATCCTGTCCATGATATGTCCAACAATGGGAGTGTTTATTCAAAAATTTGTGGAAGTCCAATCTACGATACATCCATAGAGGGAAGCACAGATCTGGATGCCTAGGAAAACCTTAGTATGGAAGAGGAGCATTCAGAATTTTCATGTGATCATTCAAAATCATACCATGTAGAGCCACACAAGGGTATCAGAGATGAAGACATTGAGAAACAGTATTGTGAAAAGTCAGATGTAATGCATTCAGTGGAATATCAGTCTCGGCCATCTTTTTCACATATAGAGATTCCTTATGATTTGGAGCTACTTGGGGCTTGTGCAACAAGTTATCATTTGATAAGCCTCGATGATCAGTATGATGATCTAGTCAATCTGCCTCATCATTCTGATTGGTATATCATTCCTATCCAGTCATGGATAGAAGCAGCCTGCATGAGCACATACAAGTTGGGGAAGAATTTTTATGACATTATTCATGCCTATGATCTCCCATCCATCCCGCCCATCTTGAATCATCACGCAGGTTTGCATTTTCTGAATAAGGTATCCTTACTTTGGCTGGTAACCAAAGACAAGGAATTTTTTTTTTATGTCAATAAAATGCTTAGGTGGTTACATTGGATTTCTGATTACACTTAACCCTTTTTATATCATGCTTAGAGTAGGAAAATAAGCTCCTTGAAAGAGAGCATTTACTTTCTGCATTTCTATTTTTAGCTATAATAAAACTTTGCTTCTTTTAGTTAGTTACATTTATTTTGTTTAAATAAATCAGCTTAATGGTTCATTTGGTTTTTTTATAAAACTTGTGCTACTGAGGTTTTTCTTGTCAAGTTGAGATGTTTTTTACAGGGTATATAAACCAGATATTCTGGTGTTCTCGCATCCTCTCCTTGCCTTAAAGACCAGATCAAGCACACATCCCACAGTTGGAGCCAGAATGTTACCACCTAAGTTGTACTTAGTGGTTTTTATCAAGTGAGCCCAATGAACCGGACAGGGTTGACTTGTTCGGACTTCAAAAGACCTATGGAAGTACTTTTGGGAAGTGCTTGTTGTATCATATCACATGTTCATACCCCATGGGGAGTTGTAATAAATGTTCTAGCATGATAGTGTCTATAAAAGACTCGGTCTCTTAGACTTCATTTGCCAATCCGATCAGCCCAGGGTGTTTTTTCCCTTGGTTATTATTGGTTGTTGAATAAACGACTGATAATTTCTTAGTTTTTCACTCCATACCTCCAATGTTGGGGTGGTTGACTTGGCATTTGGGCCTATTGAGGTTATTAGAGTCTATGTGTCAATGTGTAAGCATGCTAGACATCATTTTTGAGTCATATGAACATGTCTAAGTCCCCCTAGGTGTTTTTCAATTTTTCAATTTTTTAGTTTTTTCAGTGTTTTTAAGTAAAATTTTATTTTTTCCAAAACTTAGGCTATTTTTCAATAGTTTAATTGGAAAAATTGAGTCTGTAATAAAAGTGGGCCAAATAATGAGTTTCATTCATGTAGGTGCTCATTTTAAAGCTAAGAGCACCATGTAAACCCATGGACCCGCTATTTCCTAGTTTTGAGTGATTTTCCATCACTTAGGTCGAAAAGCCCCAAAAATCAATTATTGATTATTTTAATTAATAAATTGATGAATAATGGAGCAAATCCAAAATCAAATAAATCAGTGGATTCTCAACCGATTTGACTGAAATCAATCAGATCTGGAGCAGATTGACTGGATCTAACAAATCCTTGACTGAAGGAGGTGATCAAATCAGATCTAGAGTTGATCTTGAGCATCCTTTATGGGTAATTTCGCCCTCCCTCTCTCCTCAACACGTTTTTGGCTCAACTGGATGATTTTTGGTGGATTCTTCAGTCAACAGGTTGAGGTGTCAGCCAGATCATCCCCCCGATTGACAGTTGCACTCAGTGAGACTCAGATTTGGCTTAGCTAGACACAGATTAGGCATTGATGGACTCTCCATCAGTTGATTTCACTTGATTCCATGAGTAATTGTGCCCCCCCTAGGCTAGATGGCCTACAAATTGTATAAATCAAGGCACAACCTCCTCTTCCAAACTAGTTAGAACTGGGATTGAGGTGCTGCTGCTATTGTATTGTTGTAATTCTCATTTGAAATAAAGAAAATCTTTGGAGGCAATACGGTGTGGTGCCATTACATGTGTGGATGATTATTGCCATTGTTTTACTGAGGTAACCTGTATCTGTGGTCATTTTTTGCTATTTTCTTGTAGATCTGTGGTTAAGATTGGTAATTAGCTTATTACAATCTTGATAGGAAAAGTGGTGTTCAATAAGTTTATTGACTGTCACTCTCCTTTGATGCATATTTAGAGATCTAGATTTAGCATGTCCTATAAGCTTATATGCATGTTATCTTGAATCTCTTTGTATGTACTAATCGAATCTCACAAGTTCTTTGATTTCAGTTGAGTTGCAGGTTCATACTTTGGAGAGGATGTTGATCTAGTTTGCTTCTTCATTCTCTTCAAAACCTTTCAAAGGCATAGTCCCTCGTCATTCCACCTGAAAGCTCTAATGTGGATCTTCAAGGAAACCAACACTCTTTCTCTCTCTTCCTCCTTTAAAAATTATTAAACTTTCCTCAAACTGGTTACTTTAAGGTTTCTTTTTAAATCTGATCTATCTCATAAATAAAATCATACATAGATATAATTATCAAGATCCCTTCAATTCTCTAGATCTTAGTTTCATTGTGCACATAAAGTTCAAATTCAAGAGATCTAGCTAAAATTGCCTTAGTTTTGCAAGTAGTTTATTGAAAAATTCATAGCTTGCTGTTAAGGTAGTTTCATTTGCTGTTCAATAATTTCAATATTCTGCAATATCAGTGCTTTTAATTTCCTGCACAAACATTAAGCCAAGATCCCAAGGAAAGCTTGCTTTCCTTGGTTCCTTTTTCGTCGGTTTAGCTAGTTTAATTTCATTAATTTTTGAGATAAAGTAGGATGAACCAAAGGCACTCTTAAAGTGATTTGGGGAATTTGTTATTATAATGCACTCACTTTCATTTAGCAGGTCTGACAGAGAATAAAGGAAGCTGCTGTCCAAAGTGGCTTTTGGAGCGCTCAAATACCCCCAGGGGTCTCTCTTTTGTCACATAATTTGTAATTTTTTTATATAAACTGTAAGATCTTGGTTTCAGCCTATATAAGGACCAAGAAAGATCTATTTTATCAGTGATTTTATATTGTAATCACTGTAATAAAATCATCCTTTGAATAGGCTCTTTCGAGCCCATTCCCCATCCCCCTTGGGGGGATTCGCGTCGGTGCCATTTTCGTCTTTTTCTGCTTATTTCCTTTTACTAGAATTGATCTAATTTGTAGAGTAGTATATTTGATCTTTTTGTTAATTCCATATTCCATATGTTACTTTCAAAAGTAATCATAATACTTACCCCCCGATTTCCCGAGTGACTCGAAAGGGGAAAGAGATTCGTGGTAGGATTAATCAGAAAACCATATTTGTGTAGTTGTGTTATTTTCTCATCTTTTGTTTATAAGAATTTTAAAATTAACCTCTTCTTGATTCCCCGATTGAGATCCACTTGATCGAAAGATGTTCTTGGAGGCTTTTCTTTTAAGCAGGAACACATCTTTTAAAACTTATTAAAATTTACAAGACTCTAGTGTGTATGCTCTACACTTGGCTGTGGTTCGTCTGATCGGTCAAGTTGTATCAAAATCACTTGGGTGACTAGCATAATTAGGACTCACCTTCCCCAATTAATAAACCATCAGGTGAAAATCCAACACCTCTATCAAACCTTTACGCTGGCAAAATACCCAAAGGAAGCGGGAACCTACTGAAAAGTGACATCGAGGTGTCGATCTCTGTCACACCCTAATGTGTGCATTACAAACAAAGCCCCAGAGACTCCATTTCAGCCCACATATTCCTTGTGGGTAGCCGTATAGGCTTTGTTTTGGACATACTCCAAGTACTCTCGGGTATATCTGGAGTCCCCCTTTAGCCTAATTTAATCAATTCATACTTCATTTTTAACTTAAAACATACCAAGATGCAATCACAAAACATTTATTCCAAACACATGCAAGCAAATTGATCTCTTTTGACTCCATTTTTAAGGCACTGGTCTTTTTTTCTTCATATATATATTGTGTATCAACTTTGTGCTTTCGTGTGTATCTTCGTATCTTGTCATCTTGATTGTTTATAGTTAAAATATTCAAACTCCTAAATAACTGATTCAGTTTAACATCACCACACTAAAAAATCATCCTTAGTAACTTAATAGGGTCTACCCCCCTTGGCTTTGTTAGGATTTGAGCCTAAACGGAGGAGCCAAGAACAAGGTGACAGCCTTGACTCGAGACTTGCCCCCAAGGACACACCGAGTGGCTTGAAGATTTCTGCCACATGATCCAGGTGTGTGAAAAGGCGGCAACAGGTCACAGCGCTCATGTAGAGATGGCCTAAACTACCTCATTTTTCCATGAAAATCAACAAAAATTATATTGAAATGCATGAGGAGAGCATGAGTAACTACCTGGAAGAAACGGTTGTGAATTCCACCGACTAGATCTTCTGGAATTTGCAGTTGAATATCAGAGCTCCAATGGGTAAAAGTTTCAAATGATTTATATTTTTTACTATTTATAGAAAAATTTTACCCCCTTTCCTATAGTTTGGATAGTTTCTAACCATTTTGGACCATTTCTGACATAATTTGTGATGTAGAAGACCATTTTTCAGTGTCATTTCAGCCATTGGATTGACCCGTTCATACTGATCTCAGGTATAACGTCTACACTGACATATAGGTTAGGTTCACCACCATTTTCATTTTGCATGACCTTATGACCATGTCACCATCACCTTAGGTACGAACCCACTCTATTATGTCACGAAACCTTCTTGCTGCTTTAGAAGTGGCATGATGGGAGTGGTAGAGATTCACCTTACATGGGTACCCTAGTTAGCACCTTATTTTCATTTGGTGCCCATGCTGACATTTTCTCCTTTAGGGTTTGGGAGTCCGTTGTATAGTATTGCCATGACATTTAGCAAGAGCCTCATACTCCTCTTGATCTTATGCTGGCATGTTTCCCTCCGGATTCCCCTTATGTCAAGTTGTGAATGCATTATCATGAGCTTTGCCTGCCTTATTGAGCTTTATGCCGGCTCCCCTGACATTGTGTTTCAGCCATATAGCCCGAGCTTGTCTCATGTCTAGCCATGCAGAGCCATTTTTATATGCTTCGCAGCTTGATTCTCTTTTCACCGGGAGGGGATTTTCCCCCGAGTGTCGATATCCTACACATGTATCCTTGCATTGAGCATAGGTATGTTCCATTGGTTGGAACTAGTTTGTTTTCCCTTATGACACTTGTCTCCTCCTAGTTTGTAACTATAAAGCTAGTTTATTCTTTTTTCAAGATTTTTAAATAACTGAAAAAGTCCAAAAAAAAAATCAAAAAACCAAAAAGCCGGACAAGGAAAGATGTTATCTTTGGCAGCTGTCGAGTCGTGTCACCTTCGAACAGAGCACTGTATATCACATCCATTGGTTGGGTTATAGTTTGACTTAGGAGCTGTACTCATTTATCTGAGTTTATCTCCATCGACTGGTTAAGCTTCCAGTCCCTATGGAGCCTCTGTTGATGCCTCCTGTGTCAGAGAGATGTCCCAGTTTGTATATCGAGTCTATGCTGCCTTCATTCAATCACCATACACCATTATGCTCTTGTTCGAAGGAAGTTGAAACTTGTGTCGGCCATTCCTCAATTATCTTGACTTTGCATGTCAGCCATTCCCGGTACAGTTACTGGTTCGTGCACTTTATGATCGAGTCCTTCCACATTAGATAGATTTGCTGAGTACCTCATGTTGGATGATGGGGGATGCCTTAATGCCCTCCTTCCAACGGATTTCATCCCATCGACTTTAGATCATTTATTCTGGGATTGGATTCTAGAATCCTTTTGAGTGCCTTGAGACTTACAGTCATCAGTGGCAGGTTCTCTCGCCATCGACAATTTCTTGGGAATACATCAATGTCCCCTAATCGATGGATTCTCTCATGTGTTCAACCTCAACACATCTATTCACACTTGTTAGTTTGCACTCTAGTACCTTAATTCCCATTATCATTATCGGTGGGTAATCTCGCGTCTATTAACGGTATACATCAATGACTGGTAATCAGACGATGGACTACTATGTTCGAACTCGACACCTCTATTCGCATAGTAGGACATGTACTCGTAGCGATTTGTGTAGAATACCTTCCAGACTGGTGGCATCTCTTATATGCTACCTCCTTGATCGTGCCAGTGTTCATGAGATTTCAGCTCTCGTGACTTGATTCCAGTGTATGTCAGACATTTTCAGCCACTATGGAGATCTTGATCTATTTTATATCTTCAACCATTTTGGAGATCATGGTCCTTTGTATATCTTCATCATGGAGATTCTGATCTATGTATATTGTACATGGTGATGACCACATATGTGATATCATGTATTATGCCTATTCATGGCCATTGTACTCTTATGTATCTGGGACTGCTATATGTACTTGCAGTTATATGCAGAGTTGTATCATTGTACTATGCTGATTGGGTGGCTGGTCTTCCATTTGGGATCCTTCATCACTCCACTTCTGGGATGGACTTATAATGTATTTCGGCCATCATATGACCCCTCTGACCTCACACATTAGGGGGCATCTGTTATAGTGGATTTCACCACTCCAGGTGAATCACACTTTGTATGGCCTTCCCCTGTCTCGCTGCAAACTCTTTAGACCCCATGGACCATATTTTATCCTTTGATGTTTCCTTGATCATCCCTAAAAACTATATAAAAGATACTATACGTGGCTTTTTCCCCGATAACCATGTACATACGCGGGTTTGACTCCTATAACCACGTACATCAGGATGTGTGCATAGTCCAAATCCTTTTGGAGTTTTCCTTGACATGGATCTGACTCATTTGACTCCTGGCCTTCCATATGCCTTGAGATCACTCAGATTCGACCCTTCATTATCCCTTGTGAAGCTATATAAGGAACCCCTTGGTACATTGAAGGAATATAGAGAGATTGAAAGCAACGAAACTATAGTCCATTGTTGCTGGAATTTATGCTTGAGTCTGCATCCCTTTGTCCCTTTGGAACACTTTTGTGTTCTTCCCAAGCATGCCTTTTGCTAGTGAGCTTGCTATCGTGAGATGGAGGATTGAGGTGGTGGAGGCCCAAGTGGGGGATTCAGTTTCTCTGGTTCGCAGACGTGTCGTCAAAGGTTGTATCTATCTTGTAATCTCTGATTTATATTAATAAGAACTATCTTTTCCTGTCCAATGATGTGTATTTGATTAAATATTGTATCCATTGGAATATGTCAAATGCTTTTACATTATTGATTATATATGCTAGAATAGATCTAACACCATGATATATAGTATGCTTGTATTGTTTACTTGTTGTTGAGGAAGTATTATATCAATTCAAGCTGAAGATTGGAAAGCTCAATGGGGATCTACTTCAACCATCCAGAATAAGGTACGAGGTCTGATCCTTTAGTGTTAGACATTTTATTTCTATTGCATATTGGGAAAGATTGATTTCTGGAGTCAAAGCTGTCTGTTGTGGTACCCCAAGCCATAGGAATTTATCTCCGTAACAGACATCAAGGCCATAGACTAGTTCGAAAGGGATCCTCTCGGTTGAAATTTTTTTAGTGATCCTGTCAGCCCATAATGCTAATTTGATTTTGCTATCCCAAGCCTTCTTATTGTCGCCCACAATTTTTTTGATTATGGTCATTAAGTTCTTGTTACTTGATTCTACTAGACCATTTCCTTGGGGATAGTAATTAGATGAGTGAGATAGGATAATGCCATACTTGAAACAGGAAGACGACATCTCGGAAGAAACAAAGCATGGGCCATTATCCATGATTATTCTAGCTGGCACACCGAATCTTGTGATGATTTTATCTTCTAGGAAATCCATGACTATGGCATCGGTTTACTTTTTGGTGGGTATCACCTCTACCCACTTGGTAAAATAATCCATGGCGGTAAGAATCCAAGAGTAACCATTGCTTGAGTTATCCTTAAACTTACCGATGAACTCAATCCCCCATTGCTGAAAAGGAGCTTGGACTACTATTGGATTTAGAGGCAAGGCTTTCATTTGTTGCTTTCCGGTGAATAACTAACACTGGGAGAAAACTCTGATAGCCTTGTGCACATCTGAAAATAGGTTTGGCCAATAGTATCCTGCTCTAAGGATTTTGTGAGCGGTTGTTTTAGCTACAAAATGTCCACCACAAAATCCTAAATGGAACTCAACCATGAGTTTCTTGGACTCAGGTTCATCGACACATCTAAGTATCAAATCATCTGGGTTTCTCCAACCCAAACCATCTTTGGTCAAGCAATACTTAGTTGCCTTTAACCTTAATGCCCTTCTTTTATGGTCCAGTAAGTGATCAAGGCATGTAAGGTTGTGGAGGAAAAATATGATGTCAGTGTACTAGGGGTGTTGCTCTAATCTCTGAAACTCATCTGATACACTTTGCTCTGAATTGCTGCTCTAGCAGATTATTCCTAAAGCCTTCTCATTTCCTTGGGTCAACATCTTTGCAAGACCCTGTCCCTTAATTAATTTAATAGGTCTTATCTCCAAATCATATTCCTGAATTTTTGAAACCCACTTACCCCTGACTCCTAGATAGTCCTGTTGAGACATGATATCCTTGACAGCTGGATGGGGTACATATCCAATGATTTTGGAGTAACCTATATAAGTTCTGAAATGTTTAAGGGACTTGACAAGAGCATAGGCCTATTTCTCCATCGTGGTATACTTCAATTATGAATTTTGTAAGGCTCTACTCATAAAGGCTATTGGTTTCTCTTGTCCCTCCTTATTCTTTTGAAGTAAAACACTGGCAATGGTGTCTTCTGAGGCAAAGGAAAATATTTGGAATTCTTTGGAATAATCTGGACTAGTCAAGACCAGGGACATGGATATGGAATTTTTTATGGACTTTAATGCATCTTCCCTTTCATCTGTCCACTCAAACTTATCGTCTTTCTTTAATAGCTTTTGTAGAGGTTTCATTAATTCTGCTAAGTTTGGGATGAATCTTCTTATGAAATTGATTTGACCATTAAAGGACTGGAGAGCTTTTAGATTGTGAGGCAAGGGGACTTTCTTAATAGCTTCAAATCTCTTAGGATCAACCTTGACACCATCTTTAGAAATGATGTGCCCCAACAACTTGCCTTCATCAACTCCAAATATTGACTTGGCGGGATTCAAGGAAATACCATATTTCCGACATCTTATAAAAACCTGCCTAAGATGACTTATGTGGTCAGATATTTCTCTTTAAAAAATAGTTAAGTCATCCTGATATATTTCAATTATTTTGCCTATAAGTTCTTTGAAGGAAAAATCCATGGCTCTTTGGAAGGTAGCACCAGCATTCAATAAGCCAAAAGGCATTCTTAAAACTTTATAAGTACCCCAAGGTGTGGTGAATGTAGTCTTATGTTGATCTTCTTTATTTACCAACACCTAGTTATAACCGGAAAAGCCATCCAACATGGACATCATTCCTGATCCTGTTACTCTTTGAAGCAAAGTTTCCATGTCAGGTAATGGGTAATTATCTTTGAGGCATGATGTATTCAGATTTCTAAAATTTATACATATTCTTATTGACCCATTCTTCTTTCTAACAACAACTAAGTTGGAGCACCAAGATGAATGCCTTGTAGGTGCTATGATCCCTGCCGCTAGCATCTTCTAAAGTTCCTTCTGCACAATGGGGGCCAACTTAGGATTTATTTGCCTAAGTTTTTGTTAGAAAGGTTTGACCTCCTTAGCTTCTTCTGTGAGGGGAATAGTGTGCTGAAACACATCCTCCCTATAGGATTTAAGTTCATCATAACTAAAGGCCAACACATCTCTATACTCTTTGATTAGGTTGATCAAGTTGTTCCTTTCCTTTTCTGAAGTACCTTTTCCAATTTTTATTAACTTGGGATCCTTGTCAGTTCCTATGTTTATTTCCATATAATTCCCAGTTTGTATTTCTTCTTTTTGTTTTTTATGATGATCCTAACGATCGAAAATATTCTCGAAAGCTATAAGGCTACTCGGGATGTGATTCCTTTCATTATCCTCGCACTCCTGATATTGTTTACCTTCCTGCTGATAACTAATCTTGCAACCCTCAAACTCTTGTAGATTGTGGATGAATCTCAAGAGTTGCTCATGATCTTTGAACACTTGCTAGTGGTCTATATTATCTGGAATTGAAGGTCTGAAATTTATTTCCATCTTTCCATTCCCATTAATCATTTCATCTGATGGATGGAGGGTGGATGCTGCTACTGCTAATTTGTCTGCTAACCCATTCATTTCCCTATGGACCTTTTGAATGTTAAGTGCATCAAACCATTCCATAGTGTCCCATGTGGCATTCCTATACTTTCTTAGTCTGTCATTTTTGCATTGGTGACTGATTCTTAATCTGGAGGACAACTAGATCTGAATCACCTTTTATGTTCAACATTTTTATCCCGATATCTTTAGTGGTTTCTAACCCTAGGAGCAATGCCTCATACTCGGCTACATTGTTTGATGCTTCAAACTCTAACCTAAATGCAAAGTTGTAGAATTTATTTGAAGGAGAGATGATCACGATGCCCGCACCCTTTCTAGTTTTGGAATAAGCCCCATCAAAGTACATTTTCCAAACTTCATCGATATTTTCAATTTTAATGTTTTCCTTAATGGGGGCCATGAACTTTGACAAAATAGCATAGTTTCCAAAATTATCAATGAAATGAACAAATTCATTTCCGGGCTTCTTAGGGTTTTCTACATACTGTTTCCTTATCTTTTCTCTGTGGAGAATCACCCTAGTGTTCTCTGATGCAGGTATAGTAGCATATGTCCAATCCATTTGAATGTGCCCACCAAGAGTTGCGGCCCATTTTCTGGATAACAACATACCCCAATTATCTGGAACATCTATCACCACCACATCCATCGACATGTCGATATCAGGATACTTAGCCAACTTAACTTGTAAATTTAAGATTATCCCCACCACTTCAACTTCTCTTGCATCCATGGCACAAACATTGTGGTAGGGTCGGGTGACCCTTAGATTTAATTGCTCCATTACTTTTTTTGTCATGACATTTGATGAAGCACTGGAATCTAACATACAGTTATGAAGGAGAAGTTTATCAACTAAGAGGGAGACATAAAAAGGTGGGTGATCTTCTCTTCTCGGATCAACACTGTTGAGGACTATGGGCATATCTATGGGTTCAATATGTTCAGCTTCAAATATAGCATTATTATTAGGAAGAGGATCTTCTTTGATAATATTATGAGCTTTACTTTGACTATCCTCTAAGGCTTTCAACAACTTTTCTTTTTGACCGAGAATTTTAAGGACATCAGTTGCATAAACATGAATCTTAGCACTACTTATCCATTCTCCCATATCAATATTTGACTCAGGGACAATAGGAGGATCTGGGAGGGGAGGAGTGGTTACCTTTGGCTTGTACTATTTAGAGGGTGATTGCTTTTCTCTTCTTTGATACACAGCTTCCTTGAACCTGGCCTCCTTCATTTCCTTAATTTCTTTCGGAGGAGGCATTACACCATAAAAGTTAGACAGGAGAACTTTCTCGAAACCGTAATCCGTGGCCTGCTGCCAATGCTGGTTTGATAGAGGATAGGTTCATCCTACCATGTACACATGATCAGACTCACCTTATGTTGTTTCCTGATTACTGACCTCCCCCATCCCATGTTCTATAACCTGGTTTTCTATGTAGCAAGTAATTTCTGGGTGGAATTGCTCACAAGGTCTACACCATGGAATTACTTCATCTACTAGGTTAGTTGAGTCTAACTGGTTTGGAATCCTAAGCTCTTACTGAGGAAACTTATTTTGATACACTTGATTCTATTTTGGCTGAAAGTTCCTAGGTCCATTATTTCTCTCCAGTGTGACTATTCTGTTTTGGATATTATTCAATTGCACAGATTGATTTGTCATGAATTGGTTATGACTAGTCATCACTTTTTCAAACATGCTAGTTACCTTTTCCATGGGGTCTTTAGAGGTTTCCTTTTCCTCTAATTCAATGGCCTTTCCCTTCTCTTTGTTGTAGGAAGTGTTTCCCCTAGTGCAACCTGGAATGTTGGATTTTCCCGAAGATTGCATATTCCTTTCTATTTTCTCGGCCAGATCCTGAGCAGTTTTTAGATCGGTCGAATCTTTGTCCCTTAACTGGTACCTCAAATCCCTAGTGAAAGATTCAATGTAAGATATGAGGATGGAGGCATCCCTTGGATTGATTTCTCTAGGGAGGTCCGGAACCACACGTCTGAACTTAGTATTAAATTCATCAATGGTTTCATTTTCCATCTTCTTTATATTATGAAGGGCAGCAAGCAAATGTCTTGGTTCTTTCTTTTCCTCCCATTTCTTCTTAAAACCTTCTAGGAATTCATTAAGGGTTTTATATGAATCGTCACCAAGGTTGGCATACCAATCCGCAACATCATCCTCTAAGGATAAAGCAAAGAGCTTCATTTTGACATCTTCATGGTCAACGGCAGCACTATTGCAATAACTGACTAGGTTCCTCTCAAACTTTCGGAGATGAGTCTTGGCAGTGGTAGCATTATTTCCCTCGAACATGGGGAGCTTCTTGATAGAATCATTTGGGATGTCATGAGGAGCACCTACTATCTGAGAAAAGTCAAGGGGTTTGTAAAATTCCATCATTTCTTGAGATTGGAAGGTATGACTCTCTACAAATATGTGATGGATATCTGAGAGGGATTGGTCTCCTAAATCTTCAAGGTTTCTATGAGAAGTTTGCCTATTCAATATTTCCCTAATAAACCTTTCAGAATCAGGGAGAGGATTGAATAATTGTTGGCGGTTTCTTTGGGTAGAAATTCTTGAAGGGATGTTAGACAGTGGAGTCGCTAGATGGATCGAGTTTTAACTTTTATGTTTTTTAAAGACTGGATCAATCAAAAGTTTTTTATCCTTTTAGTTGTTTAGAAAAAAGTTAAGCTAAGTCATACTCAGGAATAAAAATATTTATCCCTGGCAACAACGCCAAAAAGTGTTGCCGCCTTTCACACACCTGGGTCATGTGGTGGAAATCTTCAATCCACTCAGTGTGTCCTTGGGGGCAAGTCTCGAGTCAAGGCTGTCACCTTGTTCTTGACTCCTCCATTTAGGCTCAACTCCTAACGAAGCCAAGGGGGGTAGACCCTATTAAGTTACTAAGGATGATTACTTAGTGTTGTGATGTTTAAACTGACTGAGTTATTTAGGAGTTTACAATTTAACTATCGATAATCACAGATGGCAAGATGTAAAAGATGAACACACAAAAGCACAATACTGAGACACAATATATATATAAAGTAAGAAGTTAACCAGTGCCTTAGAATGGAGTCAAAAATAGAATCAATATGCTTGCATGTGCTTGGAGTGAATGTTTTGCGATTGCCTCTTGGTATGTTTTAAGTTAAATGTGAAGTATGAGTTGATTAAATTAGGCAAAGGGGGGACTCCAGATATACTCGAGAGTACTTGGAGTATGTCCAAAACTAAACCTTCACGGCTACCCGCAAGGAAAATGTGGGATGAAATGGAGTCTCTGGGGCTATTGTTCGTAACGCACCCGTTAGGGTGTGACAGAGATCGGTGCCCCGAGGTCACTTTTCAGTAAGTTCCCGCTTCCTTTGGGTATTTTGAGTCCTAATTATACTAGTCACCCAAGTGCTTTTGATATAGCTTGACTGATCGGATGAACAGCAACCAAGTGTAGAGCATACACACTAGAGTCTTGTCAATCTTAATAAGTTTTAAACTGAGTGTTCTTGTTTAAAAGGAAAACCCTCCAGGAACCTCTTTCGATCCAAGTGGATCTCAATCGGGGAATCAAGGAGGGGTTGATTTTAAAATTGCTGATAAATAAAAGATGAAAAATAAAACAAATACATAATTTTGGTTTTCTAATTAGTCCTACCATGAATCTCTTTCCCCTTTCGAGTCAATCGAGAAATCGTGGGGTAAGTATTATGATTACTTTGAAATGTAAAATATGGAGTATGATATTAATAATGAACTAAATTATACTACCCTATAGATTATATTGATTCTATTTTAAAAAGGAAATAACCAGAAAGCGACGAAAAGGACACCGACGCAAATCCCCCCAGGGGGGATGGGGAATGGGCTCGAAAGAGCCAATTCCAAAAGTAATTTTATTTATTAATGGTTACAGTATCAGTGAACTGAAAAATCAGAAAATTCTTGGTCCTTATACAGGCTGAAACCAAGATTTTACAACTTTGGAAAAATTTTGAGTTTTTGGTGAAAAGGGAGACCCCTGGGGGGATTTGAACGCTCCTGAGGCCACTTTGGACAGCAGATTCCTTTATTTTACGTCAGACCTGATAAAATAAAGTGAGAATGTTAGAATAACAAATTCTAAAAATCACTTTAATATTACCTTTGGATCAGCCTACCTTATCTCAAAAAAAATGAAGTTAAACTAGCTAAATGGGCAAAAAGGGAACCAAGGAAAGCAAGCTTTCCTTGGGATCTTGGCTTGCTGTTTCTGTAGCCAATTAAATATGCACTGATATTACATAATATTAATTTTATAACAGTGAAAGTAAATCTAATGCATGCGATCTACAAGTTTTCTTTAAATTTTCATGCAAAAAGATGATTTCCCTAAATCTAGATCTAGAATGCTTATGAAACTTTTTTGAGTGCAAGATCTAGACTGTGAGCTATGAAATATCAGATCTATGTATATTTTACTTTGATTAAATAGATCCAAATGAAATCAAAGCTATGAACTGAACAAAGTAACCGGGTAAAGTGTTGATTTTTTATAGAAATGAGAAGAAGAGGAGAGAAGGTCGGATCGTTGCTTGAATGGAGCAAGCTGAAAGGAGGCCCTTTTGTGGAGTGTCGAGGGATATATTCTTGATATTATTGGATAGGAATGGAGTCAATCTAGATCCACACCTTCATCCAATTAGGAACCTGTAACTAAATAACACAAGCCTGCACACACCTCGTGAGATCTGGACATAGATGCATAAAACAACAAAAATGAGAGATTATGCAGAAATAACCTTTTTTAAGCATATAACTGATATTTTTGAGCATACATCATATGGATACACAATATCAAGCAATCTATCTTTCCTAGTTTAAACCCTTACTTGATTCAACCGAATCCTTGAAGCCAGAACACAGAAGCATCACAGAATTTGGCAAGAAATTGCAGCTACCACATTAGCAGCATAACACTGAGAATCCACACAATCAAATGCACTGCACAGTATAGCCTCCAAAGCTTCTTTATTCACAAATTATGATCAAATACAGAGTTATAATGTCAATCCCTTCAGTACATCTCTAACTATCTTGGAAGAGGGAGCCTCAAGCAGGATATATACAATTTACAGGCCATCCAGCCCGGGGGGGCGCAATTCCTCATGGAATCAAGTGAAATAAACCGATGGAGAGTCCATCAATGCATAACTGAAGCTGTACTGAGCCTACTTGTCAACTGGGGGCTTAATTGAGCTGACACATCAACCCATACACCAACACATCGGCCCACAGAGCATCCAGGAGAGTCCACATGTGTGGAGGAGAGAGAGAGGGCACAATTCCCCATGAAGACAGCTATAGATCAACTCTAGATCTAATTTGATCCCCTCCTTCAGTCAAGGATTTGTCAGATCCAGTCAATCTGCTCTATATCTGATTGATTTCAGTCAAATCGGTTGAGTATCCACTGATTTATTGATTTTGGATTTGCTCCATTATTCATCAATTTATTAATTAAAATAATCAATAATTGATTTTTGGGGCTTTCTAACCTGAGTGATGGAAGATCACTCAAAACTTAGGAAATAGTGGGTCCATGGGTTTACATGGTGCTCTTAGCTTGAAAATGAGCACCTACATGACTGAAACCGATTATTTGGCCCACTTTTATTACAAAATCAATTTTTCCAATTAAACTATTAAAAAATAGCCTAAGTTTTAGAAAAATTAAAATTTAATAAAAAACACTGAAAAAACTAAAAAAATGAAAAATTGAAAAACACCTAGGGGGACTTAGACATGTTCATATGACTCAAAAATGATGTCTAGCATGCTCATACATTGACACGTATACTCTAATAACCTCAATAGGACTAAATGCCAAGCCAACCACCCCAACTTTGGAGGTATGGAGTGAAAAACTCAGAAATTATCAGTCATTTATTCAACAACCAATAATAACCAAGGGAAAAAACACCCTGGCCTGATCATATTGACACATGAAGTCTAATAGACCGAGTCTTTTATAGACACTATCATGTTAGAACATTTATTACAATTCCCCCATGGGGTATGAACATGTGATATGATACAACAAGCACTTCCCAGAAGTACTTCCAAAGGTCTTTTGAAGTCTGAACAAGTTAACCCTGTCCATTTCACCAGGCTCACTTGATAAAAAACCACTAAGTACAACTTAGGTGGTAACACGCTGCACCCAAATAGCAACTGCAGCCACAACCCCAACCACAACCACAATAGCGTCCACAGCTGCAACATCACCCAAAGTAGTAGCATTACACACAGTTGCAACCACAACCTCACCCCCACATGCAACCAGTTGGGAGTTTTGTGGGCTCATCTCCAATCCACACAATTCCCTTCCTCTTTCCCCCACCTGGTGTCATGAGCAAGCCGGTCATGGCCACCTTAATCCTATCCAACTTTATGTTGGGGATCTCGATGTGGTATCTGGATCTACCAGCTCAACCACCAATGCCCCAGGTTGTGTTAGCTCCAGTGCAACCTATTGCGGTTGAGTCTCACCCCCCACCCAGTCCGCATAGGCCAACCGGTGCAACCGCATCTGCACCACCCCAACCCAAAAGGGCCAAGGGAAAGAACACCAAAGCCACTGCAGAACCATGACAAGTCCCACCTTGTGTCATCTGTGAACAATAGGGCCATCCAACTTAGGATTTCCCTGAAATCCCAGTAATTCATGCGCATCTGGATGCCATGGATATAAACAAAAACATACCCATGGTTGAACTCCCAACCACACCAGTAGTCAAGAACAAGGCATTGAGGAAAAACCATGCTTGCACCCTTTGCAGCTTGTATGGGCATTACTCCCACCATTGCCAAGACCTGCCCAAATTTTGAATGGCTCTCGTTGACCTTCATCACCATTCCCTTGAGTCCGAGATCACCTTGATCGAAGAAGTTCACCCACCACCTCCTTCATCAGACACCATGTCCATTTACATGATGTCCAGTTCCCTTGACCAGCTCATCCCTATCTCCAACGACGGTCCATCAGACCTGTCTCTTCATTGTTTCAACAACGATGAGGAGATACTTGAAGCTTAGACCACCCCGAAATACCCATGGGATGACATGCACCATCGCTCGTTCTTCCTCCCGGAAGAGCATGCATCGCAGTCCAACCAGTTTTCCATGGAGACCAAATATTTCATCCATGGGAAGGTTGACTGGTTTGAGAACCCAATCCTGGCACCAGATTCCTTTGAAGAAGGGAACATGGCGAATATTTGGCCAACCATTAAGATCGACATCTCAACCAACTCTAATATCGTTAAAGAAATCATGCTGGGGGCATCTTGCTCCCTGGAAGAGGTTGATGCCTACACCACTCTCTTCCAATAATTCTGCAACATCTTCACCTGGTCATACACTAAAATGCCCCTCTTAGATCCATCCATCGTGGAACACCACATTGACACATGGCCTAATGTGGCACTCGTCCGCCAGAAGAAATGGCCCATCCATCCATCTAAAGTGGCTGTGGTGAAAGCCGAGATAAGAAGCTGCGCACAGCCGGCTTCATTTATCCCATTGCATACACAACATGGGTTTCTAATCCTATTCCCATGAATAAAAAACAGGGTACCATTCACATTTGCACAGAATTCCATGATCTTAATGGGGCATGTCCCAAAGGCAACTTCCCCACCCTTTTCATCGACCAAATCATCGATGCATGCGTTGGACATGAAGTCTTTTCTTTCATAGATGGTTTTTCTGGGTACAACCAAATTCAAATCCAGAAAGAAGACCATCACAAGATGGCATTCACAACCCCATGGGGCACATTCACTTACCAAGTCATGCCCTTTGGCCTAAAAAATGCTAGAGTCACCTTCCAGCGCACCATGGTGCACTGCTTTCGTGATCTCGTACACATCATGTTGGTTTGTTTCTACAACCTCATCGCGCGGTCGCAAGACCACACAACACATAGACGACTTTTGACAAGTCCTAATGTGATGTCGCCAGTATAGGATCTGCTTGAACCCATTCAAGTGTGTTTTCTGTATCCCCACTGGCCGTCTCCAAGGATTCATCGTGTCACACAAAGGAATGACCGCTGATCCTAGGAAAGTCCAAACGACTTTCCCCCTAAGGTCACCCCTTTGAGTGATAGTGTTCTTAATTGTATTATATTCTTTTCATTTTTTTGTTTTACACATTTTTCCCAATTAAGTCTTATGTATCATTTCCTCTCATTACTTCAGATGGAGCACACCTCATATCGATATACGGGATTCATAGATGGAGCAAGCAGATGGTACCCGAACCTCACCTCGGCTGCATGGGTAATATAATCCCCATCACATGAGTTGATCCTCATCGATGGAATATGCATGGGCACCGCGACCAACAACTAGGTAGAGTACAATGGTGTCAATGGCCTCTTAGCCACTACTCTACAATTAGGAATTAATCATCTCGATGTCTTCTTAGACTCCCAGTTGCTTGTTTCTCAACTGAACAACCACTACCGAGTTCGCGATCCCTACCTCTTTAGAAAGTACCTGTGTTTACATGGTCAAGACATTTGAATCCATCACATTCACACATGTTCCCAGGAACCTCAATAGTGTCGCAGATCAAATGGCTAATGACATTCTAAATTGGCACATCCACAATAGCATATAGGAAACATACAACCATAACACAGTGCATAATCATGTCTAAAAATACACACAGAATGTAATAATACATCACATAGGCATTTGCATTCCACAACATAATAAAAAGACTCACATCATAAAACCATAAAAGTGCATCCATGTGCATCAAAAATATATATAGATATAAATCCATAAGTCACATGTCAAACAACATGTCCAATACAAAATGAGAAGCCACATATGCTTTCTCAATAGGATATACATAAGTGACACAAAAACCCCTAAGTGCACCAACGCACTAGGAATATCCCCACAATGCCACTAATCTGATTCAGACCCATCATCTAACTCAGACTCATCATCTTCCAAAGAAGACGAATCTAATGTAAGAACACCACCTCTCACCATCCGGCGAAAGTGCTCACATGCCACTGCCATTTTCCTCATCACGCTCGTCAGCTTGGGAGGAAGATTGTGAACAGTAGCAATAAAGTCAGTGTTCAGATGCTTCCAACCAACATCTAACACTCTAGTAGCCACCTCCTCCATGTACGGTACCAGTCCATCCATATCCCGCTGCCACCTGCGAGAGTTCCCAAAAGGGGCCGCCGCAGAAGCTGCCGCAAGAGGTATAGTAACAACCAACCTCTGATGCCCAGGTGGCGGACGAGGACCAACATTTGCATACGCAAACAAGGACACCATCGGTCCACATACATCAATATGAAAATCACTAACTAGCTCAACTATACTATGCACAATGATGAACATAAAAACATCAGGTATACATACCAGCTGGTCCCCAAGCCTGTCCAAGAGGTCAGGGAATCTTTGGATCTCCCTAGAAGTCCATACCCACGTACGGGTACTCCTCGATCACCACAGTCAGCTGGAACCACTGCTCCAGTAGCTCCTCTGTGAAGAAGCAACCCACTCTACCTCCACCCTCACAAATCATCATCTGGCACCACCTATACATCCTCGGCTCCCATGGACCACTGTCCTCCACAGCCCGATGAGGACGAAGTGTAGGAACTTTCTCAAAGAAGAAAGCACATAGAAAGGAGCCAAAGAAAAAACCAGCACCACTAGTCTTTGACCTGTTCAGATGACTTAGAACAGCCTCTAAGTACATATGGCCCCATGCATAATATGTGCCACCAATGGCATGCTCAACTAACTACAGCTGACCACCAGAAACCTTGTGGCTCCCCATGGAACCCAAGATGCCCTCCAACAAAGTCCCCGCCACCCATGTGGACAACTCCTCGATGTCACACATCAGGATATAAGAACCATGCACATACGTTGTAGCTAATAGTGCCGCTCACATAAATCCTCTAATGTCTCCCCCTAAGATAGCGCAGGAGCCAAGTCATCAACTACTCCCAATATTGGGAGCCCAGTAATGAAGTACACATCCTCCAGTAATCTCAATATGCTGGCCCTGGAAGAGGAACACCTCCTTAGTAACATCCCAAAAATCTGCATGAACTTCAGTAACCCACAGCGGGCCAGTGTATCTTTAACACCCCCGTCTTGCAATGATGTATTCCTGACTAGCTTGCAGTCTCTCTCCCTCCATTTGATCTCCACCATCCTACACAAAGCAAAAACCTTGATGTCAGACCTCCCTACCATCAAAAACCCACCCAAAGGAGGCCAGGGCTCACTTAACTAAGCAAAAGGAGTTCCCATGGCACTCATAATGGCCCAATAGGTGCACCCAGGGTGCACCTTTCCCTTTGAAATGAGCGACTTGGCACAGATGAAGCCCCAAACAACTCATGGGCGGCCTCCAAGTGGTCAAATTTAGTAAAAAATACGTCAAACTGAAGAGGTTCAATGAGAGCTTTTACCTACAAGTCACGGCTCGTGAAATCGTCAATCGGATCAAGAGAAATCAGCAAATGAAGAATTAGGGCCCACCTCTCCAACTCCACAATGAACAGTGACAATGACACTTCACCATATGGACCCTCCCCTTTTATAGGCCCCACTTGACCTAATTTCTTTCGATCGACATAACAGGACCATACGAATTCCATTTGAGATTCTGTTTGCACCACTGGTTTCATAATTTCACCCTCTATCTAGTTATGAGACCACTGTCTCATGTTTAATTAGTCAATTTCAGGACCATTTCCCACAAGTCACCTTGATTCACAAACCATGACATGATGATGCCAGTGTCTATGGACCAATACTCGTATCACACTGCCCGGTCGCAACTCATGCGAGTGATCGGGCCGCCGCCTATTAAGGACTGTAATTTTAGTTTTTATTTTTGCATTTTTAACAAATAGCTGTCTTTTCTTTTTACCTCACCTTACGCGGACCTTTGGACCATTGTCCACAAAACGATTTCTTTTCTTGCACGTATTTGGCATATAAGTGCCCCCATACTTGCACTCACATCGCATGTAGTCAATTCTGTCCACTGCAACACACACACACGCTCTCTTGACCTCTTTCCAAGAGCCACCTCGGTTTGCATGCCTCTGTCGCACCGTCTCACAGGCCTCTACCGTGATCTATCCCACGCACGTATTGGTATGTTTGAGAGCCCTCTGCTCCATCCATGCTATGTAGATGACATTTGGACCTCTGTCCACCCTCCCGACATGGGGTCACTGCTCATGCCACCACAGTCAGTTGACAACGTTGGAGTTTAGTTTAAGCTCTTTTTTGACTCCTTAAAACAATGAAAAGATCTCCAAGCGTAGCTGCTTCCTTTCTCGCTTGCTAAAGTATAGGAAAGGGTGTCTACATCATCTCATTTACCTCCTTTTGCGGACCATGTAGACCATCAATTAAAAAAGAAATCCTTGGCACACTCAAGCCAAGACTGTTCCCCTCTGCATACTTTTATGCTTTCTTGGGTAGAGGGGTCGCACTTTATGAAAAATCTCACCACCATTTGTCGTTAAGCTCTTTTCCAGCCATTTCAACAAAAGAAGATTACCGAGCAAACTTGGTTTTGTTCATGCTCGTAAAAGTATTTGAATGATCGTCCAGTCAGTATCGGTTTAACCTTTTTCGGCCTGATTGGACTACCAATGGTAAATAAGTCTCTCATCCCCTCCAGGATGGGAGAGCTCTCCTATCTATACTTTTATCCTTTTTCGGGAATAGGAGACTACCAACAAAAAAGAGCCTCCACTGGAGTCTTCTTCGTGCTTTCAAACTCTTTAAAATTGAAAGCACCATTGAGCATTTTCCTTCTTAGGCTCGGCAAAAATTCACGAGATCATACCATAATGGTATCCCTAGACACCACCCCATAGAAAATAGTTTGGCAGCATCCCCACATTGGGTTGCCTTTGTTTAAAGTAATATGTAATCTATCTTCCTTGGATCCCATCAGTATCAAAAGGGTCCACCTCCTCCAAGTATTTCCCATCTGTAGCGACATTCCCGGTATTACAGCTATGATCCCATTCCATTGAGTCAGTTTCATTTGCTTCCTAGTTTTCCCTGTCGTCATACTCTGAACAAAGGAAGTTTGAGTCTCCCTCCCCCCCTGCCCCTGTTAAGTTTGTTTTCCCTTCCCTCCCCTCCCCCCCAATTCAGTGATTCAGCCTGTAGATTGCATCACACCTTTCAGTTATCCCTCATGCTCCTGGTCAAGGAAACATCATTTCCTTGGCCAGGGAAAAGTCTCCCTCTGTCGACACCAACACACATATTCCATAGGATAGACCCAGAGGTCCTTGTACCTTGGTTTCATTAACATCATTAATGATTTCCTTGGACCAATTGAGAGGAGTCCTTAATGCCTCTTGGGATGGTTGTTTCTCACGTGCTCGACTTCAACTCCATCATTGCACTGTTGAGATTCGTACAAGGTTTTTTCTGCACAATATTTGGTCGAAGACCCCAGATGTCACCCGACTCTAGCACATTGGTGAGTACACTCGAGGGACCTAAATAGGTTATGTCCCTTGTGATTTTTGGGTTGCGTTGGAGACAGTGATCAGAAGCCTCAGTAGTGCTTCGATATACCTTTATGATTGAACCAACATACTTGTACCGCAAACACTCTGACTCTCAATCAATGAGTCCACACAGCTATGTACCAGATCCAGCAAATTGTCAGTCATGAAGATATAGAATTCCATGGGAATGCCATGGGTCCAATGTACCAGATCAATATTTTATCCAACCTCACATAGAGGCAACTAGCATTGTAACATCAGTTGTATATGATCAGCTCTTGTATTTGAGAGCATAGATAAAATGATTCTTTTGACATTTTGACGAGCATGGGGATGCCCACCTCATCCATATACATGTCACACATTTATTATATCTCACCCATTTATGGGAACCAAATTAATACAAAACCAAAAGCCACCATGTCCCAGCCCCGGAAGCACCACCTCTCGACAGCAAATCCTATGATGTCCGTCAGCCATACATTGAGCTCCTGCCCTCACACATCAAGGGGCAATCTGTTAACCCAAAAATCCCCACACAGCTCTCCATGGCCTACACCACCCAAGGACACCATCTCACAACACTCATTTCACTGCATAAGACCTTCCATGACCTTCCATTTGACCCCCACACCTCCAAAAGAGCCCAAGGATGAAGAAAAGGGATAAAACCCCCAAAAAGAGCCCAAAATAGACCCCTAGGAGCTAAAGCCCTAAAAAAGGGGCTAAAGTTAGGGCGGAAGGGGATAAAGGCCCAAAACAGGGGCTAAAACCTTGACCAAGGGCTTAAAACCCTAAAATCCCTTAGAAAATCTATATAAGGAGGGTGGGGGGTCACTCTCAAGACACTCCTCATTTGCATATTGTTATGCTACCCATGGATGCTTTGAGACCTCTTGCTCTCAAACCACCCACTCTCCCTCTCCTCCATTTCCATTTCTCCAAGACATTGCTTCTTAACCAAGAGAGAGGTGCTCCCATGAGCTATGGCATGGTGGCCCATTTCCAACTAAGTGAGGTATAGCTTCCTTTCATGCATGTTTATTTACTTGTTTTGTTTTCTAACCAATATTTTCAGTTGCAGGTTTTCCATTAACATCATTTGTAGGTTGTCTTCATAGTAGTATAGGTTTATTTTGCAGGTTTTGGAGGTGAAACCCTAACCCACTGTGTGTAGAGGGGTTCAACAATGCTTCATCTCTTTGCTTTTATTTTCTGCTCTTAGATCTAGTTTGTAATGGCTTCCATTTCCTTGTTCTAGTGTAGCTTAGCTTATTTTCAATTCGTAGCTATGTTTATGTTATTTTTACATTCCATTTTTTACTATTTTCTAAGGGTAGAAACCTACCCTTGTGCCCTATAGGCACAAGGGAGCCAATTATGCCCCTGTAGTGAGGAGAAATTCTCACTACACCACCAAACATGAATACATATCTAGAAGTAGACTTCTGATCAATAGAATCTCCCATCTAATCTGAATCTGTGTAACCAACCAACTCTAGCTCAAAGTCTTCAGCATAGTGAATGCCGTAGGTCCTAGTGCCATGAATATATTGGAGGATCCTCTTGGCTTCCTTCCAAAGAATATCATGAATCTTATGCATGTATCTTGATATAGCATTCATGGCATAATAGATATTAGGATGAGAATGTGTCAAGTAAAGCAAGCTACCAATCAGTTGGCAGTAGATTGTGCAATCCATGGGTGGAGTGGTTTTTCCTTCTTCAAGACTGATCCCTGATAGGAAATGGAATGAAGAAGCCTTAAATTCAGCCATGTAAAACTTAAATAATAGTTTTGATATGTATTTATACTGATTTACCATTATCCCATCAAAATTTTGTGCAATTTCAAGCCCCAGAAATTGCTTCAAGAGCCTCAAATTGCTCATCTCAAATCCATCATGGAGGGCAGTTTTTATGAATGAAATGGAAGCAAGTGTACTACTAGTAATCAAGATATCATAAACATATAAAAAAATTATAAGTAAATTACCATAATACTTCTGTAGATAAACATTCGGATCATATTTACACCTTTGCAAGTTTTTTGAAAGAATGAAGGCATCCATCTTGGAATACCATGATCTTGGGGCCTGTTTTAGCCCATATAGTGTCTTCTTTAGTTTCCAAACCAAAGATGGATCTGAAATGTATCCCTCAATATTCTTCATGTATATCTACTCATGAATATATCCATGTTTAAAGGCAGTCTTAACATTCATATGATGCACTTCCTAGTTCTTGGATGCCACAATTGGAAAAACTAGGCGGATGGAGTCCATATTTGCAACTGGTGCAAAGGTCTCATGGTAGTCCACTCCTTGGACCTAGGGGAACCCTTTTTCTACCATAATTTACTTATATTTTTAGGGTCTTCCATCAGTAGGAACCTTTTTCTGAAACATGCAGTTGCATTGAACTAATTTCCTCCCAGGTGGAAGAGAAACTAGCTCCCAAGTAACATTTTTCTGAACAGAATTAAACTCTTTGTCCATGGAAGCTTGCCATTTCGTATCTTTATGAGCATGCTAGTAAGACTTAGGATATGAAATTATAATTAAATAACAATTTTTGGACAGCAAAGCATCATGAAAAGATATTGCAATACTTGCTCTTTGGAAATCAGACCGGGTTCTTCTTGGATCATCTGGATTTCCAATTTTTCACTGGCGGAAAGCAAGTGTCTGCTTGGCCCAAGTTGGGAGATGTGATTACACTTAAAAATATGATTCTTAACCTGATTTTTACTTTTCAATGATATCAGATATCATAGGTACAAAATTAGAGTCATCACCCCCAATTTCACCATCCAAATATTCAACAGAATAGGAAGGAAAATCAATAGTTTTATCCTTCACTAGTTCTACCTCTTGAAGAGGCTCATCAAACCAGACACTTCTTTGAATGAAACTTTCTTTTGTTTGGATATTCAGAAGCTTGAATGATTTAGACTCTTATAGATATCCAATAAATATACATTCAACACTTTGTGGTTGCAAATATTTCCTCTTATCATCCGGAATTCGGTCCCATGTAGTGGACCCAAACACCCTAAAATTCGACACATCCGTCTTGTGTCCAAAGTAGGCTTTGAAAGGGGTCTTCCCTTTCATGGATGAGTGAGGAAATCTGTTTTTAATGTATGCAGAAACATTCATGGCCTCAGCCCATAAATTTGTAGCCAAACTCTTGGCTTCCAGCATGCTTGTGGTCATCTCCTTAAGAGAGCGGTTCTTTCTCTCCACTACACCGTTCTGCTAGGCAGTGTAGGGAACTGAATGTTGGATCTGAATGCCACTATTAAAACACAGTTGCAGAAAAATATTACTGACATATTTCCCTCCGCTATCATATCTCAAATATTTGATCTTTTTCTCGAATGCATTCTCAAGCAGTGCTTTCAATTCAGTGATTTTTTCTAAGACTTCTGATTTTTTCTTGATGAAGAAGACCCATGTATATCTAGAAAAAACATCTATGAAAGTGAGAACATACCGAGGTCCATTCAAGGATGTGGTGGGAATTGGTCCACTGATATCAGAATGAATCATCCCCAATATTTTTCATTCTCTTCTTTCCTTCTCCCGATCAAACTTATGCTCATGATGCTTGCCCAAAATACAGCCTTTGCAAATTCCAGTGGTAGCTTTGATGACCGGGAGGCATTCAACCATGGAATTTTTCTATAATTGCTCCGAGTATTTGAAGTTTAGATGGCCAAATATCTCATGCCCATAGTCTTCTGACCTCATTTCCCTGATTCAGAAGAGCTGTAGGCTTTGCATCCTCCACAAAATGGGAAAACTTATAGGATTTTGCATGATGATTTGCAGAGCCTTTTGCCACACGTTTTCCTGATGCAAGTTCAATAATTTCTACATCATCTGGGATGAAGGATACTCTCTTGGGAAGTCCAGTGTGGGTCATTTGATAGACACTTAGGAGTTTTGAGGCAAGATATGGTACATACATAACATTGGAAAAATAACCATGCTCAAGATTTACTGTTCCTTGGCCTTTTGAAATGATGGTAGATTCATCTCCCATGTGGATGGGAATGATTTTTCTGGTGTCCAAAGAAGAGAAGGAGTCTTTTCTTTCCATGATGTGATTTGAACCTCGAAATTCTATGATGAGAACTTTGGACTTCTAGGTGCTTTCCATGAGATCATGTCCCCTTTCTTGCTGGTATTCCTGATCTTGATTGTCTTTCCTCCGAAATATTTCCAGAAGATTGATGTTATTTCTCTCGAGGAGAGAAGTAGCGTCATCAAGTTTCTTCTTCATGTAGACATTTTCAGGGTGGAATCCCTTTCTGTAGTATGAAAACTTGACTTTATCTTTCCCATGATATCCTTTGTTCTTGTGTTTCTTCGAGCCGGAAGGCTCTTCATGCTGCTAATTTTGAACTTTAAGCTTTGGAGATTTGAATTTAGTTTTTGTATTCTTCTGCTTCTTTCCTTTACCCTTTGGATATTTGGTTCCCAAGGAAAGAAGGGATTGATCATGGGAGGATATGATGATCCCCATCTGGACAAGCTTACCATGCTCTTATATTAGGGACTCAATCAAGGCATTGAGTGTACACATTTTCCATCCTGGGCTTGTGAGCTTCCTAACACAGAAAGTAGAAACAAATATTGAATAGTCAGCTCCAAATTTTGAGAGAATGGTGAGGATAAGCTCATCATCATACTTCTTCACCTCATATTGCTTCAATAGAAGGAATAGATTCTTGAATTTTGTGAAAAAATCATTAAGAGTCTCGAAATTGGCAAGTTGAAGGGACATCAACTTGTTTTCAAGTTGATAAACCCTCAAATCATCCTGTTTTCCAAAAAGGGAGGCAAGGTGGTCCCAAGTATCTTTTAGAGTATTCAATCCTGAGAGGTGGAATAGAATATCCTTGGATATAGAGAGACACAAGAAAATGTAGGCTTCATCCATCTTGTTCCAAAATCTAGCCTTGTCCACAACATGATTAGGCTCTTCTCTTGTATCCATAGTGATCGAGTAGAGTCCTCTAGCACATAGTTGGATCTCCATGTCTCCTTTCCATTGGTGATAATTTAAAGGAGTCAAAATATCTATGGAACAAGCCATATCAAACTATTGTAGCGGATGCAGTGAACCTCTAAAAACCTGCAATTAACACAAAAAAGTCACCGCAAGGTCATACATCCTACACATTTCAGGCTTTCATCACACCCAGCATAATTGATCAAGCAAGATTGATCAACAATTCCTTTACTTGGGGTATTAAGTGGTAAACCTTCGGCTTCTGGTGTAGTGCTGGAATTTGAGCTTTTGCTCAATTTGCATGCCAAATCCAAAAAAATCATGTTCTCATGAAGAATAAGCTTTGTTCCACCATGAGCTCTGATACCATATTGATTTTGTCACAGTAATCTAGGGACTAAACACAGTCTTATAAGTGATTCAAAACAAATTAGACATCAAATGGTGTAACGGTACTGCAATAAGAGTTTGTAGACCTTATATAATCAATAATGGAATGATAGTACAATACAATGTCATGCACAATGCATGAATTCCAAGACAATTTGAATACTCAAGGAGGTCATTCAAATTGCAAGTGTAGCAGGGATTTATCCTTGCTATAGGGGTAGGAATGGCTCCCTTCTATCTATAGGATGGAAGGGTAGGTTCCTGCTTGGAAAAAGACCAAAAAGAAAAATGGAATAAAAGAAAGCAGAAACAACAGAAAAGATGGAGAACTTCTCTGCACACAAGGTTAGGGTTCTGCTTCTAATAACCTACAAACAACTATAAGAAATCAAAATACCTGCAAAACAAGTTAGGAAATAAACTTGCAAATGAAATCATGGGTTAAAAAAAAAAAAAACTACTAAGAAAATAAACAAAACAAGAAAACACAATTATACCTTCTCTTTGGGTGGAAATGGGCCACCATGACCTAGCTTGTGGAAGCACCTCTCTTGGATGGGGCAGCTATGGATTAAGGAAGATGGAGGAGAGAGAGTGTGGGTCGCTTGAGAGACAAAGGGTCTCAAGGAATCCATGGGAAGCATAACAGTATGCAAGGGAGAAGTGTTTTGAGAGTGACCCCTCACCCTCATTTTATAGCTTTTTTAGGGGTTTTAGGGTTTTAAGCCCTTGGTCCGGGCTTTAGCCCCTTCCTCCCTAAATTTAGCTTCTTTTATGGTTTTAGGATCCTTTGAGGGGTTTTAGCCCCTTTTTGGAGGCCTTAGCCCCTAGGAGAGTTATTTAGGCTCCTTTTTGGGGTTTTTAAGCCCTTTTCTTCATCCTTAAGCCTTTTTGAGAGTGTGGGGGTCTAATGGAGGGTCGTGAATGGGTGTCCTTGGGTGGTGTAGGCCATGTAGAGCCGAGTGAGGGATTTTTTGGGTTAACAGATTGCCCCCTAATGTGTGAGGGTAGGATCTCATCGTATGGCTGACGGACATCATAGGATTTGCTGTGGTGAGGTGGTGCTTCCGGGGCTGAGGCATGGTGGCTTTTGGTTTTTGTATTAATATAATTCCCATCAATGGGTGAGATACAAATAATGTGTGACATGTATATGGATGAGGCAGGCATCCCCGTGCTTGTGACAATGTCAAAATAATAATTTGATCTATGCTCTAAAATACAAGAGCCAATCATATACAATTGATGATACAATAATGGTTGCCTCAATGTGAGGCTGAATACAATACTGATCTGGTACATTGGACCCATGGCATTCTCATGGAATGTTATATCTTCATGACTGATGATCTGCTGGATATGGAATGCTACATAGCTGTATGGACTCGCTGATTGAGAGTTAGAGTCTCTGTGGTACAAGTATGTTGCATCAATCATAAATCTATATAGAAGCACTGCTAGGGCTTCTGAACACTGTCTCCAATGCAACCTGGAAATCACAAGGGACATAACCTGGTTAGGTCTCTCTAGTAGACTCATCAATGTGCTAGAGTCAGGTGACATTCGGGGTCTTTGACCAAGTATTGTGCGGACCAAATCGTGTACGAATATCAACGGTGCGATGATGTAGTTGGAGTCGAGCACGTGAGAAACAACCATCCCGAGAGGCACTAAGGACTCCTCTCAAGTGGTCCAAGGAACTCATCAATGAGGTTAATGAAACTAGGATATAGGGACCTCTAGGTCTATCCTATGGAATATATGTTTTGTTGTCAACAAAGGGAGACCTGCCCCTAGTCAAGATAATGATGTTTCCCTGACTAGGAGCGGGAGGGAGATAACCGTAAGGTGTGAGAAAATTTGTAGACTGACCCACTAAATGGGGGGGGGGAGGGAAATAATTGAACAGGGGTAGGGGGAGTGTGGTGGAATCAAAATTCCTTTATTCAGAATATGACAGTAGGGTAGAACAGGAAGAAAATGAAACTTGACTCATGGGAATGGGATCATAGCTGTAATACCGGGAATGTCACTGTAGATGGGAAATACTTGGAAGAGGTAGACACTTTTCATATTGATGGGATCCAAGGAAGACACATTTCAAAGTACTCTGAACAAAGGAAACCCAATGTGGAAATGCTACCAAACTGTTTTATGTGGGGTGGTTTCTAGGGACACCGTTGTGGTACGATCTCATGGATTTTTAGTGAGCCCGAGAAAGTAAATGCTCGATGGTGCTTTCAATTTTAGAGAGTCTAAAAGCACGAAGAAGACTCCAGTGGCGGCTCTTTTTTGTTGGTAGTCTCTTGTGCCCGAAAAAGGATTAAACTATACATAGGAGAGCTTGCCCATCCTTTGGGGGATGAGAGACTTCTTTACAGTTGGTAGTCCATTCAGGCCAAAAAATGTTAAACCTATAATGACTAGACGATCATTTAGATACTTTTACGAGCATGAATGAAACCAAGTTTGCTCGATAATCTTTTCTTGATGAGAAGGATGGAAAAGAGCTTAATGACAACGCGTGGTGAACTTTTTCGTAAAGTGTGGCCCCTCTGCCTGAGACAGCATAAAAGTATGCAGAGGGGGAACGGTTTTGGCTTGAATATGCCAAGGTGGTCCTTTTCATTTAATGGTCTACATGGTCTGCAAAAGGAGTTAAACGAGATGATGCATACTCCCTTTCCTATAATTTAGTGAGTGGGAAAGGAAGGAGCTACACTCGGCTATCTTTTCATTGTTTTAAGGAGTCATAAAAGAGCTTAAATGAAACTCCAGTGTGGTCAACCGATTGCGGTGGCACAGGCGGTGCCCCATGTCGGGACGATGGACAAAGGTCCAAAGGTCATCCACACAGTATGGATGGAGTAGAAGGCTCTCAAACATAGCAATACATGCGTGGGATAGATCATAGCAGAGGCTCGCAAGTCGATGCGACAGAGGCACGCAAACTGAGGTGGTTATCGGATAAAGGTCAGGAGAGTGTGTGTGTGTGTTGAGGTGGACGGACTTCATTACATGCGATGTGAGTGCAAGTCCAGGGGTAGTTATATGCCAAATACATACAAGAAAAGTAAATCATTTTGTGGACAATGGTCCAGAAGTCCACATAAGGTGTGGTGGATGAAGAAGACAACTATGTGTTAAAATACAAAATAAAAGTAAAAAATGACATTCCTTAACGGGTGGTGGCCCTAAAACCTGCATGAGTACCGGTCGGGAAGTGTGATACAAGTACTGGTCCATAGACACTTGCATCATCATGTCATGGCTTCATAAATCGAGGTGACTTGAGGGAAATGGTCCCAAAATTAATTTATTAAACATGAGATGATGGTCTCATAAAGAGATATAAATTTGAGCTTGTAGGTGTGAGAGGTGTCTCGAACCGGTTCCAGGTGACTTTGAATTAGCAGCTGATGGTGCTGCCCCTAGTGTGTTGGTGCACTTAGGCATTTTTGTGTCGCTATGTATATCCTGTTAACAAAAGCATATGTGGCTTCTCATTTTGTATTGAACATGTTTTGGACATGCAACTTATCTATTTATCTATATATATTTTTGACGCATGTGGATGCACTTTTGTTATGTGAGTCTTTTTATGATGATGTGGAATGCAAATGTCTATGTGATATATTATTACACTTGTGTGTTTATTTTTAGACATAGTTATGCATGATGTTGTGGTTGTATGTTTCCTATATGTGGTTGCGGATGTGCCAATTTAGAATATCATTAACCATTTGATCTACAAAACTATTGAGGTTTCTGGGAACATTTGTGAATGTGATGGATTCAAATGCTCTAACCATCTATTTAGTGCGCAGGAAATTTCTAAAGAGGCAGGGATCACATACCCGATAGCAGTTGTTCAACTAAGAAACAAGCACCTGGGATTCTAAGAAGACATCGAGATGGTGAATGCCTAACTGGCCCAGAGATGTCCAAGAGGCCATTGACACCATCATATTCAGCCTGGTTGTTGGTTGTGGTGCCCATGCATATTCTGTCAATGTGGATCAACTCATGCGATGGGGAGTAGATGACCCATGCAGCCGAGGTGAGGTTCGAAGACCATATGCTTGCTCCATCAGTGAATCCCATATATTGGTTTGAGGTGTGCTCCATTTGAAGCAATGAGAGGAAATGATAAATAAGACTCAAATTTGAAAAATGTGTAAAATAAAAAATGGAAATACTATAATACAAGTTGTAACGTTGTCACTCAAAGGGGTGACATTAGAGGGAAAGTCATTTGGAATTTCCAGGGATCAGCAGTCATTTCTTTGTGTGACACAATGAATCCTTGTAGACGGCCCATGGGGACATAGAAAACACACTTGAAAGGGTTCAAGCAGATTTTGTACTTGCAACATCATAAGAACACTTGTCATAGGTCGTTTATGTGTTTTGTTTGCTTCTGCGACCGTGCGATGAAGTTGTCGAAACACACCAACATACTGTGAATGAGGTCGCGGAAGCAGTATGTCATGGCATGCTGGAAGGTGGCTCTAGTATCTTTTAGGCCAAAGGGCATGAATCGATACACGAATGTGCCCCATGGGGTTGTGAATTCCGTCTTATAATGGTCTTCTTTCCAAATTTTGATTTGGTTATAGCTGAAAAATCCATCCATGAAGGAAAAGGCTTCATGTCCGACGCACACATCGATGATGTAATCAATGAAAGGCATGGGAAAGTTGTCTTTGGGACATGCCCCATTAAGGTCATGAAAGTCTATGCAAACGTGAATGGTACCCTATTTTTTATTCACAGGAACAGGATTAGAAACCCAAGTGGTGTACGTAATGGGGTAGATGAAGCCAGCTATGCACAGATTCTCTATTTTGGCTTTAACCGCAGCCACTTTGGATGGATGGATGGGTCATTTCTTTTGGCATACGGGTGCCACATCGAGCCATGTTTCGATGTGGTGTTCCACGATGGATGGATCCAGGCTGGGCATTTCGGTGTAAGACCAGGCGAAGATGTCATGGAATTCTTGGAAGAGAGATTTGTAGGCATCAACCTGTTCCAGGGAGAAGGATGCCCCCATCATGATTTCTTCAACAAGCTCAGAATTGGTTGAGATGTTGATTTTAATGGTTGGTGAAATGTTCACCATATTCCCTTCTTCGAAGGCATCTGGTGTTGGGATGGGGTTCTTGAACCAGTCGACCTTCCCATGGATGAAATATTTGGTCTCCACAGAAAACTGGTCAGACTGCGACACAAGTTATTCAGGGAGGAAGAACGAGTGATGGTGCATGTCATCTCATGGGTATTCCGGGGTGGTCAGAGCTTCAAGTATCTCCTCATTGTTACTGAAGAAATGAAGAGACAGGTCTGATGGACCGTCGTTAGAGGTGGAGATAAGTGGGTTAGTTGAATTGGACATCATGTAAATGGACATGGTGTCTGAAGAAGGTAGTAGGGGGTGGACTTCTTCGATCAAGGTGATGTCAGACTCAAGGGAATGTTGACGGAGGTTAGCTAGAGCCATTCAAAATTTGGGAAGGTCCTGGAAATGGTGAGAGTAATGTCCATACAAACCGTAAAGGGCGCAAGCATGGCTTGTTCTCAATTCCCTATTCCTAACTATTGGTGAGGTTGGGCGTTCAACCATGGGGATGTTTTCATTTGTATCCATGGCATCCAAATGCACACAGATCATGGGCATTTCATGGAAATTTTGAGTTGGATGGCCCTGTTGCTCATAAACGACACAAGGTAGGACTTGTCACAGTTCTGTGATTGCTTTGGCATTCTTGCCCCTGGCCCTTTTCAGGTGGGGCAGTGCGGGTGTGGGTGCGATGGTTGGCTTTTGCGGGCCGGGTGGAGGGTGAGACTCCACTGCGATGGGTTGCACCAGGGTTTAAAAAACCTGGGGAATTGGTGGTTGAGATGGTGGATCGAGATACTATACCGGAATTACCAATGTGAAGTTAGGTAAGCTTAAGGTGGCCATTACTAGCTTTCTCATGACCCCAGGTGGGGGAAAGAAGGGAATTGTGTGGACTGGTAATGAGCCCAGATAACTCCCTACTAGTTGCATGTAGGGATGCGGTTGTGGGCTACCCAAAACATTGTTGCTGTAGATGATGTTGTGTCTATTGTTGGTGTTGCAACTAAGGATGGTGTTGGGGTTGGGGTTGGGGACGCAGCTGCGCTTGTTTTTTGGGTGCAGAGACGCTGGATGAGACCATGCATAAGTCTGCAGTCTCATTTTGTGTCGGTGGCGGTGACACAGAGGGGAAAGGAGCTTTCATGGTGGGATCGACAAACAACCCAGGGCCCACATTCAACAATGGGTAGGCTTGTGTGTTGTCAACCATAGTGTTGATTGCAAGGACGAGATTAGCGTGTGTAGGCGTCCCTTGTGGCTCAATAGTGGTGATGATTGGGATAATGTTGGTGGGTCCTGTTAACCCTTGTTGATCATGATAAGTGAGCTGATCAACTATCACAATCTTCCCTTTGTGGGGGAACATCATGAGACAAAAGACAGTTGATGCGAATGCTCTCATGGAATACATATAACTCCTTTCGAGGAGAAGGTTATAGTTCAGTTGAGCATTGATGACCTCTATGTTGATCGGCATTGTCTTCTCGGCTAATGTGATGGGGACATGGGGGAGGATTCCTTGGGATTTAGTGGGATGTCCATCATAAGCCTGTAGAGTTGTGGAGGATGGTTGCAGAATTGGTGATCTGAGTTTCTACCAAACTAGGGTGGACATAATGCATGTGGATGCCCCCTCATCTACTATGCATCGGTGCACAATCACGTTTTGGATAGACACCAGGATTTGGAAGGCGATGGTGGATGGCATGCGTGTTTCTCTATTCTCTATGTCGAATGTGATCAACTTGGAGTCAGAGGGGTCTACTAGCCCAAGGGCAGCTAGTAAGGCATTTCACTGCATTGGGCACATTTTAAGTACCTCAAGAGTGGACATGGCGGTTGGCGTTTGGGCCAAACCATCCACAATGATATAGCTAACTACAGCTCTAGCTGTGGCGTTATTGGCAATCCTGCGTACGGGGGGGCATGGGAATGGGGGTAATTGAAGAGGTAGGTTAACTGTTTTGGACGTTGATGCCACTAATATGTCAGCGGGTTCGGTGGTGGTACCATATTGATTCTGTCTAGTTTGTAAGTTGACCTCTTCAGTCGTCATGGATAGTAGGTGGTGAACACCTATTTCTACCATGGGAGGTACCCCCAGAACGTTGGGATTGGTATGGGGAGGGGGTGTGGTTGGCACCAATCCTTGGACTGGTAGTCGGTTTTGAAGCACCATTGGGGGAGGTCCTTGTGGTGTCGGGTTGGGTTGGGCTTGATTTGCAGCATTGGAGGCCTATTGGGCCTTGTTTTGAATGGCTTGCTTAGCACGGCCCATGAAGGGACACTCGAGTGAGTAGTTTCCATAAACATCATAGAGTGTGAATGGTTGGTTTGTACACAATGGGGCATTGCATATTAGTGCATTTTGTCGTGGGGGGTTTTGGGATGGCTGGTTTGCTGCGACATTGTTGGGAGGGTTCAGTTGTTGACGACCTCCCTGCAGTTGGTTATATCCTTGGTTGCAGGGTCGGTTACTTCTAGCTTTCCCTTGTTGATTGTTGGGGGCAGGCTGGTTGAGACGATTTTGTTGTACAAACACTTCTCCCAATAGAGTGGGTAGAATGGGGGCGGAGGCTTGAACTGGTTGCACTGGTGGTGCATAATATATTTATGGGGGTGATCGTGCCACAAATGTGGGCATTTTCCCCACATACTACTGTGTTGGCCAAGCCATGGCCTGAACCTACTGTGGTGGCACAGGTTGTGCATAGGAAGTTGTTGGTCCAGACTGGGACATCATTCTTGCATAGTCTGGAGCTTGGTTTTGGTAAGCAACATTAGCAATGTTTCTTGGTTGTGATGGAACCATAGGTGGGATTAGTCGGTGTTGTGGCCATTAGGAGAATGATCCTATGATTCCATCTGTAGCATGGGATGCCCTCAGTTCATCATGGTAGGAGGTACTCAGACGGGGAGGGGAGCATCTAGAATAATGGTGTACAGATATCCAGACTGAGCGTAGATCAGGTCAAAATATTGAGCTTTCAGTATGGCCTCTTCTTCTGATTGAGGATGTTCAGATGCAACATCCTTTGCTATGGGTGGGAGCAAGGTCTTAAGGAACCAATCCAAGAAGATCCTGTCGTCAAGTTGGATTTTGCATAGGCTACGGTGTCGCCTCCACTCATGGATATGGTTGGTTATATGAGTGGCAATGTTTTGATGATAGAATAACGGGATCTCTACCCCCTCATCATATCTGACGTGGAGTTGGAAATACTGTAGGAACATGAAGGTTAGGGAGTTGAAGTCCAGGTATTTGGCCAGTGGTATCCCAATGTACCATTTCGATGCAGCACCTGTGAGGGTGCATTGGAATAGCCTCAGTCTAATGGAATCGTCTATGATGCTGTTTGACGAGCACCATAAAAGAAATTTTGTTATGTGGTTTTTGGGACATTCCCCTGCTTTTCCTTCAAACTTAGGAATGTCTGATGGCAGCTTGGATGGCATGGGTGGCCATAAATCTTGGTGGTGGATGGGGTCATTTGTTAACTGAGCCAAATCAAGCAGGTTAAGATGAGCCATGAAAGGCAGATTGGACCCTAGGTTGATGTGGGATGGGACTGTGATGGTGGTGGGGTTTGCAGTTGCATAATGCATCTGCATAGTTGGGGGTATTTGCGGTGGCACCATTGCAGATGGGCCAATGCCCCCAAGTGTGGTGGGAGGGACCATATGAGTGGTAGGGATATTTCCCACATATGTGATAGTAGGGGCCATGTAAGTGGATGGTCCACTGCCCCCCTGTGTTGCAGGAGGGGCAGTGTGTGTTGAAGGGCCACTGCCCCCTTGTGCTGCAAGTGGGCCAGATTGGCTAGCCACTATAGGTGGTGGTAGCTGACTGATGACAGTTTGCATGACTGTGCTTGGGACACTTTCCAGGTTTTTCGTGATAGGTTGTGGTGTGGACATGGGTCCACTTGCTAAGGTTATGCTGAAAAATGGATCCGGATTTGCACTAGCCATGGGGCTTGATGGTGCGGGATGCAGATCTGGTTCAGATTGATATGGGTCTGAATATGAATCAAAGGCTGTGTGGCCTTCTGATGGTGTGGGAGATCACTGAGAATGGTTTCGATAGTGTCGATTGAGTGTTCTGAATGGTGGTGGTTCACCTCTTAGGCATGAGGAAGAGCGTGGAGGATCAATTGTGTTAGATTTTATGAATGAAACTGGTGGGAATGATGATTGTACCACTATTTTAGTGGCTTCCTAGTGGCTATAGGTGGTCACTCGGCCACCAAAACTGCCAGAAGACAGTGCTTGGATTTTTCCTCACAGGTGTTTCTACTCAATCGGAAGGGGTTGTTGCCCGTTTCGCTTGGAAATTCCTCTCAGCGGCCAACTACTTTGGGGTTCCTGTGGTACTCCTCATAATGAGTTTTTGGGAAGAGACCAAGTACTTCCCATAGTTGAAGCAGTCAAGGTCTTATGTCCTCAAAGACTACAAATTTGTTTGTACTTAGTGTAAATGGATAAATTTTAAGGCTCTCTCAGCGTCATGAACTGAGTTGGGTTGATTACTTGGTATGGTGTATTTGTTTGTCTATTTTTTTATATTTGGTAGCTGCAAATGGTTTATGAATTCATCATATTGTGGTTGTTTATGCAAGCATTTGAATAATCATAAATTGTGAACAAATACAGTTTTTAACCCTGAATGTTTATGGCCTAACTAGATGAATACCTCACATTGATATTCCTCTTCAACCAAGAGAAGGTGCTAGGCTCTTAACACAATGGGACTAAGCCCATCCGTAGATCCATAGGTCACCTCTCGGATGCAATGTTGGTCAACAGGGAGGATTCTTAGCACCATGAGAATCCCTCCTTCTCTACCCCCTCTACCTTCCAGGTCATCCGGTTTTAATTGTTTGGAAAAATACTCAATGAAGGGCCTAGATCTATACGAGCTTACCCTTCGTCGTATCCTAGAATACCCCAGAGGGTGATGGCTGGGTACAGGAGGAAGGGTAAGCAATATAGTTAGTTTTAGGTTGATTTTAGTTAAACTACATTCATTTGATTAAGCCATTAACATTTACTTGGAATTTACACATTGTTTGTAAAAGAAATTGCAAAAAATTGAAACAAAAAATGAAATTAAAGTAGTGTGCTGGACAGAGGTGGCTGAGCCACACTAACAATCCCTATAAAACTGATATTTAAGCTCTGTTTGATAGACCGCACATTTCTAATCAAATCTAGCAAGGGGGCCACAAGATATTTTTAGAAATAGGCAAGGGGGTCGCACAGATTTCATAGACAGTCGTGGTATGTGTTTCTGAGTGAGGTCGCACCTTTCAAGGGATTAAGTGCACCCTGGGCGCACTTGTTTGGCCATTAAGTGTTCCCTCATCCCCTATTCAGTCCCGATAAGTGTGACCTACCCTGGATTTGGGGTTTTTTTAGATCCAGAGTTAGATCCGGCTGACAGTAACATGTACTGTGGCCCAACTGACTCAGATTTTCCTAGCAGAGGGTTCAGCAGTACTAATAACTAGAAATAAATTGAATTTGACATGAAATTTTAAAAACTAGGACAAAACTTCAAAAACTTGAAATTTTAAAAATTTGGACAAGGGATCCATTGGGATCGACTTGGTATGGTCGCCAGTTGTGTAGCAGGAATTTCTCCCTACTACAGGGGAAGGAATGGCTCCCTTATGTCTATAGGATAGAAGGGTAGGTTCCTTATTGGAAAAATACTGAAAAGAAAAATAGAATGAAAGAAAGCAGAAACAAAAGCAAAGATGGAGAACTTCTCTGCACATAAGGTTAGGGTTTCGCTTCCAGTAACCTGCAAACAACTATAAGAAATTGAAATACCTACAAAACAAGTTAGGAAATAAACCTGCAAATGAAATCATGGGTTAGAAAACAAAGAAACTACCAAGCAAATAAACAAAATAAGAAAACACAGTTATACCTTCTCTTTGGGTGGAAATGGGCGACCATGCCCTAGCTTATGGAAGCACCTCTCTTGGATGGGGGAGCTATGGCTCAATGAAGATGGAGGAGAGGGAGTGTGGGTGGCTTGAGAGACAAAGGGTCCCAAGGAATCCATGGGAAACATAATAGTATGCAAGGGAGAAGTGTCTTGAGAGTGACCCCCCACCCTCCTTTTATAGCTTTTTTAGGGGTTTTAGGGTTTTAAGCCCTTGGTCCAGGCTTTGGCCCCCTTTTTTGGGATTTTAGCCCCTTCCTCCCTAACTTCAGCTCCTTTTAGGTTTTTAGGCTCCTTTGAGTGGTTTTAGCCCCTTTTTGGAGGCCTTAGCCCCTAGGAGAGTTATTTAGGCTCCTTTTTGGGGTTTTTAAGCCCTTTTCTTCATCCTTAAGCCTTATTGAGGGTGTGGGGGTCTAATGAAGGGTTGTGAATGGGTGTCCTTGGGTGGTGTAGGCCATGTAGAGCTGAGTGAGGTATTTTTTGGGTTAACAACAAGGATGGGTGTAGCTTAACTAAATGTCAGCCATAATCGACACACATAGTTAACCATTGATCTGATCCATAACTGACTCTCACATGCAGTCCTAACTGAATCAGAGTGTAATAGATAACTAAGTCTAATTGAAAGTGACTCATCACATGCAACTACATGTCCAACTCAAGGAGGTAGCACATACATAACTCCAAGTAGCTCTGATGGAGTTAACTGAAGTGACACTTGTCATCAGAAGTGGTTGTAGGCGCCAATGTTGACTCCTATTCATAGATATTGGAAAACAATAGAGAAATAATAGATGGATGTGCCTTCATAACTTAGCTTAATTGATTTTTAGGTGAAACAATAATAAATTAACAATTATGTGCACTTATGGCACTTAGTTCACCCCAGAATCTCTCCCCTATTGAAGGAGGAATCCCAGTTAGCCTCCTTGATTGAAGGAGGAAGCCCAATTAACCTCCCTGATTGAAGGTGAAGGCTTAGTTGGCCTCCCTGGTTGAAGCAAGGCATGGGTGTGCTCATGTTGATGTCATAGTGTGCTCATCTGATGTCAAGTAAGTCAATTAAACTAAGGATAGTGGGTAAATAGGCCAAAATTGACCAAATAAGTGTGCATGTTGGGTAAATGAATCCAACATACCTAAGGGTGGAGAAAAGTTTCCAAAGGAATCTCAGGCTAAGATTTCTGAAGGGTCATCACACAGTAGTGTATTTTTCAGGCGCAACAGAATACCCCCCAAAGTATGAGGCTAGAAGGAAGCGATAGGTGAAATACTTTGCTAGATGTCAATCTGGTATAGAGGCAATAAGATATGAGCTCACAACTGACATGGAACCAGTAACTGACAATGTCATGGCTACCAATAGTACACTATAGATCCATGAACAATTGATGTAGGAGGCGGGACATGGATACGAAACATACAAATTAGATCCATGTTATTCGACCTCAAACACTGAACACAACCACCAAACATACAATGTGGATCCATGTCAAGATTCCAAATGCTCCATTGCAACCTGAGGATAGGTAGTTTTTTATGATTATGCCCAACTACTCAAGGTCTTCATTCCAATCCCTAATCGATACGATTCTAACCATGCAGATAAATTTTTTGATGTCGAACATGGAATAAACCACTTGATTACCAATCATTGATGTATACTATTAACAAATGTGAGGGAAATCATCATTAACATGAATGATCCCTAAGGTATCCTAGTACATTCTCTCAAGTGTGAATAGATGTTATGAAGTCAAACACTTAACAAAATATTCAATCAGAGGTGTTAACCCAAAAAATCCCTCACTCAGCTCTACATGGCCTACACCACCCAAGGACACCCATACATGACCCTCATTTGTCCCCATTTGACCCCCACACCCTCAAGAAGGCTTAAAAACAAGAAAAATGGCTTAAAAACCCTTGAAAAGAGCCTAAATAGCTTTCTTAGGGGCTAAAACCTCCAAAAAGGGGCTAAAGCCCCTCAAAGGAGCCTAAAACCCTAAAAGGAGCTAAAGTTTGAGCGAAAGGGGCTAAAAGACCAAAAAAGGGGCTAAAGCTCTGACCAGGGGCTTAGAACCCTAAGAAAGCTATAAATAGAGGGGTGGGGGTCACTCTCAAAACACTTCTCCCTTGCATACTATTATGATGCCCAAGTGGATTCTTTGAGACCCTTTGTCTTTCAAGCCACCCACACTCCCTCTTCTCCATCCTTCCATTGAGCCATAGCTCCCCCTTCCAAGAGAGGTGCTTCTCCAAGCTAGGGCATGGTGGCCCATTCCATCAAGAGAAGCTATAACTTGTTGTTTTGTGTTGTTTATTTGATTTTATCTAATCCATTGTTTGTTTGCAAGTTTATTGTTTAACATGTTTTCGTAGGTATTTTGGTTCTAACAATTGTATGCAGGGTATTGGAGCAGAACCCTAACATTGTTTGCAGAGGGGTTCTTTCCTTGCCATCTTTCATTTCTGTCCTAGTTCATTTCTTCTTTCATTTTCTGCATTCATCACCAAGAACCTATCCTTCCATCCTATATATGGAAGATATCCATTCCTGCCCTATAGCAAGGGAGAAATCCTTGCTACAGATATGGCGACCATATCAGGTCAATCCCAGAGGATCCTTGGGTTTTATTTTTCTAGTTTAGTTTTTTTTCCCTAGTTTAGTTTTCTGATTAAATCTAGCTTAGATTCTTGTTTATTTACATTTTCATCTACTGTTGAGCCTCCATAAGGTAAATCCAAGTCCATTTGGCCACAGTATAGGTTACTATTGGCCGGATCTGAATCGGGGTAAAAAAAAATTCACTTTTCGAAGCAAGTCACTCTTATCAGGTCCAGAATGGGGACCAAGTCTTTCATTTGGGCCTCATAGGTGTGACCAGGTCACCTATTTAGTCCCAAAAGGTGCAACCCCCTTCTGGAAGACAACCCACTTTTGTGTGCAAAATTTGAGAGACCCCCTCACCTGTTTCTGGAAAAATTTGGCGACCCCCTCGCTACATTTGACCCGAAAAGTGCGATCTATCACATAGAATTAGGTTTTTTAATAATTAAGGACTGTCAGTGCGTCTCATCCACCTCTATCCATCCAAACTATTTTATTTCTATTTCTATTTATGTTAATGTCAATTTCATTTATAGAACAAAGTGTAAATTAAATACTGAATGGGTTAATGAACATAGTTTGACTAAAATTCACTTAAAATAAACAATATTGCTTAACCCTTCCTCCTCTACCCATTCATCACCCTTTGGGGTGTTAGAATAATCAACCCATAGTATTACCCACTTAGACATTAATTCATTTATTTTTGTCTTATTTGCCTAGTTCATGAGTCCCACCTTATGCAAGTTGCTAATTGCCTATCCATAGAGGTCAAACTTACCATATCTGACTCATGTAGAGCTTGGGAAAGCCTTAGGAATCAAATCTGCTTTATTCCTGGCCTCGTAGGTGCCCTTCTACTTTTTCTGCTTTATTGCCTGCTTTTTCAGTGTTTTAAGGCACATAGGAAAGCAAGACTAGGTGAGGTGAACTAGTTTTTTGTCCTCTTCATCCTCCACTCTTTTCTCCATGCAAAAGCATGTATGAGCTTCCATTCCACTACTCTTTAGCTTGCCCATGTGCCCTTGCCAATTCATGATCTCCATGACAGATTTGGGATCAGCTTTTTACACCTATGGGGGATTTGCCTATTTTGAGTAAGCCTGCTTTATGCTAGTTTTGGATGCATCCTTATGCATTCGATCTCTTGATGTATTCTATATATTCAGAAACCTATGTTATTATAGGGTTGGCTATTGTACACTCAGTTAATATAATTTTGTGTTACAGCTCCATATTCAGTCTCCATTGTTAGCAATTTTGCATGATCAATTGATAATTGTTGTGGGTAAAATTAATCTACTGCTGGCCTAAATTTCTACATGGGGTATTTTGGGATAAGAATAAGGGTAGATCTTGTATAGTAATAGGCACTTCACCTAATATTGTTTGAAGCCACTAAAAACAGGTGACTTAGAAGGTAGAGGGGGTAGAGAAGGAGGGTTTCTCATGATGCTCAACGTCCTCCCTATTGACCAACCTTGCATCTGAAAGGTGACCTATTGATCTACAGATGGGCTTAGTCCCATTATGTTGAGATCCTAGCACCTTCTCCTAGTTGAAGAAGAATATAGGTGTAAGGTAGTCACCTAGTCAGGCTATCACAATTCAGGATTACAAATGGTACATGTCTAAAACATTTCTGATTACTATTTACTACTTTAATCCACAATGATATGAACTCTATGAAATATTCATAAACCATTTGCATCCACCATATGAATAAAAAACAAAAGACATACACACCATATCATATAAATCAACCCAACTCAGTTCATGATGCTGAGTGAGGCAGTAAAATTTACAAATTTACACTAAGTGAAAAATCTGTAGTCTTTGAAGACATAAGTCCCTGACTGCCTTAACTATGGGAAGTACTTGGGATCAGCCCAGAAACTCATTGTGAGGAGTACCACGACAACCCCAAAGTAGCTGGCCACTAAGAGGAATTGCCAAGCAAAATGGGCAATGACCCCCACCGATTGAGTAGCACGCCCATGAGGAAAAATCCAAGCGCTATCTTTTGGAAGTCTTGGTGGTTGAGTGACCACCTACAACCAATAGGAATCCATTGAAACCGGAGTCCAATAATCATTACCACCAGTTTGACATTCAAATTTAACACAATTGATCCCTCACGCTCTTTCTCATGTCTAATAGGCGAATCACCATAGTTCAGGTCATTAAACCGATATTATCGAGACCATTCTAAATGACCTCCCACACCATCAGAAGGCCACATAGTGTCTGATTTAGATTCAGACCCATATCAATCTGAACCAGATCTGCACACTGCACCATCAAGCCCCATGGATGGTGCAAAACCAGATCCATTTTTTGGCATAGCAATTGCTAGTGGACCCATGTCCACACCACAAAATATCACCAACAACCCTACAGGTGGCCCCAGCAAGGTCATGCAAACCATCATAAGTCAACTGCCACCACCCATATTGACCACCCAAGCTGTCCCACCTGCAACACATGGGCGTAGCGGCCCTTCCACTGCACCTCCTATCATATATGGGGGCAGTGGCCCTTCCACCCACACTATACCTCCCACCACACTTGGGGGCACTGGCCCATCTACAATGGTGCCACAAGTACCCCCAGCAATGTAGGTGCATTATGCACATGCAAACCCCACCACCACGGTTGCCCCATCTCACATCAACCTAGGGTCAAACCTTCCTTTCATGGCATGTCTCAACTTTCCTGATTTGGCTCAGTTAACAAATGACCCTATCCACCATCAAAATGTTTGGCCTCCCATGCCAACCAAACTTCCCTCAGGCATTCCCAAGTTTGAAGGGAAGGCAAGGTAGTGCCCCCAAAACCACATCATGACGTTTCATCTATGGTGCTCATAAAACAACATCATAGATGATTCGATCAAGATAAGACTATTCCAACGCACCCTCATAGGTGCTGCAGCCAAGTGGTACATTGAGCTACCATAAGCCAAGTACCCAGATTTCAACTCCCTGGCTTTCATGTTCCTGCAATATTTCCAACTCCCCATCAGATATGACGAAGGGGTGGAGATCTTGTTATCTTGCTGCCAAAATACTACAACCCACATAACTAACCACATCCATGAGTGGTAGCGATGGTGTAGTCTGTGTAATATCCAACTTGATGACAGGATCTTCCTAGATTGGTTCCTCAAAACCTTGCTCCCACCTATAGCAAAGGACGTCACATCTGAACATCCCCAATCTGAAGAAGAAGCCATCTTGAAATCCCAGCAGTTCAATCTGATTTATGCACAGTATGGGTACCTTTACACTATCATTCCAGACACTCCCCGTGTGACTAACTCCCACCGGGATGCACCAGGGGCATCCCATGCTGCAGATGGCATCATAGGCTCGGTCTCCCACTAACCACAACACCGTCCGACACCACCTACAATACCACCACAACCAAGAAACACGACTAGTGTTGCCTACCAAAACCAAACTCTGGACTATGCAATAATGATGTCTTAGTTCAATGCAACAACTTCTTACGCACAACCTGTGCCAGCGCAACAGGCTCAGGCCTTGGCTTGGCCAACACAGCAATACACGGGGCAAATTCCCACATTTTTTGCACCTCCACCCACCCAAATCTATTATGCACCACCAGTGCAAGTGGTTCAAGCCCTTGCCCCTACTCCACCCACTCCATTGGGATAGGTGTTTGCACAACAAAACCGTCCCAACCAGCCAATCCCCAATAATCAACAAGGGAAAGCTAGGAATAACTCACCCTGGAACCAAGGAAACAACCAACCGTAGGGAGGTGCTCAACAACCAAATCCACCCAACAATGTTGTGGCGAACCAGCCAGCCCAAAATCCTTCATGACCAAATGCACAGATACGTAATTCCCCATTGCGTACAAACTAACCATGCACACTTTGTGAGGTCTATTGGGACTACACATTTGAGTGTCTCTTCATGGGTTGCGCTAAGCAGGACATTAGGAATGAGGTTCACCATGCCACCAATACAATAGACCAAGCCCCACCCAACCCAGCACCACAAGGACCTTGTCCTATGGTGCTCCAAAACCCATTACCAGTCCAAGGATTGGTGGCAACCACACCCCCTCCCCAACCCAATCCCAATGCTTTGGGGGCACCTCCCATGGAAAAAATAGGTGTCCCCCGCCTGCTAGCTATGACAATTGAGGAGGTCAATATACAAACCAGACAGAATTAGTACGGAACCAATACCGAACTTGCTGACACATCAATGAAATCTATGTCTAAAACTATCAATGCACCTCTTCAGTTACCCCCTTTCCCGTGACCCCCCATACGTTAAATTTCCAATAATGGCATGACTAGAGCTGCTATCAGCTATAGTATAGTGGATTATTTGGCCCAAGAACCTATAGCCATGTCCACTCTTGAGGTGCTCAAAACATGCCCAACACACTGGAAAGCCTTACTAGCTTCCCTTGGGTCCGTAGACCCCTTTGACTCCAAGTTGATCACATTCTACACGGAGAATGGAGAACCACAAATGCCATCAACCATTGCCTTTCAAATCCCAGTGTCTATACAGAATTTGGTTGTGCACCAGTGCATAGTGGATGAGGGGAAATCTACATGCATTATGTCTACCCTAGTCTGGCAGAAACTTGGATCCCCAATTCTGCAACCATACTCCACAACTTTGTGGGATTATGATGGCCATCCCACTAAATCCCAAGGAATCCTCCCCCATGTCCCCATCACATTAGCCAAGAAGATAGTATTGATTGACATAGAGGTTTTCAACGCTCAATTGGACTATAACCTTCTCCTCAGAAGAAGTTATATGTACACCATGAGAATGGTGGCATCAACTATCTTCTGTCTCATGATGTTCTCCCAATAAGGAAAAAATGTGACAATTGATCAACTGACTTATCACGATCTGCAAGGGCTAATGGCACCCACCAACATTATCCTTATGATCAACACCAATGACCCACAAGGGATGAACACACACGCCAATGTTGTCCCTACAATCAACACCATGGTTGACAACATACCAGCCTCCCCATTGTTGAATGTGGGCCCTTGATTTTTTGCTGATACCACCATGACAGCTCCTTTCCCCTTAGTGTCACCACCACCAACACCAAATGAGACTAGAGACTTGTGCATGCTCTCATCTAACACCGTTGCACCCAAACAACAATCGCAGCTGCATCCCCAACTGCAACCACAACACCGTCCGTAGCTGCAACATTAGCAACAACTGCAACATCATTTGCAGTCGTAGCATTATGCATAGCCACAACCACAATCTCATCCCCACATACAACCATCAGGGACTTATCTGGGCTCCTCTCCAATCCATAAAATTCCCTTCCTCTTTCCCCCACCTGGTGTTATGAGCAAGCTAGTAATGGCCACCCTAAACCTACCCAACTTTACATTGGGAATTCCTGTGTGGTATCTTGATCCACCAGCTCAACCACTAATTCCCTAGGTAGTCTTAACCCCTGTACAACCCATTGCGGTCGAGTCTCATCGTCCACCCAGCCTGCAAAAACCAACCACCGCACCCACACCCGCACCACCCCACCCAAAAAGGGCCAGGGGAAAGAATGCGAAAGCTACCACAGAGCCTCAACAAATCCCACCTTGTGTCACCTGTGAAGAACAGGTCCATCCGAATTAGAACTTCCATAAGATTCCTATGATCCATGTGCATTTGGATGCCATGGATACAATCGAAAACCTCCCTATGGTTGAACTTCCAAGTGCGCTAGTAGTGAGAAACAAGTCATTGATAACAAACCATGGTTGCGCCCTCTGTGGTTTGTATGGACACTATTCTCACCATTTTCAAGACTTCCCTAAGTTTCTAGTGGCCTTAGCCCCCCTACACCAAAAGCAATGACCCATCCATCCTTCCAAAGTGGTCGCATTCAAAGCCAAGATAGAGAAGCTACGCACAGCCGGCTTCATTTACCCCATTTCCTACACCACATGGGTTTTTAATCCTGTTCCCGTAAATAAAAAATAGGGTACCATCCGCATTTACACAGACTTCCATGATATCAATGGGGCATGTCCCAAATACAACTTCCCAACACTCTTCATCGATCAGATTATCGATGCATGCGCCGAACATGAGGCATTTTCCTTCATGGACAGATTTTCTAGATATAACCAAATTCAGATTCGAAAAGAAGATTTTTACAAGACTGCATTTGCAACCCCATGGGGCACATTCACATATCGATTCATGCCCTTTGGCCTGAAAAACATTGGATCCACCTTCCAGCACTCCATGACATATTATTTTCATGATCTAATTCACATCATCTTGGTCTACCTGTACGACCTTACCGCTCGATCACCAAAAGAAGCACAACATATAGACGACTTGCAGCAAGTGTTTTTACGTTGCCGCAAGTACAAAATTTTCCTGAATCCCCTCAATTGCATTTTTTGTGTCCCAGCAGGCCATCTACTCGGATTCATCATATCCCACAAAGGGATAACAATAGATCCCCTCAAATTTCAGGCTATCCTTGATCTTCCTTCCCCAAAAACTCAGTACCAACTATAAAGCCTCCAAGGCAAGGCCAAATTCCTTCGCTGCTTTATATCAGAGTATGCATTAAAATCTTATGGATTCATTCACTCACTCTGCACAAAAATCCCCTTTGTTTGGGATCAGCAAGCATAGGAATCGTTTTATGCACTTAAGCAATCCCTGGCTTCTGCACCATTACTCTTAGCACTAGACTTCACTTGAGACTTCATTCTCTATGTGTCAGCCTCAAACAACGCCATCACTGGATTCTTGGTCCAAGAAGACGATGCTCGCCATGAGCACATGATTTACTACATCAGTTAGAAGCTAACATGACCCCCACTATGATATTCACCTGAGGAGAAATTGGCCCTTTCCATTGTCTTCTCGGCTCAGAAGTTGTGCCACTACATCATCACAAACCATACTCATGTACTAGCTGATTCAAACCCAATGCGGTACCTCTTAAGCTTCCACCTTCTACTAGGTTGAGCAACTAAGTGGGTAGTCATCCTCCAAGAATTCGACTTAGAGTTCATTTCCCCAAAAAGCACAAAGGCACTCGCATTGGCCACACTCATAACTGATCTTCCCTTGTTAACTGCATCATCACCTCCCAAGGATGATCTCCCTGATGATTTCCTATTTTTCATATCCACAGAAGACCCATGGTATGGGGACATCCTTCTATACTTATGAACATAAAAATTTGCCGTACACTTAAACCGTGATGACAGGAGATGCATTCAACATCAAGCCATTCACCACCTGTTGATTGGAGATGTTCTATATCATCAAGGCATTGATACCATCCTACATCATTTTCTCACCCGTGATGAGGCCGAGACCATCCTCAACGAGTGTCATAGTGGATCCTATGGTGGCCACCTTTCATGTATGGAAACCCACCAAAATATTTTACGTGCTGACTACTTCTCGCCTTCCATCTTTGCTGATTGCATAGAGGTAGTCAAGCATTGTCGTGGCTATCAGCTCTTTTCCCCAAAAGCAAGAACCCCTGCAGCACCATTACACCCTGTAGTCACAGTCGGGCCCTTCTGCAAATGGTCAATCGACTTCATGAAAATCAAGCCTGTCTCACCTAATGGTCATAAATACATCATTATGGCAGTCGATTACTTCACTAAGTGGGCCGAGGCCATGCCCACATTTGATTGCAAAATTGAAACAACACCACGCTTCTTCTTCAACCATGTTATTTCATGATTTGGTGTTCCTAAAGAATTAGTCTCAGAACATGGAGCACACTTTCAAGATGCCGTATGGGTTGAGTTGTCAACCATGTTGAAATTCGAACACTAGTACTCATCTTCCTACTAACCCCAAGGCAATGGTCAAGTTGAAGCAGTCAACAAAATCATCAAACCCAAGCTGCAAAGGATGGTGGGAATCCATAAAAGCAACTAGCATCACATGCTATTCTCCACCCGATGGGATTATCACACATCCACAAAAACTGCAATTGGTTTCACTCCTTTCTACCTAGTACATGGTGTTGAATTAGTACTCCCTATAGAGTGCCAAATCCCATCTCTTCACCTCATGGTAGAACTCCTTCTTAATAGTTCACCTTTAGAAGAGCGACTCCTCCAACTCAAGAAAACCATTGAAGACCATCGAGCTACCCTCCAAGCCATTGAAGTAACAAAAACACAGTCAAAGGCCCACTATAACTCCCATGTCCACCCTCACACCTTCAGCGAAGGCGATATGGTTCTAGTCTATGACCAACCCAATGATAAGTTGGGCAAAGGCAAGTTTGAGTCAATGTGGTATGGCCCATACGTCATCCACTGTTGCCTTAGAAAAGGGGCATATACCCTTATTAACTCTCATGGATAACTCTTGGAGAACCCCTGCAATGAGCTCTACCTCAAGATATTTTATGCTTAACATCACCAATGAGTAGCTTTGTTTTCTTTTCTTGTTTTTAAACTTTTTTAGCACAAGTTAGCAACAGTACCATTAGCTGCTAATCCAAAGTCACCTGGAACTGGTTCGAGACATCTCTCACACCTCCAGGCTCAAATTTCCATCTCCTTGTGATACCTTTGTCTCATGTTTAACAAACAAATTTTGGGACCGCTCCCCAAAAGTTACCTTGATTTATGAGCCACACCATTGAGATACAAGTGTCTGTGTACCTATACTTGCATCACACTTGACTACCGCTACTCATGCGCGTTCTTCGAGCCACCGCCCATTAAGGAACATCATTTTTATTTTAGCATATAGTCATCTACCTGTTAGACCACATGTCTAATCAGGGTAACTCTAGTTCATCAGAGGAAATTCATATGATGTCCTCAGATACCATCAATCTACAAACTTGAAGTCAAAATTATGACAAACCCATAAATAATAAAGAAGATCATTCTTCTTTAGGGAAAACTCCCTCTACTAGTTCTTCGGAATCCTCAACTACTATCCCCTTATCTATCGAGAAGCCTACTCTCGACATGATTTTGTGTCCACCTAAGAGTACTCTTCGGAAGGTTTTTTTTAATCCCAATGCTCAATGTACTCAATTTTATAATGTGGTTGAAGATATCACTCAGGCACCTTGTGCGATGTACACCTTAGAAGTAATCCAAAGTTTCCCTACACAGCGCAAAAACTTGTTGACAACATTAGGAGATTTAGACCCGGATAACACTAACTTGGTTCATTTCAATGTTGAGAACTATAAGCCTAGATTACCACATAAAATTCCCTTTCAGATCATTATGAAATTAGCAGGAAAGAAAGTTTTTCGAATGGTACTAGATGAAGGAGCTTTGACCTTGGTTTTGTCTTTGACTTGTTGGAAGTCTCTTGGCTCTCCCGAGCTTGTAACATCACCTATGACCCTCAAGGCCTTTGACAAATGGGGTTTCCAACCTCATGGTCTCATATCAACCTTAGCAGTTGAGCTGGAGGGAAAAACCATTTCCATTCAAGTAGAAGTGGTAGATGCCCATTTAGATTACAACTTCCTTCTAGGAAGAAATTGGTTCTATGCCATGACTGCTGTCGCCTCAACAGTGTTTTGAACAGTCCAATTTCTGCATCTAGGAAGAATTCTTACTATTGATCAGCTTGATTTCTGTACACTGGATGTTACTACCTCCATGGCTAATAAAATCCCCATGTTAGGCCAGTCCCCTCCTCCTTACTAGTCGATTGGGGTAGGCATGTTGAAGGATTCATCCCTTATGGGGATTTTTCCATCCACTCCTCCTAGTATGGATACCGCGATAGTCCATATGATTGCCTCATTTGATTATGAGCCTAAGGGTAAAAAAGTTGTTTATTCCACCTCGTTGAGTCCACACAAAGCTATGTATGACAACATTCAAACTTTTTTCGATGATCACATGGATGATATTCATCTAGTGGCTTCGGATCCTTACCACTTACTGTACTGTTTACAACCTTCTCTTCCTATTCTAGATTATCTCTCTAATAATTTTCCTTCCGATGAGTCCAATATGGAGATGATGAATATGGATGAGCCCATTTGGGAGGATCACCATCATAGATCCACGTTCCTCCCCAACACCAGTTCGGTTAGCCATGATTTTACATCCTTGTTTCCTACTGATATTGTCAAGTACCCCAATGTCCTATATTGTTGCAAGATACAGATTCTGAAGGAAAACTTTGCAACATTACTCATACGAATCTGATTGACATATCAGCCAAGGTTGATACTATCAAGAACATTCATGTTGGGCAGAACTACTCGGCAGATGAATCTGAAGCATACAAGGCACTTTTTAAAGAATTACGTGATATTTTTGCCTGGTCCTATGAAGAGATGTTGGGGATTGACCCATCCATTGTGGTCCATGAGATTAAAACCTATCCCATGGCTAAACCTGTCAGGAAAAAACTAAGGAAATTCCATCCTCGAAAGTCCGCAGCTATTAAAGTTCAAATTGAGAAACTTCTTAAAGTTGGGTTTATTTATCCTGTACCCCTGATGGAATGGGTATCGAACGTTGTCCCTGTCAATAAAAATCAAAACACCATTAGAGTCTGTATCGACTTTAGGGATTTAAATAAATCTTGTCCCAAGGACAACATTCCTACACCGCACATCGATCAGATTATCGACACCTATGCTAGAAGTGTCATCTTTTCATTCATGGATGGCTTCTCTGGCTATAATCAGATTGATATATTACCCTCTGATCATTCATTTTCCCATGGGGAACCTTTTCATATAAGAAGTTACCCTTTGGCTTGAAAAATGTTGGAGCCACATTCCAGCATGTAATGTCCTATGCGTTTTACCATATTAAACATATTATTGAACCGTACCTTAACGACCTCCTTGCTCATTCACAACAACAGGAGTACCACCCTGGTCATCTTAGAGACATATTCTTGAGATGTTGTCATTATAATATACGGCTCAATAAACATAAATGTGTTTTTTGTGTTCAGACGGGACGTCTACTACGCTTTGTGGTATCCAAGGATGGCATATAGATCGATCCTTTGAAGATTGCTGCTATTTTAGATCTACCAGCCCCAACTAATTTCCTTGAACTCCAAAGTTTGCAAGGGAAGAAAAAATTTCTCCGCCATTTCGTGTGCAATTTCGCAGAGAAAACGCACGGTTATATGCATCTCCTCAAGAAGAACACTCCATTCTTCTGGGATGACCAGGACCAATGCACCTTTGATAATATTAAGCATGCTCTGACTCATTCACCTGTGATACACCCCCTGGATTATTCAAAGGACTTTCTCTTGTATATTGCTGCCTCCGCTACTACTATCACCATGGTTTTAGTGCAGGAAAATCTCCACGGTCAGGAGCACATGATTTATTATGCCAGTAAGAATTGGATGGATTTAAAAACTCACTATTCATGTGTGGAAAAGTTAGCATTGGCCATGGTCATTGTCATACAAAAGTTTCATCACTACATTCTGCTTCGCACTACCACCGTATTGGTAGACCAGAACCCGATGTATTACATCTTGACTTGTCAGGTGCTTGAGGGAAAGTACTCCCGTTGGATAGTCATACTTCAGGAGTTTGATCTGGAATTTTCCAAAGCCACATCAAAGAAATACTTGGTCTTTGTCAAGCTTATGTGTGATGTTCCCTGTGCTTCGATGGAATATAAGCCCAGTGATTCATTTTCAAATGAATTTCTGTTCCTGATTAGCACTATCGATCCTTGGTATGGATATTTTCTTATTTATCTCCAAACATAATGATTTCAGCCACATTTATCCCGAGATGATCGTCGCCATATCCGTCATCACGTGAATTACTATCTCATCTTGAATGATACCTTATATAGACGTGGGATTGACTTTATTCTCCGGCGATGCCTCACCCATGAGGAGGATGAACATGTGTTAAATGATTGCCACTCTAGATCATGTGGCAGTCATTTATATGGGATGGCTATAGCCCATAAAATCCTTCGTGCTGGCTATTTTTGGCCTTCTGTCTTCAAAGACTATCATGAGGTTGTTAAGAAATGCCCACCTTGTCAACACTTTTATCCTTAAAAGCACACCCATCCTGCTCCTCTACACCCCATCATTGTCGTTGGCCCATTTTCCAAATAGGGGATTGAATTCATGCATTGTAAGCCTACCTCAGCTGGGGGGCATGGTTACATCATCGTAGCCGTTGATTATTTCACAAAATGGGCTGAGGCCATGCCTACATATGCAGAAGATGGTAAGATTGCCGCTCTCTTCTTATTCAATCATATCGTAGCTAGATTTGGAGTTCTGTAGTCCATCATTACTGATCACGGATCCCATTTCTGTAATCAAATGATGGAGGAACTAAGTGCCAAGCTAGGTTTTCACCATGAAAACTCTACGCCGTATTATCCACAAGATAATGGTCAGGTAGAGGCCATTAACAAAGTTTTGAAAACTATGCTTCGTCGGATGGTTAGAGATCATACATCCAACTGGCACCAAGTTCTTTTCTCGACTCTTTGGGCTTATCGGACTTCTATGAAAATAGCCACTGCTTTCATACCATTCCAGCTTGTCTATGGACTCGAAGCTATCTTATCGATTCAATGTCAAATTCCATCCCTACAACTTGTCGTCAAAATTCTCTCAGACACTTCCACAGAGGAAGAAAGATTTTTGTACTTGAGTAACCTTGACGAGACTCAGAGAGATGTTGCCTTGGCTAATGAGGCACATAAGAAACACGTCAAGGTGCAGTATGATAAATTTGTCCAACCTCGTGTCTTTAACAAGGGTGACCTAGTCTTGACGTATGATCAGAGATATAACAAACTAGGGAAGGGTAAGTTTGAGTCCATGTGGTATGGACCTTTTGTTATTTCTAAGGTGTTAGAGAAAGGAGCTTACGAGCTCATTGATTATGATGGAATCCCTTTGGGGCAGCCTCGCAATGGGTTGTACCTGAAAAGGTACTATGCCTAGGTATTTCTTGGATATTATCTTGTATATATATATATATATATATATATATTGATTGATTAACTTTCAGTGTGCTTTCAGTATTTTCAAGATGGTTTTGATTTTAGTGTCCACATTTGTTTATACCATGTTTTGGTCATGCAGATGACTTTCTACGGCTTCACTAATGGTGCTTTCCGCCACACCTTGAATCTCGCCTCGGTTGCTTGGGTCCTCTATTCCCTAGCTGAAGATTTGGTCAGTTCAGGAGCACTTTGTATAGGTCCTGCTACTAATAAAATCACCGAGTATCAAGCAGTCATTGGTCTTCTGACTGAAGCTGCCTCCCAGGATGTTTGTGATCTAGTAGTCTTGATGGACTCACAACTCATGGTTTGTCATTTAAACCATGTTTACACCATTAGAAACCTGGTGCTCCTCCACCTCTTTTGGAGAGTACATTTGTTAGAAATATCATTTGAAACCATTACCTATAGGCATATCCCTAGGGAACATAATGTAGTTGCTGACTCATTAGCTAATTACATCCTAGATTGGCATATTTGCCATGCATGACGTCAAAATCAAACATGGTACATTGTAAATAAACATTCAAAGAAACATAAAACTAATAGAAAATGCATTTTCCATTTGAAACATATAGAAACACCATGTAAAAGTATGTATATATATATACCAAAAAGTTTACAAAAAATAGGTCCCGAGACCTCATTTGAAGCACATAGGATTTAGGCAAAATCATCATACAAAATCTTGAATCTGTAATCTTTTAGTACATATCTCATACACTAGTGGTGCTCATGATAGCACATCACTGCTCGATCTACCCTACGTAGCAGCCTACTAAATCGACCCGGTACTCCCACTATGGATCTATGATATCTCATTGGGAGGTCATCAATGTTAGTATCTGGGATATCCAAGGTCAACCTCTCCAGGTTTTCCTCTAGCTCCCCAGTGATATCATCACCCTATGGTACAAAGCGGGCTCTAGCTCACCTATCCAATGGAGATACTCCTCCAGGTCACACTGCTCCAACATCTGCATGAGAATATATAGGTCTTGTCACTTAACATAAAAATTTAAAACATCAAAAAACATAAAAAAAATTTCATCCATTTTAGGGTTTCTTTCTTCTTACCGATGTCGCTCCACTGTCTACCAGGTGGGAGTGGTAGGTTAGGATCTCTAGTGAAGTCCATACCCACGTAAGCATAATCCTCAACCATGAGGATCTAATCTCGGAGCCATCTAAAGAATGGATCACCAAAATTCACCCTTCCCCTACCTGTTCTTGTACGATCCATGACCTGGACTCACCTCAGCATATGGGGGTCCCATGCTCTCAGACTCTGAAAGACCACCTAAGGTCTCATCTATGGAACCCACTCCAAGAAGAAGCAAGATAAAATGGAGCCAAATCCAAAATTCTTTAGCTCTCCCTACTGATACTTAGTCAATTTATCTTTGAATATTGGAAGCATGGCTTCCACCCAATTGAACACCGTGGGTGCCATGGCCTCTATGGTGTAGAGCATGTGTGGCCTAGAATCCTAGTGCACACCCTGACTCTTGGCCACCCTATGCATAGTAAATAGGATGGTCCATAGGGGCCCATATGTCACTGCTCTGATGGGGATCTTCTTCCCCGATGTGCTCATCCCTGGAGCATAGTGACGATCTATAAGATCTCGAGTGGTAATATCCCCTCCACAGGAACTTGTTAGTGAGATGAGGGCACCTTGTCTTGAAAGACCAGTCAAGAAGTAGATATCCTCTACTTCCACTATAAGAATATGGGCGCCCACCTCAAAATACTACTGCTCTAGATTCCACATTTACAGTATGTGTTCCAATAACTGCTCATGTGACACCATGCTTGGGGTCTAGAAGAACTTCAGGAGCCCACAGTCCCGTAATGCGGCAATACAACCTGCATTTCTCTATGCAAAGGCATCATCATTGTCATGTGTTCTCTCTTTCCATATCACCATGTTTTGAGCAACCAAGACCTATAAAAAATAATCATAATATGCATTAGAATCATTCCTAATCATTAAAAATCAAAATAATGACTTACTATTGCTCATGCTATGATTTTAAAGTCTCCACAGTCGGCACCGCCTGTGCACCGTTGGAGATAGGCGGTGGCACCTCCTATCAACTATGTTATAGGTGTGGTTCTTGCGTGGTACCACGTATCCTACAAGGGGTAGCCACTGTTCCCGCTTTTAAGTTTTTAGGGCTTGCCATATGAGCCGAAAACCCCACCAAAACTCAAAATAAACACTATGAAATGAAAGAATAGGGTGTTATCTATTACCTGAAATTGACGATGCTCAAAATGGATGGTGGAAACTCCCGATATCAGTTACAGAAGATCTGGCTAAGAAAATTCTCCAAGTGCTCTCTGCTATGGGTAAATAGTGAAATGATTGATTTTTTACTATTTACATGACTTATATAGGCATTTTTGGGTCTGACATACTATAGTTTCGATATAAAATCATATTTTAGTCGAATTCTATTTGTCGTAATCCCTTAATGCTAGTTATAAATGCATTTAACACTTGTTTCTGAGTTGATTGTAGGATAAGAGAACTATAGTAAGAAGCTTTGGAAGTTTGTTTATGGATTTTTCACACATTCATAAAATGGAAAAGGTCGATGAGCATTCATTATGACTCTTTGATCATGCTCTTTAAACCTAGTATCAAAGGTTCGAGTCCATTTCCATTTCTTTCCAGGCTCGTAAAAAATTGACATTGTGTAAAGAAGCGTCATGGAGTCTTCTTTTCACCTCTTTTTCAGGCTCCTTAAACACGAAAAGATTGTCGAGTCCATTTTCAATTCTTTCCAAGCTTGTAAAATATGACATTGTGTAAATAAACCTCATGGAGTTCTCTTTAAACTCTTTTTAGGCTCCGTAAATATGAAAATATCATCGGGCGATCTTGTCTTCTTCATGCTCGTTAAATTATTTGAAGAGTCGTCCATCCAACGGTAGGTTATCTCTTTTTCGGTTTGGATAGGACTATTTACGAAAAGGGAACACTCCAGCCAATCATGACTGGGAGAGTTCTCTAAGGTATGATTTTACACTTTTTTGGCCCTTAGAGACTAAATCATACGAAAAAGGACCCCTTTGGAGTCTTCTTTTGTATTCGTTCAGACTCTCTAAACATTAACGATACTGAGTTTTCTTTCAGTGGACTCGTTAAATTAAACATTGAGATACCCATTTTGGGAATGAACCCCTCCTTTATTAGGTTCATAAAACATATGAGTTAGGACTTGTCTTCTGACAAGCTATATCAAGTGTTTGTTACCCTCTTTGAACTCATAAAACCGAAAAGAGGCACTCATCGATCATGATGGGGGAAATGGGAAGGGAATCATTTTGTAAATAATGGCAGTTGTTTGTCATTACCTTTGAACATGGAACTTGTCTGCACATCATGTTATTCAATTGGGTATTCAACTAATCCTTGCGACGATCCACTTTCATGAGTCATGTCACTCCTTTGAGTCTTTCAAAATAATGCATTGTCCACTATCGCATTGTGTGTTTGTCCTGTTTAGTCATGCTGCCAAGTCTTTTTATCGTGTCTCCCAATGTTCAAAGGGGATTTGAAGAATTTTTACCTCTGCAGTCTACACAGTCTTTGTGTCAGTATCTTTGAGTCAGTCATATGGTTACTACATTCACATCATTCTAGAACTATGCTCCGAGTTTTGTGTCATTGATGTGGGACTCATCATGGCCCTCCTTCGATGAGACTTTTCCCGTCAACATCAGCTCATCATCTGAGAAATAGTCTTAGAAACAATATTTAGTACCTTGAGATCTGTATCCATTAATGACATATTCTCTCACTCTTAACATAGGTTCACATCATTGACCTTTGATCGATAGAATCGACTGGGTGTTCGACATCAAGGCATCTATTCACAGTCAATAGATTGTACTAGAGTACCTTGGGAATTATTGACATTAATGGTGATCTCCCTCGCACTTGTTAATGGTTCACATCATTCACCGATAATCAAGTGGTTTCTACCATGTTTGACTTCATATCATTGTAATCACATGGATAGAATCGTACTTTGTGGAAGACGAGATGAAGACCTAGGTATTTGTTTAAAGTGCTCATTGCTTTTCCCCAGGTTGCAATGGAGTTTTGTATATCTAGCATGGATCCACATTTGTATGGTCGTGGCTATGCTCAAATTTGTGTCTATATGACATAGATCTGCATTGTATGTCTGGTAATTATGTCCAAGTTTGAGTCCTCTATCACATGGATTTACACTGTATTCTAGTAGCCATGCTTGTTTATTCCTCTCATGGATCTGCCTTGTATTGGTCTGGAGCCATGAGTTTGGTTACTTGTGTCTATGAGTCAACATATTGATGTACTACATATGCCTACTTGAAAACATGCTCTGATAGAGCCAACATTTTCACCTCGTAGCAACGACTTGTTCTCTCAAAGCCCTCATTTATTGTATCCCTCTAAGACTCATGCTTTGGGGGGCATCTTGTTATACCAAAATCTTGTCACTATCATGTGATAAGACCTTTGACATAAATATTTTCCTTTAATCCCAACACTTGGAGTGTAAAACCATGCTAATTATCAATCTTTCATGAAAATTCCCAGTACTTTGCTTCCCCTATTGTCCAAGAGCGGTACCGTGTTTGCATTACATATCCCTTGTTGTCCACAAGCGGTGCCACCACTTATGGCCCTTAGTCCATAAGCGTTTCTTACTAGAACCTCTCTGTCATTGAAGGAGAAATGTGGTACCCTAGGTAAAAATAGAAAAAGAGAAGTTTCTTTAGGCTTCTAGATGATGAGCCTCATGTCCTCCGTTATCCCTATCATTGTGGATCAATTGAGCTTGAGATCCCTTATTCTAGGATCTTAGAGGCCACCTCATCCACTAATCTCTCAACCATCTCTATCCATTGAGCCTTATAAATACAAACTCATATCCATGGTTGAGGAGGAGAACTCTTAAGGTATTGTTATGTTGTTGGATTGATCACTTGGCCCAAGCCATTGGAGAGCATAGAGAGCTAGAGTCAGAGCTTATGGGGATGAGAGTGCTTGGTTTCATGGAGGTGCATGTCAACACTAAGGCTTGGTTGTAAACTTCTCCATTTTTATCTTAATGCAAGTTGATTTCCGTCCCACATTATTGTTGTTGTTTTATTTCACATGTATGTTGTTAGATTCCTTAGTCATTAACATGGATCAGTAGATTATATTCTGGTAGCTTTGATGTGTTTGCATGTTTAAGCTGATTGTAGGTACACAGGGTTACTATCGAAGCATCACATTCCATGTATCTACAACGTCCAAGGAGGGTCTTCAACCTCTGCCCTTCATTTGTTCTGGATCTAAACCATTCAGACCAGTGGAACACCTTACTGTCTGCAGAAGGTGAAATATTCCAGCTAACACCATACTCACATTAATTTTAACTTATATTTCTTTGTCCAAACATTGGTTATGATGGCTTCTTGTTATCCAAAAATACACACCTCTTGTGGACAAGAGATGGTTCCCTATATCTGAATGGTTCAGATCTAGAACAAAACACAAACATGGAATGCTAGACTCTCCCTAGATCTGGTTCATCACTGGAGTATGATGCCATAATACTTTTCTCAAAGGTTGTCCTCGCTATCCTTGAAGCTTACTAGAGAAGAACCTATAAAATATGGAATACAACAAAGAAAACATGATAGCATACAATATAATAAACTAGATCTATGCCTGTGACCAAGGAATCAAGCAATATAAACATATGAAATAGTAAATATGGGAAAGAAAAGACATTCTTTATTAATGAACAATTGGAGAGACTACAACCTTCATGCCTTGGTGTTGAGAGTTCTTTCCAATGGCTCCTTGCCTCTAACTTCACCTAGCCTCCAAAGACTCAAGAATGATTTTGACAGAGTTTGGGTATGCAACACAATTATTCCTCATTTTTCCCATGGGAGGTGAGCCAGTATTTAAAGGCATAGGAGGATAGGAATGGTTGAGGATCTCATGGGTGAGGTGTAAATTAGATCCTAAAAGGGAGGATCTTGAGCTGCAGCTTGTCCTAAACCATAGGGATGAGGTTCCATGGAGGTAAGCTTCGAGAATCCTCTCAAAGCTTCTATTTTTTCCTTGAAAAATCAAGCACCACTCCTCCAATGAAGAAAACAGGTGGTGATAAGGGGGGACCTCTTCTTACAATAAGGGTAGGAGTGATGGCACCACTTGGAGCTCATGTATTACGAGTGGTGCTTACTTGGGTAATGCTTTTTCTTAATGGGAGAGGAGTGTTACTAGCTCAACATAGGGGAAAATTGTAAGGGGATATTTTGAACCTTCATTTCTCTAGGGAAAACTTTGAGGGATTGGCGTAGTCAATGGAATGCCTATCTCATAACATGAGGGTGACAAGATTTTGGTATAACATAATTCCCCCTAAGGTATAATGGCTAGAGGGAAACGATAGACAATATACTTTGAAAGAAGGTATAGTCTCAAGGAAAAGGTCCAATGGTCAAAACTTCTCAAACATCACAAAATTTCTACAACACATTTTGATACATGTCCCAAATGAATCACAACATGGCTGCTGACCAATACAATGCAGATCCATGTGAGATACAAAAAATTCATGGCTACTAAAATACAACATAGATCCATGCGAAGAAGACTCAAACTTGGACATAGCTACCAGACATACAATGTAGATCTATGTCATACAAACACAAATATGAGCACAGCCACAAACATACAAATGTGGATCCATGCTAGGAATCATACAAATACTCCATCGTAACCTAGGGAAAGTAATGAGTACTTTCCAAAATCTTCCCAGGGTCTTCATCTCGTCTTCCACAAAGTACAATTCTATACATGTGATTACAATGATCTGAAGTCGAACGTGGTAGAAACAAATTGATTACTGGTCAATTATGTGAACCGTTAACAAGTGCGAGGGAGATCACCATTAATGTTAATGATTCCCAAGGTACCCTAGTACAATCTACTAAATGCGAATAGATTATATGGTGTCGAATACTCAGTCGAATAATTCGATCAAAGGCCAATGATGTGAACCTATGTCGAAAGCAAGAGAATCTGTCATTAAGGCATACATATCTCAAGGTACTAAACTTGTTTCTAAGACTAATTCTTGGATGGTGAGCTGATGTCGATAGGAATAGTGTCGTCAAAGGAGGGCCATGCTGAATCCCACATCGACGACATGAAACTCGGAACAAATTTTTGGAATTTTGAGTATGATGTAACCATAGTACTGACTCAAAAGTAACTGACACAAAAACAATGGATTTTGTTTTTTCTTCAAAAATGTCAAAACTCAGGTTTCGGTGGCTTAGGTGGACATTTCAACTGTTCATTCACCACCGAAAGCCTAGCTTTTGACAGCTTAAATGTAAAATTTGGGGCTATCTTAGCCACCGAAATCATAGGTTTTTCAAATGATAAACTGCCTTGGGAAAACTAAATTTTGTTAGCCACAAAGAGGCCATTTTACACGCTCAAATAGTCGATTGACAAATACACATCCTCAAATTTCCAATGGTACTTTCATATCTGCATTTAGAGCTTGACAAGGAAGTGAAAAGTACCTCATAAGGTGAGGCATCATTTTCAGGAATGCTCGTGAGGCATATTTGTCTATTCATTAGAGGGGATTGCTCGTGATTGGTACCGGTCTCTTCCTATTTCCAGTATCAACTCTTTGGCATATTTTCATGTTGCCTTTAATTTGTTTTGCAAAGGAATATTTTCAGCTAATATTTTATATCCCTAACGCTGTCATGAATTCAATTTATTGAATAAATAACTAAACATTCATGATGAGTATGTTGCAGTAGGGGACACCTCTTATCGTGACGACGATATTAATGAATTTCAGGATGTTAACCATATTATATATGCTTTTGACATTGTATCAAATGCAACCATTGACTTAGGTTGTCATTAAGATGATATGGTCCCCTTTGGAAACTTGAAAGATAAGGAGAAAAAATGTTCAGATCAGCAATTGAGTTTGCATTTTTCGCTGACACAAGTTGAGCAGTCCACATTCATCATTAACATTAGTGAAGGAAAATATCAGCAGCATAAAGAGGTATTTTCTATTGGCTTTTATGATCCTATTGCAAACTATTTGGAATCCATGAACAACATAGATGTTAAAATATTTTTGTCATATGAAAGCTGGCTTTATCATCTGTTCAAACCAATTTTGTGTTTGATATACATTCCTTTATTTTTGGGGTCAAGATCAAGGACAAGTTCAACAAATCATTTTCTGACATGGCTTCATTGGAAGCATGATGTCACTTGATAAGAAGCCTCTACTAATTAGAATTAGGAGTAGGAAAGAGAATAAGCTCTTTATATGAGCAAGTATGATTTTTCAATTATTGGTTGTTGAATAAGCAGGACAGGCTACAGGCATGCTACAGGTTTGCAGGGGATCATTTGTAAAGGCAGATCTTGAAAGGTGTTCAGAAGAAGATTGTACTGCTGACTCCATGCCCAATGGAACACTAGACTGTCTAGGAAAGGCATCAGATCTGTGGTTCTTGGAACCTCATGGGGAGGATTCCATCCTCAAGTAGGAGCCAAATGTTATCTCCTCAAATAAAATAGTCAAGTTTGTTTATTTTAGGTGATAAGAAGTAATTTAAAAATAAATTTCTAAATTTATTTTGTCTCATTTTTTAGAGCTTTAGGTATGTAATAAAGTTTGAAAAACATTAGATTTTGTTTTTTCTTCAAAAAGGTCAAAACTCAAGTATTGGTGGCTTAGGCGGACATTTCAACTATTCATTAGCCATTGAAATCCTAGATTTCGGTAACTTAAATGTGAAATTCGGGGTTATCTTAGCCACTGAAATCACAGGTTTTTCAAACAATAAACTGCCTTTGGAAAACTAAATTTTCTTAGCCATAGAGAGGCCATTTTACACACTCAAATAGTCAATTGACAACTGGATATCCTCTATTTTCCAATGTTACTTTCATATCTACATTTATAGCTTTGGAAGGTAGTCAAAAGTCCCCCATAATTTGAGGCATCGTTTTCAGGAATGTGGCATTTTTACTATGCTACATCATCAGTTTCAAATGATGATCCTGGGAGAATGGAGAATCATTTTGAGAAATAGTCAGAGGAATTTTCTCATAACAAAAAAAATAACAATAACCTCTCTCATTTTTCCTACAGGTGTCACATATTTGGAGAATTCTATCCATCTCTGAGCCCTAAATTTCAGATCTTAGAATTCCCCTGTTTGAGACATGTTTTTGAAATACAGATGTCAGGAAAATGAAAACGAATCTCAAATAAATGAGAGAGTTTTTTTCTCATAACAAATTAAAGGACAATAAACTCTCTTAGTTTTCCTACATGTGTCACATGTTGGGATAATCGAATCCATCTCTGAGCCCTAAATTTCAGATCTCAAAATTCCCCTATTTGACACATGTTTTTGAAATACATATGTCGAGCAAATGAAAATGAATCTCAAATACCTAAGAGAGGTTTTTGAAAAAAACAAACCAGTATAGAAAAACCTCTCTCTAGTATCCAAAATCTGTTTTTATTTGAGATATATGGGTTTGTTGCCGCCTTTCACACACATAGGTCACGTGGCAGTAATCTTCAAGCCACTCGATGTGTCCTTGGGGGCAAGTCTCGAGTCAAGGCTGTCACCTTGTTCTTGACTCCACCGTTTAGGCTCAACTCCTAATGAAGCCAAGGGGGGTAGACCCTATTAAGTTACTAAGGCTAAAATACTTAGTATGGTGATGTTCAATTGAATGAGTTACTTAGGATTTTGAAATTTAACCATAAACAACCATAGATGACAAGATACAAAATGAGCACACGAAAGCACAATGTTGAGACATAATACAAATATATAGCAAGAAAATAACCAGTGCCTTAAAATGGATTCAAAAGGAAATAAATGTACTTGCATGTGCTTTGAGTGAATGTTTTGCAATTGCCTCTTGGTACATTTTAAGTTAATGTGAAATATGAGTTCATTAAAAATAGGCGAAGGGGTGGACTCCAGATATACCCGAGAGTACTTGGAGTATGTCCAAAACTAAACCTTCATGGCTACCCCCAAGGAATATGTGGGATGAATGGATTCTCTGAGGCTATTGTTCATAACGCACCTGTTAGGGTGTGATAGAGATCGGCACCCCGAGGTCACTTTTCAGAATTTCCCACTTCCTTTGGGTATTTTTCCACCCTAATGGTTTGATCTAGGTGATGAATTTTCACTTGATGGTTTGTCAATTTGGGAGAGCGAATCCTAATTATACTAGTCACTCAAGTTCTTTTGATATAGCTTGACTGATCAGACAAACCGCAGCCAAGTGCAGAGCATACACACCGGAGTCTTGCCAATTTTAGTAAATTTTGAGATGGATGTTCTTGTTAAAAAGAAAACCCTCCAGGAACCTCTTTCGGTCCAAGTGGACCTCAATCGGGGAATCAAGGAGGGGTTTATTTTATTATGGTTACTAAAATAAATGATGATATCAAATGAAACATAAAAAGATAAGCAAACCACAATTTTCTAATTAGACTACCACGAACCTTTCTTCACCTTTCAGCTCAAAAGGAGGCTCGTGGGGTAAATATTAAAATTACTTTGAAACCAATAGAAATGGAATATGGAATTGATTTTAAATCAAATTATATTACCCTGCATATTATTACTACACTAGATTGAAAAAAGATGAACGAAAGCAAAAAATGACACAGACGCAAATCCCCCCAGGGGGGATGGGGAATGGGCTCGAAAGAGCCTATTCAGAATTATTTTTATTACCAGTGGTTATAGTATTATAATAATGATTTGATTTCTCTTGATTCTTATACAAAATGAAACCAAGAGCTTACAAAGTGCAGAAATTAAATATTTCAGTCAAAACAGGAGACCCCTGTGGGGATTCAGAAGGCCCAAAAGTCACTTTCAAACAGAATATCCTCCTATTTTATGTTATACCTGATAAAAACCATCAATATTATTCAACTAAAATATTCCCAAAATCACTCTGAAAGTACCTTTGGGTCAGCTTACTTTTAACCAAAAAAAGCTAAGTTAAAACTAGTTAAAAAAGGGTAAAAAGGGAACCAAGGAAAGCAAGATTTCCTTGGGATCTTGGATTGCCTTTTAGGAAGTGAATATGATGTGAAATTATTGCTATATATATCTTTTATAACAGAAAAGAAAAATATAATGCATGCAAGCTACAAATTCTCTTTAAAATTCCATGCAAAAAGGACGATTTCCCTGAAGCTAGATCTAGAATGCTTATGAAACCTTTTAAGAAAAATATATAGATTATAGGATTTGAGGAGATATATATATGTTAAATTTACTTTAATATAATATATCTAAAAAATATCAAAGCTATGAACAAAGTAACCAGGTAAAGAATTGATTTTGAAGGAGGAAGAGGAGGAGAGAAATGCTGGTAGCCTTGAAGATCAACCATGGAGATTTCAGGTGGAATGTCTAGGGACTATGCCTTTTGAAGGTTTTGGAGAGAGTGAATAAGCAAACTAGATCAGCATCCTCTCCACTCTAGAAACTTGCAGCTCATCTGAAATCAAAGAAACTTGCCGAAATACTTGTGAGATCCGATTAGTACATACACAGAGATTCAGAATAACATGCATATAAACTTATAAAACATGTTGAATCTATATCTCCAAACATGTATCAAAGGAAAGAGATGTCCAATAAACTTATTGAAAAGCACCTTTCCTATCAAGATTGTAGTAAGCTTATTATCAATCTTAGCAGTGAATCCACAAGCAATAATCAAATTATGAATATAGATACAGGTTACCTCAATAAAAAATGGCAATGATCATCCACACATACAATGGCATAACACCATCTTGCCTCCAAAGCTTATCTTTATTTCAAATGAACCATAACAACAATACAATAGTAGTAGCACCTTAATCCCAATTCTCACTAGCTTGGAAGAGGAGGCTTATGCTTGGATATATACAAAAACCAGGAGATCCAGCCCACGGGGCATGCAAATCCCAAGGAGACAAATCAAATCAGCTGATGGAGAGTCAATCAATGCAGATCTATGTCTAACTGAGCCATATCTGAGTCTCATTGAGTGCAACTGTCAATCGGGGATCAGATGACTGACACCTCAACCTTATGACTGAAGCATCCACCAAAACTCATCCAAACGAGCCAAAACGTGTGGAGGAGAGAGGGAGGGTGAAATTCCCCATAAAGGATGCTGAAGATCAACTCTGGATTTGTCCATATCACCTCCATCAGTCAAGGATTTGTCAAATCCAGTCAATCTAGTTCAGATCTGACTGATTTCAATCAAATCGGCTGAGAATCCACTGATCTATGATTTTGTATTTGCTCCATTATTCATCAATTTATTAATTCAAATAATCAATAATTGATTTTTGGGGCTTTCTGACCCGAGTGATGGAAAATCACTCAAAACTAGGAAATAGTGGGTCCATGGGTTTACATGGTGCTCTTAGCTTGAAAGTGAGCACCTACATGACTAAAATAGGTTACTTGGCCCACTTTTATTGCAAAATCAATTTTTCCAATTAAACTATTAAAAAATAGCCTAAGTTTTGGAAAAATTAAATTTTAATAAAAAACACTGAAAAAACTAAAAAATTGAAAAATTGAAAAAACCTAGGGGGACTTAGACACGTTCATATGACTCGACAATGATGTCTAGCATGTTTATACATTGACACATAGACTCTAATAACCTCAATAGGTGTAAATGTCAAACTGACCACCCCAACTTTGGAGGTATGGAGTGAAAAACTCAGAAATTATCATGGTTTCGACAAGGTAGGCCTTCTCCTCTCTTGATGATCCAAATGGTCCAAAAATTGTTTTGGGAGATGATTCTAAAAATGAAAGTAAAGAAAATGGTATAATATATCTTGAACATGGTTCCTTCAATAATGTTTTGTATGTCCTAGGTATTGCTACCAATATCCTGTGAGTTTATCAGATGACCCACACTGGGTCTCCTAAGAAGTTTGTATTCTCTCACAATGATGTTGAAATCACTGAAATTTCGAATGGTAGAGTCATAAAAAAGGTTTTGTTGATCATATCTCTAAATTGTACAAGTGCTCACACTTCATCCCTTCTCAAACCCCTCTTCTCTCCTCACCCATGCTAATGAAGCTAGCAATATATGACATGAAAGGTTTGGCCATTTAAAACAAAAGTACCTAATTGATTTGTGTGACAAAGACATTGCCATAGGGTTTTCCATTGTCAAGGATGCATTCTAAGAAAACACCCAAAGCACAAGTATGAGAGATTCACTCATGCAGAGGCCTCTGCACCCCTTGAGCTTATTCACAGTGACATAGTTGGTCATTTTCCTCATATATCAATGAGTCAAGACAAATATGTCCTAACCTTCATTGATGGATTTTCCATATACAGTTGAGTCTTTTTTCTCAAGTACGAGTCAAAAGTTGTTGACATCTTCAAAGGTTTTAAATCCTTGGTTGAGAACCAATATGGAGGAAATATCAAGGTCCTCATATCTGGTGGTGAATATGTCAAATATGAATTTATTCAATATTGGGAATATGCAGGAATCTAAATTCATCACTCTATTCCTTACACACCTCAACATAATGGTGTTGTTTGGCAGAAGAATATATCTCTCAAGGAGATGGCGACTTGCATGATGGAGTCTAAATATTTTCCACCAATTTTTTGGGATGAAGAAATCAATTATGCATCCTAAATCTAGAATAGGGTTCCTCAAAAATATCTTGATGGAATTACTCCTTTCAAATCTTGGAGTGGACAGAATCCTGATGTGTTTCATTTCAGGAATTTTGGCTCTAAATATTGGGCTAGAATTCCACCATAAAAGAGGAAGGATTTTGAACCCCAAAGTCAAGAGTTCATATTTGTTGGGTATTTAGAATATTCCAAAGGTTTTAAGTGTTGAAATTAGTTGTCATTGATTTCAAATGAGTTTGTTAATGAAAAAGGAATAACCAAAGACATGATGGAAGTGAAAACTCATTGTAAGGTAAAGGAATAACAAAGGAAGCGATGGCATGGCAGTCATAATGATGTGGCATATGTGATGAGGCTAGAAAGACACATGAGGTGATATCATGAAGTCAATGTTGCAATATGACATCATTATTTTTGAATTGAGAAGGACTATTTATGCATATCTTTGTGTAAATGAATAATTGACTCCTTGTGTGTCTAAATCATGAATGGATTGATATCTTGAATACCTGTACAAATGAATCTAGAAAGATAATATGTAGATTCGGTAATGGGATCAATTTAGGTGAAGTCCAATTGATATTGATTGATAAATCCTCTAATCAATCAATGCATAGTCAAGGAGTTGTATTCAACTTATTTAGAAAAAGTTGGATGGATAATATCGTATCGAGAAAATAGATTATCGACAGCAGGGAAAGAATCTGCAAAGTAAATGTGCATGGAAGATAATATTTCGTAGTGCCAAAGTGAAGTTTCTTATTTAGAAGAGTTTGGATGGCTAAGATCATATCAATAAAATAGATCGACATCAGGGAATAAAATGTAAAGTAAATGTGCATGGAAGATAACATTCCGGAGTGCCAAAGTAAAGTTCTGTGTTTGTGTTTCAAGGAATTCTGCAACCGGAGTAGACACTGCTTGTTCCTCTACCCTGCAAGACACAAGTTTAGAACAAAAGAGAACAACAGCATATCCTTCCACTAGATAATCAATTTAATCAACATGAAACTAAACTCATACCTCATATCTGAGTACTTTTCATCTTCGTTCCAAGGTCCTTCTTGTAATCATCAGTAACTGCAAAAGAGATGAGAAGACACAAACATGAGATGAGAGTATCATGGAAAATTAATCATCTATGTTAGTGATCAAGGAGTCTAACAACATTTTAACTGATATTAACAAAAATTAAATACAAGAAAGGGAAACACTTTTGCATTAATAATAAAAGAGAGTAAAGTTTACAACCATAAATCCTTGATGTTGCTAGCTTTATCCTCCACAACAAATCTACAATACTTAACAATTACAAAAATCTCTTCACGCATAAGCTCATTCTATCTTCCCTCTAAACCAGATCTCAATCCAACATCATAAGGGTGATTTTTTTGGCCTCCTTCACTCACTCAATGAAGGCTCCATTTATAGGCCATATTTCATGAGATTCACTTAGGAAATGGATAGGAGGTGATCCCAAAAGATGAGGAAGGATAATCCCACCTTTCCCAAGCTAGTAGGAACCAACTCCATGGAGGATTTCACAAGGAAGATTCTAGAATATTTTTTTTTCATGTTTTAGGTTGATTGGCGCTCTTGTCTTAAGGTGAAAGAGAGCCAACGCTTTTTACTAAAGAAGGAAGTCGTCGGCAATGCCTATTTCCAATAGACAAAGAGTAGATGGTGCTTTATTCTCCACAAGATAGTGCACTGGTGGTACTCTATCAAAAATGAGGAAAGGCACCGGTCTACCTTATTAATTCCATCACAGTAATATAGGGAGAAAACACAGTCTTACAAGTGATTCAAGACAAATTAGACATCAAATGGTGTAACGGTACTGCAATAAGAGTTTGCAGACCCTGTATAATCAATAACATAATGATAGTACAATACAATGTCATGTAGAATGCATGAATTCCAAGATAGTTCGAATACTCAAGGAGGTCATTCGAATTGTAAGGATGGGTGTATCTTAACTGAATGTCAGCCACAATTAGCACACATAGTTAACCACTGATATGATCCATAACTGACTCTTGCACTCAGTCCTAACTGAATCAGAGTGAAATAGATGACTAAGTCTAACTAAAATTGAATCATCACATGTAACTGCATGTCCAACTCAAGGAGGTAGCACATCCATAGCTCCAAGTATCTCTGATGGAGTTAACTAAAGTGACACTAGTCATCAAAAGTGGTTGTAGGCACCATTGTTGACTCCAGTTCATAAATATTGGCCAAAAATAGAAAAATAATAGATGGAGGCTCCTTCAAAACTTAGCTTAACTAATTGTTAGGTGAAACAACAATCAGTTAGAAATTAGGTGCACTTATGACACTCAGTTCACCCCAGAATTGCTCCTCCATTGAAGGAGGAATCCCAGTTAGCTTCTTTGATTGAAGGAGGAAGCCCAGTTAACCTCCCTGATTGAAGGTGAAGGATTAGTTGGCCTCCTTAACTGAAGAAAGGTGTGAGTGTGCTCATGTTGATGTCATACTGTGCTCATCTGATGCCAAGTAAGTTAATTAAACTTAGGATAGTGGGTAAATATGCAAAAATTGACCAAATAAGTGTGCATGTTGGGTAAATGACTAACTGAAGTGACACTTGTCATAATAAGTGGTTGTAGGCATTAGTGTTGACTCCAGTTCATAAATATTGGCCAAAAATAGACAAAAAAAAGATGGAGGTTCCTTCACAACTCAGCTTAACTTATTTTTATGTGAAACAACAATCAGTTAGCAATTAGGTGTGTTAACCCAAAAATCCCCCACACAGTTCTCTATGGCCTACACCACCCAAAGGAGACCAGGGCGCACTTAATTGAGAAAAGGAGAACCCAGGGTGCTCATAATGGCCCAATAGGTGCACCTAAGGTGCACCTTTCCCTTTGAAATGAGCGATCTGGTGCACATGAAACCCCAAACAGCTCATGGGGGGCCTCCAGGTGGTCAAATTCAGTAAAAAATACATCGAAATGAAGAGGTTCAGCGAGAGCTTTTACCTACAAGTCTTGGCTCATGAAACCATCGATCGGATCAAGAGAAATCAACAAATGAGGAATTAGGGCCCACCTCTCCAACTCCACAATGAACAATGACAATGACACTTCACCATGTGGACCCTCCCCTTTTATAGACCCCATTTGACCTAATTTCTTTCGATCGACATAACAATACCATACAGACTCCGTTTGAGATGCTGTTCACACCACTAGTTTTAGAATTCCACCCTCTATCTAGTTATGAGACCACTGTCTCATGTTTAAACAGTTAATTTCTAGACCATTTCCTAAAAGTCACCTTGATTCATGAGCCATGACATGACAATGCGAGTGTCTACAGACTGGTACTCGTATCACATTGCCCGGTCGCAACTCATGCAAGTGATCGGGTCGTCGCCCATTAAGGATTGTATTATAATTTTACTTTTTGCATTTATAATTATCTTTTTCACCACACCTCACACAGACATCAGGACCATCATCCACACAAACACCTTTATTTTTCTTCCATGTATTTGGCATAGAAGCGTCCTCAGGCTGCCACCCATCAAGGACTGTAATTTTAGTTTTATTTTTGCCTTTTTAACACATAGATGTCTTTTCTTTTTTACCGCACCTTATGCGGAACTTTGAACCACTGTCCACAAAACAATTTCTTTTCTTGCATGTATTTGGCATATAAGTGCCCCCGGACTTGCACTCACATCGCATGTATTCAAGTCCATCCACTGCAACACACACACACACACTCTCTCCTGACCTCTATCTGAGAACAACCTCAATTTGCATGCCTCTGCTGTACCGTCTCGTAGGCCTCTACCGTGATCAATCCCACGCATGTATTGGTATGTTTGAGAGCCTTCTACTCCGTCCATACTGCGCGGATGACCTTTGGACCTCTTTCCACCATCCCGACATGGGGCACCACTCGTGCCACCGCAGTTGGTTGACAACATTGGAGTTTCATTTAAGCTCTTTTCTGACTCCTTAAAACAATGAAAACATTGACGAGCGTATCTGCTTCCTTTCCCACCCGCTAAAGTATAGGAAAGGGCATCTACATCATCTCGTTTACCTCCTTTTGCAGACCATGTAGACCATTTCATGAAAAGGACCTCCTTGGCACACTCAATCCAAGACCATTCCCCTCTACATACTTTTATGCTTTCTTGGGCAGAGGGGCCGTACTTTACGAAAAAGCTCACCACCGGTTGTCATTAAGCTCTTTTCCAGCCGTTTCAACAAGAAAATATTACCGAGCAAACTTGGTTTCATTCAAGCTCATAAAAGTATTTGAATGACTCTCTAGTTAGCATAGGTTTAACCTTTTCCAGCCTGATTGGACTACCAATGGTAAATAAGTCTCTCATCCCCTCTAGGATGGGTGATCTCTCCTATGTATACTTTTATCCTTTTTTAGGCACATGAGACTACCAATAAAAAACAATCCCCACTAGAGTCTTCTTCATGCTTTCAGACTCTCTAAAATAGAAATCACCATCGACCATTTACCTTCTCGAGCTCACCAAAAATCCATGAGATCATGCCACAATGGTGTCCCTAGACACCACCCCATAGAAAATAGTTTGGCAACATCCCCACATTGAGTCGCCTTTGTTCAGAGTAATTTGCAATGTGTCTTCCTTGGATCCCATCAGTATCAAAAGTGTCCACCTCCTCCAAGTATTTCCCATCTGCAACGACATCCCCGGTATTACAGTTATGATCCCACTCCCATGAGTTAAGTTTCATTTGCTGCCTGGTCCGCCCTGCCTTCATACTCTGAACAAAGGAAATATGAGTCTCCCTCCCCCCTTTCCCCTATTCAATTTTTCCCTTCCCTCCCCTCCCCCCAATTTAGTGAGTCAATACGCAGATTGCTTCACACCTTTCGGTTATCCCTCGCACTCCTGGTTAAGTAAACATCAATGCCTTGGCCAAGGGCAAGTCTCCCTCTATCAACGCCAACACACAAATTCTAGAGGATAGACCCAGAGGTCCCTGTACCTTAGTTTCATTAACATCATTGATGAGTTCCTTGGACCACATGAGAGGATTCCTTAGTGCCTCTCAGGATGGTTGTTTCTCACGTGCTTGACTTCAACTCCATCATTACACCATTGAGATTCGTACAGGGTTTGTTTTGCACATTATTTGGTCGAAGACCCCATATGTCACCCAAATCTAGCACACTGATGAGTCCACTTGAAGGATCCAAATAGGTTATGTCCCTTGTGATTTTTGGGTTGCATTGGAGACAGTGTTTAGAAGCCCCAGCAGTGCTTCGATATACCTTTATGATTGAACCAGCATACTTGTACCATAGAGACTATGACTCTCAATTAATGAGTCCACATAGCTATGTACCAGATCCAACAGATCATTAGTCATGAAGATATAGAATTCCATGAGAATGCCATGGGTCCAATGTACCATATCAGTATTGTATTCAGCCTCACATAGAGGCAACCAACATTGTAACATCAGTTGTATATGATCGGCTCTTGTATTTTAGAGCATAGATCAAATGATTCTTTTGAGATTTTCACGAGCATGGGGATGCCCACCTTGTCCATATACATGTCACACATTTATTATATCTCACCCATTGATGGGAACCAAATTAATACAAAACCAAAAGCCACAATGCCCCAGCCCCAGAAGCACCACCTCTCGACAGCAAATCCTATGATGTCCATTAGCCATACGTTGAGCTCCTACCCTCACATATTAGGGGGCAATATGTTAACCCAAAATCCTCCACATAGTTTTGTATGGCCTATGCCACCTAAGGACACCATCTCACAACATTCATTTCACTCCATAAGACCTTCGATATGACCCCCACACCTCCAAAAGAGGCCAAGGATGAAAAAAAGGGCTAAAAACCCCAAAAAAGAGCCCAAAATAGACCCCCAGGATCTAAAGCCCTCAAAAAGTGGCTAAAACCATGAAAGAGGCTAAAGGCCCAAAAAGGGGGCTAAAGCCTTAACCAAGGGATTAAAACCCTAAAAACCCCTTGGAGAAACTATATAAGGAGGGTGGGGGGTCACTCTCAAAACACTCCTCATTTGCATATTGTTATGCTACCTATGGATGCTTTGAGACCTCTTACTCTCAAACCACCCACTCTCCCTCTCCTCCATTTCCATTTCTCCAAGCCATTGCTTCCCAACCAAGAGAGAGGTGCTCCCATGAGCTAGGGCATGGTGGCCCATTTCCACCTAAGTGAGGTATAGCTTCTTTTCATGCATGTTTGTTTACTTGTTTCGTTTCATAACCAATATTTCTAGTTCTAGGCTTGCCATTAACATCATTTACAGGTTGTCTTCATAGTAGAATAGGTTGATTTTGCAGGTTTTGGAGGCAGAACCCTAACCCACTGTGTGCAAAGGGGTTCAACGGGGCTGCATCTCCATATTTATTTCAGTTATTTGTTCTTAGATTTAGTTTACAGTAGCTGCCATTTACTTTCCATAGCTTACATTATCTTAGTTTCAATTCGCAGCTCTATTTTTACCATTTTACATTTCGTTTTTTTTACTGTTTTCCAAGGGTAGAACCCTTGTGCCCTATAAGCACAAGGGAGCCATTTCTTCCCCTGTAGTGAGGAGAAATTCTCACTACAAGGTGCACTTATGACACTCAGTTCACCCCAGAATTGCTCCCCAATTGAAGGAGGAAGCCTAGTTAGCCTCCCTAATTGAAGGAGGAAGCCCAATTAACCTCCCTGATTGAAGGTGAAGTCTTATTTGGCCTCCTTGATTGAAGGAAGGAGTGGGTGTGCTCATGGGGATGCCATACTATGCTCATGTGATGCCAAGTAAGTCAATTAAACTTAGGATGGTGGGTAAATAGGCCAAAATTGACCAAATAAGTGTGCATGTTGGGTAAATGACTCCAACACCCCCCCTTAAGCTATACTCAGGAGGAGTAAAAATAAAATACATGAAATTCTAGGGGCCCGGTAACAAAGGCCATAGGTCACCCTTTACAATAATGTAACTCAAACAATGCTAAAAAATAAATCTAAGTGAGGAAAGAGGGAAAAACCAGTGGGAAAACCCCCCTCAAGCTGAACACTGGGGAAGTAATCTGATCACCCTGATGAAATCACCCCTAACAGTGAATGGAGGTAAGTGAAATTCTTCTCTGAAAATATCCTGGTGAAGATGACTGCAATCTTCTCATCAATAGGGCAGTACTACATAACAATGGTCCTGTCATGCACCAACTCTCTGATGTAGTGCATGTGCATATCTACATGTTTGGTCATCTACCTGGTAACTGGATCTATGGATATCTTAATAGCACTTTTATTATCACAAAATATGACAGTAGACAAAGCACTACAAAAATCAAACTCTGAAAGAATGCCTTGCAACCAAATAGCTTCGATGCAATAATTCACTGCTCCTCTCTACTCGGCCTCTCCTGAAGACAATGCAATGATGACCAGGTTTTTGATAGACCAGCAAATGGGGCCACCACCTGTTAACTCAAAAATCCCCACACATCTCTCCATGGCCTACACCACATAAGGACACCATCTCACAACACTCATTTCACTCCATAATACCTTCCATGACCTTCCATTTGACCCCTACACCTCCAAAAGAGCCCAAGGATGAAGAAAAGGGCTAAAAACCCCAAAAAGAGCCCAAAATAGACCCCCTGGAGCTAAAGCCCTAAAAAAGGGGCTAAAACCCTGAAAGGGGCTAAAGTTAGGGCAGAAGGGGCTAAAGACCCAAAAAAGGGGCTAAAGCCTTGACCAAGGGCTTAAAACCCTAAAATCCATTGGAAAAACTATATAAGGAGGGTGGGGGTTCACTCTCAAGACACTCCTCATTTGCATATTGTTATGCTGCCCGTGGATGCTTTGAGACCTCTTGCTCTCAAACCACCCACTCTCCCTCTCCTCCATTTCCATTTCTCCAAGACATTGCTTCCCAACCAAGAGAGAGGTGCTCCCATGAGCTAGGCCATGGTGGCCCATTTCCACCTAAGTGAGGTATAGCTTCCTTTCATGCATGTTTATTTACTTGTTTTGTTTTCTAACCAATATTTTCAGTTGCAGGTTTTCCATTAACATCATTTGCAGGTTGTCTTCATAGTAGTATAGGTTTATTTTGCAGGTTTTGGAGGTGGAACCCTAACCCACTGTGTTCAGAGGGGTTCAACAATGCTTCATCTCTTTTCTTTTAGTTTCTGCTTTTAGATCTAGTTTGCAACAACTGCCATTTCCTTGTTCTAGTGTAGCTTAGCTTAGTTTCAATTCGCAACTATGTTTATGTTATGTTTACATTCTGTTTTTTACTATTTTCTAAGGGTAGAAACCTACCCTTGTGCCTTATAGGCATAAGGGAGCCATTTCTACCCCTGTAGTGAGGAGAAATTCTCACTACAGCTTTAGCAACTCCGCTGGGTTGATCCCACAGGATCCCTGGGCCAAAATTTCAAGTTTTTCAAGTTTTTTAGTTTTTACCCTAGTTTTCAAAGATGTTCTATTAGATCTGTTTAAATATACTTTATTTCTTGGTGTTTGTCAGTGTCGAAGCCTCTGCTAGGCCAAGCCAAGTTAGACTGACCCAGTACCAGTTATTGTCGGCCAGATTTGACCCTGCATCACCAGAAACAACCCTTTCCAGAGCAGATCGCTCTTATCGGGGAAAAAGGTGAGGGAAGGTGCACTTAATTAGCAGACAGGCACTCCCAAGGTGCACTTAATCCTCAGACATGCACGATTTCAGCCCAGGAGCTCAAGTTGCAGTTGTTTTGGCATTTTGTGCGACCCCTTTGCTCATTTCTAGAAAAATCTCGCGGTCCCCTCACGGGATTTGGTCAAAAATGTGTGGCCTGTCACACAGAAGTTGTTTTTCAATTTAATTAGCAGCAATTTTTAGTTTTATAGGATGGTTAGTGTGGCCCAGCTGCCTCTGTCCACCATCACAGGTCTCTTTTAATCCTAGTTTTCATTTTTTGCAAATAAATCAATGAACAAATGTGTATATGCTAAATCAATCACTAAGGTTCAATAAAATGAATTAGCCTAACTAAGAGTAACATAAAATTAACCATCTTGCTGCCGCCTTCCTCCTCTACCCAGTCATCACCCTCCAGGGTATTCTGGGATACAATGAAGGGACAGATCATATAGATCTAGGCACTCCATGGCATTTTTCCCAAACCACTAAAACCAGGTGACCTGGAAGGTATGGGGGGTAGAGATTCTCATGGCGCTAAGCGTCCTCCCTGCTTGACCAACCTAGCACTTGGGAGGTGACCTAAGGATCTATGGATGGGCTTAGTCCCATTGTGTTGAGAGCCCATCACCTTCTCTTGGTTGAAGAAGAATACCACTGAGAGGCAGACATTTAGTTAGGCCAACAATTCATGGTTAATCACTACATTTGCTTACGAATTTCTATTCATGTTTGCATAAAAAACCATGATGTGAGCTCTACCATGAATTCATAAACCATATTGCAAACCAAATACTAGAACAAGAAAGCAAACCAACACACCATACCACATAATTAACCCAACTCAGTTCATGACGCTGAGTGAGCCTTAAAATTTACCAAATTTACACTAATTTCAATCAACTCTGTAGTCTTTGATGACATAATTCCCTGACTGCTACAATTGTGGGAAGTACTTGGGCTTTGCCCAGAAACTCATTGTGATGAGTACCATAGGAACCCCAAAGTAGCTGGACACTAAGAGGAATTGCCAAGCAAAACGGGCAACGACCCCTTTCGATTGAGTAGAATCACCCGTGAGGAACAAGCCAAGCGCTATCTTCTAGTAGTCTCAGTGGTCAAGAGACCACCATCAGCCAATAGGAAGCCATTGAAACTGGGGTCCAAAATTCATACCCACAAGTTTCATACACACAAGCGAACACAATTGATCCTCCACGATCTTCCTCACACCTAAGAGGTGAACCACCACCATTCAGAACACTCAGTCAGGACCGTTGTAGCCATTCTCAGTGACCTTCCACACCATCATAGGGCCACATAGCCTCTGATTCTAATTCAGACCCATATCAGTCTAAACCATACTTCCACACCACACCATCAAGCCCCGTGGCTAGTGCAAACCCTGATCCATTTTCTAGTCTAACCTTAGCAAGTGGACACATGTCCACATCACAACCAGTCATCCACGATGTGGCAAGCGGTCCAAGCATAGTCATGCAAACTATCATTATCCAATTGCCACCACCCATAGTGACCAACCAAGCTGGTCCAGTGGCCACACATGGGGACATTGGCCCCTCCACGCACATTGTCCCACCTGCCACATAGGGGGGCAGTGCACCAACCACACACATTTCCCCTACCGCCATATAGGGGGGAAATGCCACCACTACCCATACCATCCCACCCACAACACTTGGGGGCATTGGTTCATCCGCCATGGTGCCACCACAAGCACCCCCAGCCATGCAGATGCATTATGCACCTGCAAACCCCACTCCCACTACAGCCCCATCCCACATCAACTTGGGGTCAAATCTGCCATTCATGGCTCATTTGAACTTTCCTAGCTTGGCAAGATTGATGAATGACCCCATCTGTCACCAATCTTTTTGGCCACCCATACCAACTAAGATGCCTTCAGACATCCCAAATTTTGAAGGAAAATCCAGGGAATGTCCCCAAAATCATATAATGACATTCCATCTATAGTGCTCATCTAATAGCATCGTAGAAGACTCCATCAGGTTGAGGCTATTCAAATGCACCCTTATAGGTGTTGTGGCCAAATGGTACATTGAGCTACCATAAGCCAAGTACCCCGAATTTAACTCCCTAGCCTTCATGTTTCTACAGTATTTCCAACTCCCTGTCCGATATGACAAGGGAGTGGAGATCCTGTTATCCTGTCGCCAAACACCACCACTCACATCATCGATCATATCCATGAGTGGTGGCGACACCGCAGCTTGTGTAAGATCCAAATTGATGAAATATATTCTTGGATTGGTTCCTCAAGACCTTGCTCCCGCCCATGGCAAAGGACGTCGGATCTAAACGTCCCCAATCTGAAGAAGAGGCCATATTGAAGGCCCAACAATTTGATCTCATTTGCACCCAGTCTAGATACTTGTACACTATCATTCCAGACACTCCCTGTCCAAGTACCTCCTACCACGACACACTGGGGGCATCCCACACAGTGGATGGCATTATAGGGTCAATCTCTCAACAACCACCACCTCGACCAACACCACCTACCACGGCACCACAACCAAGCAACACTGCTAATGTTGCTTACCAAAACCAAGTTGCGGACTATGCTAGAATGATGTCTTAGTCCAGAGCGACAACTTCCTATGCACAACCTGCACCACCACAGCAGGCTCAAGCTATGGCTTGGATAGCACAACAGTATGTGGGGAAAATGCCCACATTCATGGCACCGCCATGCCCACAAATATACTATGCACCACCAGTGCAACAAGTCCAAGCCCCCGCCCCTGCTCCACCTACTCCACCCACCCTATTGGGACAAGTGTTTGCACAGCAAAACCATCCTAAACAGCCTACCCCCAACAATCAACAAGGGCAAGCTATAAATAACTAGCCCCACAACTAGGGAAATAACCAACTGCAGGGACGCATTCAACAACCGAATCCTCCCAACAATGCCGCAGCAAACCAGCCAGCCCAGAATCCCCCACGACCAAATGCACCAAGGAAAAATTCCCCATTATGCACAAACCAACCATGCACACTCTATGAGGTCTATGGGCACTATACATTCGAGTGTCCCCACATGGGTTGCGCAAAGCAGGCCATTCAAAATGAGGCCCAATAGGATGCTAACGCTACAAACCAAGCACAACCCACCCAGGCACCATAAGGACCTCCTCCCATGGTGCTTAAAAACCCACTACCAGTCCAAGGATTGGTGGTAACCACTACCCCTCCCTAGGCCAATCCCAACGCCTTGGGGGTACCACCCATGGATGAAACAGCTGTCCACCACCTGATGACCATGACCACTGAAGACGTCAACTTACAAACTAGATGAAACCAGTATGGTACCACTACCAAACCTGTTGACTCATCAGCAACATCTACGTCTAAGACAACCAACCTACCTCTCCAGTTACCCCCATTCCTGTGCCCCCCCATACGCAGAATCATCAATAATGCCACAGCTAGAGCTACAGTTAGCTATAGCATTGTGGATTATTTGGCCCAAACGCCAACTACCATGTCTACTCTTGAGGTACTTAAAATGTGCCCAATGCAGCGAAAATCCTTACTAGCCACTCTAGGGGTAGTAGACCCCTCCAATTCCAAGCTAATCACAATTGACATAGAGAATGGAGAGTCGCGCATGCCCTCCACTATCAGCTTCCAAATCTTGGTGTCCATCCGGAACTTGGTCATGCACCGATGCATAGTGGATGAGGGGGCATCCACGTGCGTCATGTCTACCTTGGTTTGGCTAAATCTTGGATCACCAATTCTACAACCATCTTCCATGACTCTATGGGATTATGATGGACACCCCATTAAATCCCAAGGAATCCTCCCCCATGTCACCATCATGTTAGCCGAGAAGACAGTCGTGATCGACATCGAAGTCGTCAACGATCAACTAGACTACAACCTCCTCCTCAGGAGGAGCTACATGTACGCCATGTGAGCAGTAGTGTCAACTATCTTTCACCTCATGATGTTCCCCCATGAAGGGAAGTTTGTGATGATTGACCAACTCACCTACCATGATCTGCAAGGGTTAACAACACCTGCCAACATTATCCCTACCATCACCACCACTAAGCCGCAAGGGGAGACTGCACATGCTACCGTCATCCCCGTAACCAACACTGTGGTTGAAAACACACCAGCTTCCCCACCATTGAATGTGGCCCCTGGGTTGTTTACCGATCCCACCATGATGGCTCCTTTTCTGTTGGTGTCGCCACCACCAACACAAAAGAAAAATGCATACTTGTGCATGGTCTCATCAAGCACCATTGCACCCAAACAATAACTGCAGCCACAACCCCAACCACAACCACAACATCATCGAAAGCTACAATGCCAACATCAGCCACAACATCACCCACAGTAGCAGCATTACACGCAGCTACAACCACAACCTCACCCCCACATGCAACCAGCTGGGAGTTTTGTGGGCTCATCTCCAATCCACAAAATTCCCTTCCTCTTTCCCCCACCTGGTGTCATGAGCAAGCCGATCATGGCCACCTTAAGCCTAGCCAAATTTATGTTGGGGATCCTGGTGTGGTATCTGGATCCACCAGCTCAACCACCAATACCCCAAGTTGTGTTAGCTCCAGTGCAACCTATTACGGTTGAGTCTCACCCCCCACCTGGTCTGCATAGGCCAACTGCCACACCCACATCTGCACCACCCCAACCCAAAAGGGCCAGGGGAAAGAACACCAAAGCCACCACAAAACCACGATAAGTCCCACCTTTTGTCGTCTGCAAACAACAGGGCCATCCAACTTAGGATTTCCCTGAAATCCCAGTAATCCATGCGCATCTGGATGCCATGGATACAAACAAAAACATCCCTGTGGTTGACTCCCAACCACACCAGTAGTCAATAACAAGGCATTGAGGAAAAACAATGCTTGCGCCCTTTGCAGCTTGTATGGGCATTACTCCCACCATTGCCAAGACCTGCCCGAATTTTGAATGGCTCTCGTTGACCTCCATCACCATTCCCTTGAGTCTAAGATCACCTTGATCGAATAAGTTCACCCACCACCTCCTTCGTCAGACACCATGTCGATTTAAATGATGTCCAGTTCCCCTGACCAGCTCATCTCTATCTCCAACAACTGTCCATCAGACCTGTCTCTTCATTATTTCAACAATGATGAGGAGATACTTGAAGCTCTGACTGCCCTAGAATACCTATCGAATGACATGCAGCATCACTCGTTCTTCTTCCCAGAAGAGCATGCATCGTAGTCCAACCAGGTTTTCTTGGAGACCAAAGATTTCATCCATGGGAAGGTTGACTGGTTCAAGAACCCAATCCCAGCACCAGATTCCTTCAAAGAAGGGAACATGGTGAATATTTCACCAACCATTAAGATCAACATCTCAACCAACTCTAAGATCATTGAATAAATCATGCTAGGGGCATCTTGCTCCCCGAAAGAGGTCGATTCCTACACCGCTCTCTTCCAAGAATTCCGCAACATCTTCACCTGGTCATATACTGAAATTTCTAGCTTATATCCATCCATCGTGGAAAACCACATTAACACATGGCCTGATGTGGCACCCGTCCACCAGAAGCAACGGCCCATCCATCCATCCAAAGTGGTTGTGGTGAAAGTCGAGATAGAGAAGCTGCGTCCAACCAGTTTCATTTATCCCATTGCATACACAACATGGGTTTCTAATCCTGTTCCCATGAATAAAAAATAGGGTACCATTCATGTTTGCATATACTTCCACGATATTAATGGGGCATGTCCCAAAGACAACTTCCCCACCCTGTTCATCAACCAAATCATCGATGCATGCGTCGAACATGAAGTATTTTCTTTCATGGATGGTTTTTCTGGGTACAACCAAATTCAAATACAGAAAGAAGACCATCACAAGATGGCATTCACAACCCCATGGGGCACATTCGCTTGCCGAGTCATGCCCTTTGGCCTAAAAAATGCTAGAGTCACCTTCCATCACACCATGACGCACTACTTCCGCGATCTCGTACACATCATGTTGGTTTGTTTCTACAACCTCATCGCACAGTCGCAAGACCACACAACACATAGACGACTTGTGACAAGTCCTAATGCGATGTCGCCAGTATAGGATCCACTTGAACCCATTCAAGTGTGTTTCATGTGTCCCCACTGGCCGTCTCCAAGGATTCATCATGTCACACAAAGGAATGACTGCTGATCCTAGGAAAGTCCAAAAAACTTTCCCCCTAATGTCACCCCTTTGAGTCACAGTGTTCTTAATTGTATTATATTCTTTTCATTTTTTTGTTTTACACATTTTTCCCAATTGAGTCTTATGTATCATTTCCTCTCATTGCTTCAGATGGAGCACACCTCATATCGATATACAGGATTCGCAGATGGAGCAAGCAGATGGTAACCGAACCTCACCTCGGCTACATGGGTAATCTACTCCCCATCGCATGAGTTAATCCTCATCGATGGAATATGCATGGGTACCATAACCAACAACCAGGCAGAGTATAATGGTGTCAATGGCCTCTTAGCTGCTGCTCTACAATTAGGAATTAATCATCTCGATGTCTTCTTAGACTCCTAGCTGCTTGTTTCTCAACTGAACAATCACTACCGAGTTCGTGATCCCTACCTCTTTAGAAAGTACTTGCACACTAAACACATGGTCAGAACATTTGAATCCATCACATTCACACATGTTCCCAAGAACCTCAATAGCGTCGTAGATCAAATGGCTAATGATATTCTAAATTGGCACATCCACAACAACATATAGGAAACATACAACCATAACACAATGCATAATCATGTCTAAAAATACACACACAGTGTAATAATACATCACATAGGAATTTGCATTCCACAGCATAATAAAAAGACTCACATCATAAAACCATAAAAGTGCATCCATGTGCATCAAAAATATATATATATATAAATCCATAAGTCGCGTTTCAAACAACATGTCCAATACAAACTGAGAAGCCACATATGCTTTCTCAACAGGATATACCTAAGTGACACAAAAACCCCTAAGTGCACCAATGCACTAGGAATAGCCCCATAAGGCCACTAATCTTATTCAGACCCATCATCTGACTCACACTCATCGTCTTCCAAAGAAGATGGATCCAATGCAAGAACACAAACCTCTCACCGTCCGGCGAAAGTGCTCGCATGCCACTACCATCTTCCTCATCACGCCCGTCGGCTCGGGAGGAAGATTGTGAACAGCAGGAATAAATTTAGTGTTCAGATGCTACCAACCAACATCTAACACTCCAGTAGCCACCTCCTCCATGTACGGTACCATTCCATCCATATCCCACTGTCGCCTTTGAGAGTTCCCAGAAGGGGCCGCCGCAGAAGTTGCCGTAGGAGGTACAGTAACAACCCGCCTCCGATGCCTAGGTGGCAAGCGAGGACCAACATATGCACATGCAAACAAGGACACCATCAGTCCATAAACATCAATATGAAAATAACTAACCAGCTTAACTATACTATGCACAATGATGAACATAAAAACATCAAGCATACATACCAGCTGGTCCCCAAGCCTGTCCAGGAGGTCGGGGCATCTCTGGATCTCCCTGGAAGTCCATACCTACGTACGGGTACTCCTCAATCACCACAAGTAGCTGGAGCCACTGCTCCAACAAATCCTCTATGAAGAAGCATCCCACTCTACCTCAACCCTCACGAATCATCATCTTGCACCACCTATACATCCTCGGCTCCCATGGACCACTGTCCTCCATAGCCCGATGAGGATGAAGTGTAGGTACTTTCTCAAAGAATAAAGCACATAGAAAGGAGCCAAAGCAAAAATCAGCGCCACTAGTCTTTGACCTGTTCAGCTAACTTAAAACAACCTGTAAGTACATATGGCCCCATGCATAATATGTGCCACCAATGGCATGCTCAACTAACTGCAGCTGGCCACCAGAAACCTTGTGGCTCCCCGTGGAACCCAATATGCACTCCAACAAAGTCCCCGCCACCCGTGTGGACAACTTTTCAATGTCACACATCAGGATATAAGAACCATGCACATAAGCCGTAGCGTAATAGTGACACTCACATAAATCCTCTAATGTATCCCCCTGAGATAGCACATGAGCCAAGTCACCAACTACTCCCAATATTGGGATCCCAGTAATGAAGTACAAATCCTCCAGTGTAATCTCAATATGCTGGCGCTGGAAGAGGAACACCTACTCAGTAACATCCCAAAAACTGATCAAAGTTTGCATCAGCAAACCCAAGCTCCACATAAGCAGAATCCACATGAACTTCAGTAACCCACAGTGGGCTAGTGTATCTCTAACACTCTCATCTCACAATGATGCATCCCTGACTAGCTTGCAGTCTCTCTCCCTCCATTTGATCTCCACCATCCTACACAAAGCAAAAACCCTGATGTTAGACCTCCCTACCATCAAAAAACCACCCAAAGGAGGCCAGGCCTTACTTAACCAAGCAAAAGGAGTGCTCAGGGTGCTCATAATGGCCCAATAAGTGCACCCAGGGTGCACCTTTACCTTCTAAATGAGCAACCTGGTGCACATGAAGCCCCAAACAACTCATGGGGGGCCTCCAGGTGGTCAAATTCAGTAAAAAAATACATCAAAATGAAGAGGTCCAATGAGAGATTTTACCTGCAAGTCACGGCTCATGAAACTGTTGATTGGATCAAGAGAAATCAATAAATGAAGAATTAGGGCCCACCTCTCCAACTCCACAATGAACAGTGACAATGACACTTCACCATGTGGACCCTCCCCTTTTATAGGCCCCATTTGACCTAATTTCTTTCGATCGACATAACAGGACCATACAGACTTTGTTTGAGATTTCGTTCACACCATTGGTTTCAGAATTCTGCCCTCTATCTAGTTATGAGACCACTGTCTCATGCTTAATTAGTCAATTTTGGGAGCATTTCCCACAAGTCACCTCGATTCACAAGCCAAGACATGACGATGCGAGTATCTACGGACTGGTACTCATATCACACTGCCTGGTCACAACTCATGCAAGTGATCGGGCCGCCGCCCGTTAAGGATTGTACTATACTTTTGTTTTTGCATTTATAATTGTCTTTTTTCACTGCACCTTATGCGGACCTTTGGACCATCGTCCACAAAACCCTTTATTTTCTTCCATGTATTTGGCATAGAAGCATCCTCAGGCCGCCGCCTGTTAAGGACTGTAATTTTAGTTTTTATTTTTGCATTTTAACACATAGTTGTCTTTTCTTTTTACCGCACCTTACGCGGACCTCTGGACCACTGTCCACAAAATGATTTCTTTTCTTGCATGTATTTGGCATTTAAGTGCCCCCGGACTTGCACTCACATCGCATGTAGTCAAGTCTGTCCACCGCAACACACACACACGCTCTCTTGACCTCTGTCCAAGAGCCACCTCGGTTTGCGTGCCTCTGTCGCACCGTCTCGCAAGCCTCTACCGTGATATATCCCACGCACATATTGGTATGTTTAAGAGCCCTCTACTCTGTCCATACTACGCAGATGACCTTTGGACCTCTATCCACCCTCCCAACATGGGGGCACTGCTCGTGCCACCGCATTCAGTTAACCACGTTGGAGTTTAGTTTAAGCTCTATTCTGACTCCTTAAAACAATGAAAAGATCTCCAAGCACAGCTGCTTCCTTTCCTGCTCGCTAAAGTATAGGAAAGGGCATCTACATCATCTCATTTACCTCTTTTTTTAGACCATGTAGACCATCAAGACCGTTCCCCTATGCATACTTTTATGCTTTCTTGGGTAGAGGGGCCACACTTTATGAAAAATCTCACCACTGGTTGTCATTAAGCTCTTTTCCAGCCGTTTCAATAAGAAAAGATTACCGAGCAAACTTGGTTTCATTCATGCTCACAAAAGTATTTGAATGACTGTCCAGTCAATATAGGTTTAACCTTTTCCGGCCTGATTGGACTACCAACGGTAAATAATTCTCTTATCCCCTCCAGGATGGGCGAGCTCTCCTATGTATACTTTTATCCTTTTTTGGGCACAGAGACTACCAATGAAAAAGATCCCCCACTAGATTCTTCTTCGTGCTTTCAGACTCTCTAAAATTCAAAGCACCATCGAGCATTTACCTTCTCGAGCTCGCCAAAAATCCATGAGATCGTACCATAATGGTGTCCCTAGACACCACCCCACAGAAAATAGTTTGGAAGCATCCCCACATTGGGTCACCTTTGTTCAAAGTACTTTGTAATGTGTCTTCCTTGGATCCCATTAGTATCAAAAGGGTCCACCTCCTCCAAGTATTTCCCATCTACAGTGACATTCCTGGTATTACAACTATGATCCCATTCCCTTGAGTTAGTTTCATTTGCTGCCTGGTCCACCCTGCCATCATACTTTGAACAAAGGAAGTTTGAGTCTCCCTTCCCCCCTACCCCTGTTCAGTTTTTTTTCCCTTCCCTCCCCTGCCCCCCAATTCAGTGAGTCAGTCTGCAGATTGCTTCACACCTTTCGGTTATCCCTCGCGCTCCTGGTAAAGGAAACATCATTGCCTTGGCCAGGGGAAAGTCTCCCTCTATTGACGTTAACACACATATTCCAGAGGATAGACCCAGAGGTCCCTATACCTTGGTTTCATTAACATCATTGATGATTTCCTTGGACCACTTGAGAGGAGTCCTTAGTGCCTCTTGGGATGGTTGTTTCTCACGTGCTCGACTTCAACTCCATCATCGCACCGTTGAGATTCGTACAGGGTTTGTTCCGCACAATATTTGGTCAAAGACCCCAAATGTCACCCGACTCTAGCACATTGGTGAGTACACTCGAGGGACCTAAACAGGTTATGTCCCTTGTGATTTTTGGGTTGTGTTGGAGACAGTGATCAGAAGCCCTAGTAGTGCTTCGATATACCTTTATGATTGAACTAGCATACTTATACCATAGAGACTCTGACTCTCAATCAATGAGTCCACACATCTATGTACCAGATCCAGCAGATCATCAGTGATGAAGATATAGCATTCCATGGGAATGCCATGGGTCCAATGTAATAGATCAGTATTGTATTTAGCCTCACATAGAGGCAACCAGCATTGTAACATCAGTTGTCTATGATCGGCTCTTGTATTTGAGAGCATAGATCAAATGATTTTTTTGACATTGTCATGAGCATGGGGATTCCCACCTCGTCCATATACATGTCACACATTTATTGTATCTCACCCATTGATGGGAACCAAATTAATACAAAACCAAAAGCCACCATGCCCCAGCCCAGGAAGCACCACCTCTCAATAGCAAATCCTATGATGTTCGTCATCCATATGTTGATCTCCTACCCTCACACATCAAGGGGCAATCTATTAATCCAAAAATCCCCACACAGCTCTCCATGGCCTACACCACCCAAGGACACCATCTCACAACACTTATTTCACTGCATAAGACCTTCCATGACCTTCCATTTTACCCCCACACCTCCAAAAGAGCCCAAGGATGAAGAAAAGGGATAAAAACCCCAAAAAGAGCCCAAAATAGACCCCCAAGAGCTAAAGCCCTCAAAAGGGGGCCAAAACCCTGAAAGAGGCTAAAGTTAGGGCGGAAGGGGCTAAAGGCCCAAAAAAGGGGCTAAAGCCTTGACCAAGGGCTTAAAACCCTAAAATCCCTTGAAAAAACTATATAAGGAGGGTGGGGGATCACTCTCAAGACACTCCTCATTTGCATATTGTTATCTTGCCTGTGGATGCTTTGAGACCTCTTGCTATCAAACCACCCACTCTCCCTCTCCTCCATTTCCATTTCTCCAAGCCATTGCTTCCCAACCAAGAGAGAGGTGCTCCCATGAGCTAGGGAATGGTATAGATTCCTTTCATGTATGTTTATTTACTTGTTTTTTTTTCTAACCAATATTTTTAGTTGCAGGTTTTCCATTAACATCATTTTCAGATTGTCTTCATAGTAGTATAGGTTTATTTTGCAGGTTTTGGAGGCAAAACCCTAACCCATTGTGTGCAGAGGGGTTCAACAATGGTTCATCTCTTTTCTTTTATTTTCTGCTCTTAGATCTAGTTTGTAATAGCTACAATTTCCTTGTTCTAGTGTAGCTTAGCTTAGTTTCAATTCTCAGCTCTGTTTATGTTATTTTTACATTCCATTTTTTACTGTTTTCTAAGGGTAGAAACCTACCCTTGTGCCCTATAGGCACAAGGGAGCCATTTCTGCCCCTGTAGTGAGGAGAAATTCTCACTACACCACCAAACATGAATACATATCTAGAATTATACTTCTAATCAATAGAATCTCCCATCCAATCTGAATTTGTGTAACCAACCAACTCTAGCTCAGAGTTTGCAGCATAGTGAATGCCGTATGTCCTAGTGCCATGAATATATTGGAGGATCCTCTTGGATGCCTTCCAAATAATATCATGAAGCTTTTGCATGTATATTGATATAGCATTCATGGCATAACAGATATCAGGATGAGAATGTGTCAAGTAAAGCAAGCTACCAATCAGTTGGCGGTAGATTGTGCAATCCATGGGTGGAGTGCTTTTTCCTTCTTCAAGACTGATCCCTGAGAGGAAATGGAATGGAGAAGCCTTAAATTGAGCCATGTTAAATTTAACTAACAGTTTTGATATGTATTTATACTGATTGACCATTATCCCATCAAAATTTTGTGCAATTTCAAGCCCCAGAAATTGTTGCAAGAGCCCCAAATCGCTCATCTCAAATGCATCATGGAGGGAAGTTTTTATGAATGAAATGGAAGCAAGTGTACTAACAGTAATCAAGATATCATAAACATATAAAAAAATTATAAGTAAATTACCGTAATATTTCTATAGATAAACATTCGGATCATATTTACACCTTTGCAAGTTTTTTGAAAGAATGAAGGCATCCATCTTGGAATACCATGATCTTGGGGCCTGTTTTAGCCCATATAGTGTCTTCTTTAGTTTCCAAAACAAATATGGATCTGAAATGTATCCCTCAGGATGATTCATGTATATCTACTGATGAATATATCCATGTAGAAAGGCATTCTTAACATTCATATGATGCACTTCCCAGTTCTTGGATGTCGCAATTGCTAAAACTAGGCGGATGGAGTCCATTTTTGCAACTAGTGCAAAGATCTCATGGTAGTCCACTCCTTGGACCTAGGAGAACCCTTTTTCTACCAGAATTTACTTATATTTTCAAAATATTCCATCATCAAGAACCTTTTTTTGAAACACACACTTGCATTGAACTAATTTCCTCCTAGGTGGAAGAGAAACTAGCTCCCAAGTAGCATTTTTCCGAACAGAATTAAACTCTTTGTCCATGGAAGCTTGCCATTTTGTATCTTTACGAGCATGTTAGTAAGACTTAGGATATGAAATTATAATTAAATAACAATTTTTGGACATCAAAGCATCATGAAAATATAGTGCAATACCTGCTTTTTTGGAATCAGACCGGGTTCTTCTTGGATCATCCAGATTTCCAATTTTTCATCGACGAAAGCAAGTGTCTGCTTGGCCCAAGTTGGGAGATGTGATTGCACTTCAGAATCTGATTATGAACCTAATTTTTGTTTTTCAATGATATCATATATCATAGGTACAAAATTAGAGTCATCACCCCCAATTTCACCATCCAAATATTCAATAGAATAGGAAGGAAAATCAACAGTTTTATCCTTCACTAGTTCTACCTCTTGAAGAGGCTCTGTTGCCGCCTTTCACACACCTGGGTCATGTGGTAGAAATATTCAAGCCACTCGGTGTGTCCTTGGGGGAAAGTCTCGAGTCATGGCTGTCACCTTGTTCTTGACTCCTCCGTTTAGGCTCAACTCCTAACGAAGCCAAGGGGGGTAGACCCTATTAAGTTACTAAGGATGATTACTTAGTGTTGTGATGTTTAAACTGACTAAGTTATTTAGGAGTTTACAATTTAACTATTGATAATCACATATGGCAAGATGTAAAAGATGAACACATGAAAGCACAATATTGAGACACAATATATATATAAAGCAAGAAGTTAACCAGTGCCTTAGAATGGAGTAAAAAATAGAATCAATATGCTTGCATGTGCTTGGAGTGAATGTTTTGCGATTGCCTCTTGGTATGTTTTAAGTTAAATGTGAAGTATGAGTTGATTAAATTAGGCAAAGGGGGGACTCTAGATATACCCGAGAGTACTTGGAGTAGGTCCAAAACTAAACCTTCACGGCTACCCGCAAGGAATATGTGGGCTGAAATGGAGTCTCTGGGGCTATTGTTTGTAATGCACCTGTTAGGGTGTGACAGAGATCGTCGCCCTGAGGTCACTTTTCAGTAAGTTCCCACTTCCTTTGGGTATTTTGCCACCGTAAAGGTTTGATCTAGGTGTTGGATTTTCACCTGATGGTTTGTTAGTTGGGGAGAGTGAGTCCTAATTATACTAGTCACCCAAGTGCTTTTGATATAGCTTGACTGGTCGGACGAATCGCAGCCAAGTGCAGAGCATACACACTAGAGTCTTGTCAATTTTAATAAGTTTTAAACTGAGTGTTCTTGTTTAAAAGGAAAACCCTCCAGGAACCTCTTTCGATCCAAGTGGATCTCAATCAGGGAATCGAGGAGGGGTTAATTTTAAAATTGCTAATAAATAAAGGATGAAAAATAAAACAAATACATCTTTCTGGTTTTCTAATTAATCGTACCACGAATCTCTTTCCCCTTTCGGGTCGATCAGGAAGTCGTGGGGTAAGTATTATGATTACTTTGAAATGTAAAATATGGAGTATGATATTGATAATGAAATAAAGTATACTACCCTACAGATTAGATCAATTCTAATTTAAAGAAGAAATAAGCAGAAAGCGACGAAATGGACACCGACGCAAATCCCCCAAGGGGGGATGGGGAATGGATTCGAAAGAGCCTATTCCAAAAGTAATTTTATTTATTACTAGTTACAATATCAGTGAACTAAAAAAACAGAAACTTCTTAGTCCTTATACAGGCTGAAACCAAGATTTTACAACTTTGGAAAATTTTTGAGTTTTTGGTGAAAAGGGAGACCTCTGGGGGGATTTGAACACTCCTGAGGCCACTTTGGACAGAAGATTCCTTTATTTTATGTCATACCTGATAAAATACAGCATGCATTTTAGAATAAAGAATTCCCAAAATCACTTTAAGAGTACCTTTGGATCAACCTACCTTATCTCATAAAAAATGAAGTTAAACTAGCTAAACGGGCGAAAAGGGAACCAAGGAAAGCAAGCTTTCCTTGGGATCTTGGCTTGATGTTTGTGCAGCCAATTAAATATGCACTGATATTGTAGAATATTAATTTTATAACAGCGAAAGGAAATCTAATGCATGCGATCTACAAATTTTCTTTAAATTTTCATGCAAAAAAGACGATTTCCCTAAAGCTAGATCTGTAATGCTTATGGAACTTTTTGAGTGCAAGATCTAGATTGTGAGCTATGAAATATCAGATATATGTATATTTTACTTTGATTAAATAGATCCAAATGAAATCAAAGCTATGAACTGAACAAAGTAACCGAGTAAAGTGTTGATTTTTTATAGAAATGAGAAGAAGAGGAGAGAAGGTCGGATCGTTGCTTGAATGGAGCAAGCTGAAAGGAGGCCCTTTTGTGGAGTGCTGAGGGACAGAGTCTTGAGATTATTGGATAGGAATGGATTCAATCTATATCCATGCCTTCATCCAATCAGGAACCTGCAACTAAATAACACAATCCTGCACACACCTCGTGAGATCTGGATATAGATGCATAAAACAACAAAAATGAGACATTATGCAGAAATAACCTTATTTAAGCATATACCTGAGATTTTTGAGCATACATCATATGGATAAACAAGATCAAGAAATCTATCTTTCCTAGTTTAAACCCTTACTTGATTCAACCGAATCCTTGAAGCCAGAACACAGAAGTAGCACAGAATTTGGCAAGAAATTGCAGCTACCACATCAGCAGCATAAAACTGAGAATCCACACAATCAAATGCACTACACAGTATAGCCTCCAAAGCTTATTTATTCATAAATGATGATCAAATACAGAGTTACAATGGCAATCCCTTCAGTTCAGCTCTAACTAGCTTGGAAGAGGGAGCCTCAAGCAGGATATATACAAAATACAGGCCATCCAGCCCAGGGGGGGGGCAAATCCCAAGGAGACACATCAAATCAACTGAAGGAGAGTCCATTAATGCATGGTCTATGTCTAACTGAGCTA
>LPNX011121424.1:156840-351001 GCA_001517045.1 Pseudotsuga menziesii | reverse complement strand
CTTTTATTACAAAATCAATTTTTCCAATTAAACTATTAAAAAATAGCCTAAGTTTTGGAAAAATTAAATTTTTAATAAAAAACACTGAAAAAACAAAAAATTAAAAAATTGAAAAACACCTAGGGGGACTTAGACATGTTCATATGACTCGACCATGATGTCTAGCATGCTTATACAGTGACACATAGACTCTAATAACCTCAATAGGCCTAAATGCCAAGCCGACCACCCCAACTTTGCAGGTATGGAGTGAAAAACTCAGAAATTATCAGTCGTTTATTCAACAACCAATAATAACCAAGGGAAAAAACACCTTGGGCTGATCAGATTGACAAATAAAGTCTAAGAGACCGAGTGTTTTACAGATACTATCATGCTAGAACATTTATTAAAATTCCCCCATGGGGTATGAACATGTGATATAGTACAACAAGCACTTCCTAGATGTACTTCCAAAGGTCTTTTGTAGTCCAAAAAAGTTAACCCTGTTTGGTTCACCAGGCTCACTTGATAAAAACCACTAAGTACAACTTAGGTGGTAACAGGCTCATCAAACCAGACACTTCTTTGAATGAAACTTTCTTTTGATCGGATATTCAGAAGCTTGAATCCTTTATATTCTTCTAGATATCCAATAAATAGACATTCAATACTTTGCGGTTGCAAATCTTTCCTCTTATCATGCGGAATTCGGGCCCATGTAGTGGACCCAAACACCCTAAAATTTGACACATCCATCTTGTGTCCAAAGTAGGCTTTGAAATGGGTCTTCCCTTTCATGGATGAGTGAGGCACTCTGTTTTTAATGTATGCAGCAACAGTCATGGCCTCGGCCCATAAATTTGCAGCCAAACTCTTGGCTTCCAGCATGCTTGTGGTCATCTCCTTAAGAGAGCGGTTCTTTCTCTCCGCTACACCGTTCTGCTGGGTAGTGTAGGGAACTGAATGTTGGATCTAAATGCCACTATTGAAACATAGTTGTAGAAAAATATTACTGAGATATTTCCCTCCACTATCATATCTCAAATATTTGATCTTTTTCTCGGATGCATTCTCAAGAAGTGCTTTCAATTCAGTGATTTTTTCTAATACTTCTGACTTTTTCTTGATGAAGAAGACCCATGTATATCTAGGAAAAACATCTATGAAAGTGAGAACATACCAAGGTCCATTCAAGGATGTGGTGGGAATTGGTCCACTGATATCAGAATGAATCATCCCCAATATTTTTGATGCTCTTCTTGCCTTCTCCTGATCAAACTTATGCTCATGATGCTTGCCCAAAATACAGCCTTTGCAAATTCTGGTGGTAGCTTTGATGACCGGGAGGCATTCAACCATGGAATTTTTCTATAATTGCTCCAAGTATTTGAAGTTTAGATGGTTGAATATCTCATGCCGATAGTCTGCTGACCTCATTTCCCTGATTCGAAAGAGCTATAGGCTTTGCATCCTCCACAAAATGGGAAAACTTATAGGATTTTGCATGATGATTTGCAGATCCTTTTGCCACATGTTTCCCTGATGCAAGTTCAGTAATTTATACATCATATAGGATGAAGGATACTCTCTTAGGAACTCCAGAATGGGTCATTTGATAGACACTCAGGAGTTTTGAGGCAAGATATGGTACATACATAACATTGGAAAAATAACCATGCTCAAGATTTACTGTACCTTGTCCTTTTGAAATGATGGTAGATTCATCTCCCATGTGGATGGGAATGATTTTTATGGTGTCCAAAGAAGAGAAGGAGTCTCTGCTTTCCATCATGTGATTTGAAGCTCCAGATTCTATGATGAGAACTTTGTACTTCGAGGTTGTCAAAACCCCAAATTTTCCAAAAAAATTAAACTTTTTTTTAAATGCATATCATTTTCATAAATGCAGTAAACTAATTATTTAATTAGTTATATGTTACTAAAATTCCTTATCTGAATTAATTAATTAATCATGTTTATTTTTATAGAACAGTTTCTTTTCAGTTTACTGACTTGTTTTCTCTTTGCAACCACAAGGTGGGACTGTCATGAAAAATCTAGGCTTACTTAGCTTTCGAGCTAATACAGAAAGTTTACCTGTACTCATAGATTTACAGGTAAGAAATTTGGGCGCTGCTTGTCGTAAATTCTAAAGCATTTTGATATAAGATCGTCGCACAAGAGATAATTCAGTAAAGAAATAAATGCTAGTCAATTTCCAAGGTGATCAAGGTATATTCATAATACTGTCTTTCTTTTTAAGACTCTTAAGGGATGTGATTTAGTTCTATCAGTAATGGTTGTAACTGTATTCTTTCTAGTAGACGTAATATTATAGTTCTTTAAAGCTTACTGATCTATTTGATATCTATCATGGTTGTCAACTGAAAATAAATGCTTTAATTCATTCTCTACAAGCAATTCTAGGAAAGATAGAGTTCGATGTTAAATATCTGGTTTACATTGTGCACAAATACATTTACCTCATGATGGATTGGGTTACTGAGAATGACAAGAACATAATGTGAAAATATAAGGTTTTACGTATTACTGATCCCTTTTCAAGCTCTGAAGTTAACGAGTTTACATCTTTATTTCAAACTTCCCTTTGAAAGGAAATATAATATTGTTGATGCATAGAGTTTTATTTTCCCATAGCTTATTCATAGAATAAGGTTTCGTTAATGTTATTAATCATCCAAAGGTTATTAAATATCAGAATCTAATCATTACTAAAATACTTATCACCTTTGTTTATCCATTTAAGTTTTTACTCAACAACTGCTCCAAAGCATAACTTAAAGTAAGATTTATATCTTATTATAAACAGGTTTTGTATCAGTCTTTCCATAGATGAAAAAGGGAAAACTTCTTTATAGATTATAACCACTTATAGAATGCCAAACATAATAGTTTTAAGGCTTAATTTCTAAGTTGATGAATCTTTTATTAAAAGAATAAGAGGCCTAAACTTTATTACGATCAATACAATCTATGGTAAGGCTATTATGCATACACAAATGAAAAGGGTTATAAGGTATAGAACACGCCAACAAAATAAACTATTGTTTACCCTTGAACTAGGCTTTATCAACTCTTAGAATGTGCCTCCTTTACAAGTTTGAGTTCTAAGTCATGCAATAGTAGAGATTCATGCTATGATACATTCTAATCATTATTCTAAGGTTTTTGTGGTTGCACTTTACATTATGCAGGTGGTTGATATTCGATGTAATAATCCTTGTAGAAATTTCCAACATATGATTTGGTTTACGAATCACTGGGATTCTTGCTTGCTAAAAACTATAGTGTTCTACCCACTTGCTGGGCAATAGGGCAGACCCGGGTTTTTACCTTTAACTTCGCACCAACAAAAGACCCACAGAGTTGGCCCTTTCGGCAACAACCTGCGAACAGGTTGCAGTCTCACCCGAAACTGCTATGGGGTGCCACATAACCAGGTTTCTACAAGCAGAAGAGGGATATTACTGTACCTTTATCTTTTAAACAGATTATAAATATAAATCACAGAGCTTAACATTCACTTATTTAGCTTCGTGGTTAGATAAACAAACAATGTCTTGTGCAATCCTTTACTGGGAGTTCACAGCGAAGTTATTATCTAACAGCGATCTTTACTTACCAGATATATAAATATTAATGCATGAAATAAGACAACAGAAACAACACACAAAACCATGACACAAGATATAACGTGGTTCACCCCCAGTGTAGGGGTTACATCCACATAACTGTGTTTTATTCAACTTTCTACAAAAACCATAGTTCTGATCTGTGCACTCAGTTGCAGATCCCTTCAAGTCCTTAAAGCCGCGCACACAGCTGCAGGCCTCTACGCACACAGCTACAGATTTCCTTAATCACCCAAAACCCTCTGCGCACATAGCTGCAGAGGTCATCCACGCACACAGCTGGGACTTAACCTTTTCTTACAAAATAGACTTAGCTTCGCATCAATTCCTCTTACACAAAAATCCTAACCTAACTTATTTACAAGAGTGCCTATTTATACAACGCACTTATTACAAAACCATGGGCACCCCGAACCCTAAACCCTGGACTTAAACCATGGGTTTATTACAAAAATAAGGTTTTTACTCAACCCCAAAACCCCTAAGACTGTTTTGGGTCATGACTTCGCTTACAATATCCCGTAACTCTGTAGATTTACCCATCCAAAGGACCATTAGGGTGCGCGCCCCAATAGGCCCCTAAGACTCACCAGTGGCCCGTCCCGGGACACTCAGCTGCTTTTCTGGTGGTAGAATCTTGTTGGCGAAGCCTGGTGCGCTGCTTACTGAAGCCATACATGCGGTTGTTGGCTACTTGTTCCTTTCCTTCGTGAAATGTTGTTTAAGGCCTTCTGGATCTATTAACGACCCCATCCTTTGATCTGCTTACCGAACATTTGACCATCCACAACTTAGGGTCCCTGGATTTGCGTGTCAAGGTGCATAAGACAAACATCTGCTATGGTTCTGTCAAACCAGGAGGATACATCTTGGGATGTTTCAGAGTTTTTCTGTGAAGACCGGTGTTGTTCTTTGTGCGGCATAGAGCGCACTTCTGCCTTTCTTTCGACCCCTTAGAGTGAACTTCTTCCTTTCTTTGTGCCTTGGTCGAGCATGGCTGCCTGGGGGGATTACTCAGAAGGTTCAGTAGACCTCTCTCCCTAACCACTTGTAATAACTTCTGGACTTCACGGTCATTCGACATAGTGCTAACTGAAGAAACTCAAAGACATGCACAGTGCATGAGTCGCAGGCCGATGTAGCTTCTTATAGAATCCTGAAACAGAATCTGTCATCATGGTGTGTTAATGACGCCAAATCTGATGAAGTGTCAGAAATCATGTCCACGTGACGCCAGATTTTCCCAAGATCTCATTATTGCAGGAAGTGAGGGCAGTTCACGTGCCGGCACTGCCAAGTCTAGTTTGTCCCATCCGTCACATTTTAATATGCGACACACTTGTAATCTCTGACATAACTACTAGCTTCAGCTTCACCTTGACAAGAACCTTTGACACAATATTAACCTTCGAACTTTGACAGTCTTCCACACTCCGTAGTTTTGAGGACAACTTCATTATAGTCTAGCACCCAATTTAAACTGTTCTTGGTACTTATACTGTCCTTCCTGGGGTTACTTCTAATTAGGAGGTCCTGGAATGTCCCTATACTTATTTAAATGACTGCCATTTACCATAGAAGGTAAAATTTCTCCATTCAACTTAGCTAACTGGACTGCTCCTCCATCAGTAACTTTCTACACTATGTATGGTCCTTTCCAATGTGTCTTGAACTTACCCAAGAATTTCATGAATTTTCTGTCATATAAGAGCACAAGATCACCCTACTGGAATTGCTTCTTCTTGACATGTCTATCATGCCATGATTTTTCTCGAGCTTTCTGCACTTGGTGCTGGAACCCTGCAATAAATATGTCCTCTTCAAGTTCTAGTATATTTGTCAGCCTTTCTGTTATTATTGCTGGGTCATCCATCTCTGTGAAAGCAGATATTCTAAGGCTAGGAACAATGTATTCCATGGGCATGACTGCTTCTTGCCCATAGAACAACCTAAAAGGTGTATGGCCTGTCAATTTCTTGTAGGTAGTCCTATAAGCCCATAGTATTGCTGGAATTCTAAGATCCCAGTCATTTCTGTTAACGTTGCAAACATTCGTCAGATCCTGTTCAAGGATCTTGTTAAAATATTCGACAGTCCCATTTTCTTGTGGATGATAGGCAGTACTCGTTTGATGATATACCTGAAATTCTTCAGTCAATACTTCAATAGTATTATTTAGAAAATGTGATCTGTGATCACTCATAAGGACTCTAGGACACCCAAATCTGGACAAGATGTTATCGAATATGAACTTTGCAGCTGTAGCAGTGCTACAGTTCTTGACTGGTTGAGCTTCGGCCCATCGGGTGAGGTAATCAGTTGCTATAATAATGTATCTTGCTCCTGACTTCTTTGCGGGGGGGTTGATAGGTCCAACAAAATCAATAGCCCATTTTTCAAAGGGTTGTAAAGTTACCTGCAGAACCAGAGGCATCTCATCCCTCCTGGATGGTTTTCCTGTTCTTTGATAGATGTCGCAGCTGTGGCAATATTCTCTTGCATCCTTGTGAATTGTGGGCCACCACAATCCGGCTGTCAGAATCTTCTGTGCTGTAGCTTTTCCTGCGTAATGACCTCCTGCTGCCCCAGAATGTGCCTCAGCCAAAATTAGCGGCTTCTCATGTTCTAGGACACATCGGCGCAGTATTTCATCTGGTCCCATCTTATATAATTGTCCTGCTATTAATGTAAAGTCAGCTACTCAAACCACCAGCTGCTTCTTCTGCTGTGTTGTCATCTCGATGGGTGAAAAACCTGTAGACAAAAACTGAACAATATCCTGAAAGTATTCGTCAACCATCTGGATGGCAAACAACTGGGCATCAGGAAGACCTTCATCCAGGCTGATAGGTTCTTCTCTCAACTCGAGCCTCGACAAGTGGTCAGGACCTAGATTCAGTCTTCCTGGTTTGACTATGATCTCAAAGTCATATTCTTGAAATAGAAGCAGCCATCTGCATATCCTTCCACCTAGCACAGGCTTGTTAACCAAATACTTCAAAGCAGAATGGTCAGTAAACATCTTAAAATGAGATCCTAACAGATAATGTCGAAACTTCTGCAATGCATAAACCATAGCTAGACCTTCTCGTTCTGTTGTAGTATAATTTTTATCTACTGTGGACAATTTCCTACTTGCAAAAGAAATGGGGTGATCAATATTACCTTCACCTGACTGGGCCAATACTATACCCAGAGCAATGGAGGATGCATCGACATGCACATGAAATTCCTTATTCCAGTCAGGGAATACTAAGATAGGAGCAGTTACCATCTTTTCCTTTAGAATGTCTAAGCTTGCTTGACACTCAGGTGTCCACTTGAACTTAATATCTTTCTTCAACTACTTTTCCATCAGAGCAGTAATCTGAGCGTCCTTTGATAAATTTCCTGTAATATCCAGTATGACCAAGTGTAGTGCAAAGTTGTCTAATAGATGTTGGAGGTGGCAGGTTCACAATAATAGCTATCTTCGCCGGATCCATCATCAAGCCTTGTTTACATACAATGTGATCTAGCAGAATCCCAAAGGGTGCACAAAAGATACACTTTTTCAAGTTCAAGGAAATCTGGTGTTGTTTACATTTATCCAGCATAAGTCTTAAGCTAGTTATATGGTCTTTGAGTAGCCCAAAGATAGTACAATCATCAAAATAAACTGCTAAGAATTTATGTATATATTCTTTAAAGGCAGAGATGACTACTCTAGAAAATAGAGCAGGTGCATTCTTCAATCCAAAGGGCATAACTGTATACTGAAAGGATCCCATTTCTGTAGAAAAGGTTGTCTTATGTCGATCCTCTGGAGCAATTCTGATCTGATGGTAACCTGAAAATCCATCAGTAAAAGAGTACACTTCTTGACCCCTGACATTGTCTAACACTTCATCTGTGAAAGGTGTGGGGAAAGGGTCATGTAGACAAGCATCATTCAAATTTCTTAGATCAACACAGATTTGGATTTCACCCTTAGTCTTCTTCTCTTGGACCACCATAGGACTGACCCACTTAGATTCCTCAACGGGCTCAATAATTCCTGCATCAAGCATCTTATCCAGCTCCATCCTAACTTTTTCCTTATACTTAGGGTTCAACCTATAAGGACGTTGTTTCACAGGCTTCGCATCAGGTTTCAAGGGGACCTTTATGACTCCTATATCACCCAAGATACCTTTCATTTCTAAAAACTTTGTGGGAAATAGGTCTTGATATTCATGGAGAAGTTGGGTCACTTTGCTTTCCATTTCATCATCCCAATAATCTCCAATGGTAGCATGCTTAGGATATTCTTCTGAGCCAATGTTTACGGTCCGTGTCTTCAGGGGCTGTGTCACCTCAGGTACTTCGACTACTGGTCCATGAACTTCACAGTGGCCTTCTGACTCCAGAATATCAATGTTGCATGGATCATCATCCTCGTCAATTGCGAGGTTATAACATTCGACTGCATTTGCTTCTTGGGCCTTCCAATCCGGTTGGTATTCTGCTATCTCTTGATCATCAAACACCTTAGTATGGATCAACCTAATAGCTACGTCTAAAGCAGGGAAAACCTCATTAATAGAAAATGTCAATACAAAACTGTCAACAAGAGTATCCCAACTTACAGTACCCCGGCAAAGCTCAACTTTCGCATACCAATTCTTTGCAATAGGATCCAAGGTATGCACAAACCTATGTACCCACTCTGCATGAGGTACATGCTTCCAGGCTTCGTAACATTGCTCCAAATGATTCTGAGGGTTGGTCTTACAATTAAACCTGTTGCAGACCTCCTGTGGTTGATCCATGAATCTCAGGCGAAGGGACTGTTGGCAAACTTCCCAACTATGAATGTACTGTTTGTGACCATTCCACCATCTGGCTGCTATAGCTCTGAAGGCTGAGTCCAAAGTCTCCATTTTAAGTGAGTCTAGTATCTGGGTTGAGAATTGCTCAATAAACTCTTCTGGGTCTGTCGAACCATCAAAAATAGGTAAGGGTCTTGTCTGTGAGCTAATCCATCTAAGAGACTTGGTAATTCTTGCACAACGGTGGCCATGTAACTCATATAATGTGTTCTGCCAATTCTCTAGACCATCATCTGAATCCGTCGTTCAGGAGTTGTCACACTACCAATCCATAATACCTTTGGCATTAGGATCAACATAATATTCTTCCTTCGCTGTGATATTGTAGATATGGTCCAACACATCTTGATCCTCCTCTCGAAGGGGTTCTGTGTACCTTTCTCCTTGAGAAGGATCCAATGGGACTATGACTCTCAAATCTTTCCCTTTGAAAGTCATCTGTCTCTTCTTAAGGTTAATAACTGCAGCATTTGTCATTACCCACTCAATACCTAACAAGGCGAGATAGGGATTGTTGTCGTCAATAATCTCAATAACTTCGAATTCTGCTACAGTACAGACACCATCAATATCTACTGGAACATTAGGGAATCGTCTGAGGGGAACAATCTTTTGATGATTAGCTAACCTCAACTGTATAGGGGACCAAGCAAGGGTAGGTTTTCCCATTTGTTCCCAGGTCTATTTTTTTAAGACATTTACCTCTGATCCGAGATCCAAAATAGCATCAGTCATATCATACTCTTCTATCAGAGCATTCAATCTCATTTCCCTGCCAGTTCTTCTAACTCTATTAACAGATTTTTCTTGACCAGAACTCTGCTGAGGTTCGCAGGAAGCAATAAATTTCTGCAACTCACTTGAAGCATTCTGATTTCTTAAGAGTTTCAGACAACTCTGTAAGAAGGAGGACAGGGTACTTACTTTATCCGTCAAAGCTTCTTGCGGCTGCGACTGCTGCTAATGTGGTTGCGCAGGTACTACTGTTGTGCTAGAATCCACAAAATCTTTCTTGTCTTCCATGAATGTCTCCTTTTCTCTTTCAATATCAAAGGTGGGGACTTTCACAGGGGCCTTACGAACCCAAGCCTCATTAGTCTGTTTCTAGGCAGGCTGCATATGTGTCGTAGCTCCACTTCTGGTAACAACATTAATGGATGGGATAGGTCTTTGTTCAACGAAAATCATTTGAATATTTTGGGTCGGGGTACTGTTTCTTTCCTGAATCTTCGCTATCAACTACGGGCACTGCTTAATCACATGGTCTACTGCTCGGTAATACCGACATGTCGTAGTGGGGTTCCGACAGTGGTGAGACAGATGTCCAGCCTGGTTACAGTTATAACACACCACCTAATCGCGTCCTCTGCCAGCCATACTGCCACCACCATGGCTTCCAAAAGCACCTCTACCTGATGCACCACCGCCATCATTGCTCGGTCCCTCATTTTGTACCTGATAGGCATCATAGGTGCACTCTCTCATGAAGTCATAAATACGACACTCATCTTCATTATGTCCTATGGACTTACAGAATTTACAATAGGGGTTCTTAGGTACTTTCCCATACCTCTGTAGTAGATAGCAGTCTTCTAGGCGATGCTGCCATGTTGTTCTGCAAAGCTCACAATAAAGAACTTGTAGGTTAAACGGGTTTGGCACACCAGTATTCAGGTGATTTCTTACCACGGGACAGTGTTCCTTGGCATGACCTTCTGTGTGACATTGTGTACACCAAACCTCTTCGCGGCCAGTTTTTCCTTGTTTCATATCATGAAGCTCCAGAGCCATCGCTGCCAACTGCGCTTGGATTTGAGCAATACCAGAATTGTCTACGACAGGGGTGGTTTCAAGCTTCATCACGATTTCCAGAGCCTCCTGCTGGTCAGCAACCTTCTGTTGCATGAGTGGAGTTCAGATATGCGGTAGCAACGCTGCAATGAACCATTCCTTGTGCTGCACAGGTCCAATGGTAAAACTAAATTGGTCTAGCAGGACTTTGAACCTCTGATCAAAGTCCCACACTGATTCGCCATGCTTTTGCTGAATCTCTTTCAAATTCGTGATACACTGGGACTCTGATTTCAGCTTTTTAAATTCCTTTATCATTGCTGCTTTTATATAAGGCAATGCATGGTTCTAAGTGCTGGAAAAATTCATGAACCAGGTCAGAGCGTGGTCTCTGAAAGAAGTAACTAGCTGCACTCTTTTTGTATCTTGATTCATAAAGGACTCAGCAGTAAACACTGCTTCACATAAAAACAAGAACTGTTCTAGATCCTCTGATCCAGTTCCTTTGAAAATAGGGAGCTTAATGTCATCATGCATGTAGGCCATAGTGGATCTAGGGGGGGTGGGAGGGAGACTGGAAGTAGGCAGGGGGAACTTACTGGGGTAGACTGACCTGCAATAGGGGTACTTAGGCTAGGGTGACTTTCAGACTGCGACGGATTCTCAGGGATAATAGGTCTTCGCTGCAGGGTTACCGGAGGGTTTCCAACGAAAGGGGTTTCTTCGGGTTCGGGATCGACGGGATTTACAGGGGGATACTCAGTATGCTGACCCTAGGAATAGGATCCAAAATCTTTCTTGTACCTTTTTCCACTTTGCAGTAAACCAATTTGCTCATCGAAGGTATTTTCACTTGCAAACATACGTTAGTAATACAAAATCTAACAGTCTGATTCAATGAGCAATATACATTTTTCAGCTAATAGCATTTTAATTCTCAAACTAAATGAAGTCAAAAACTTACCCCTGGGTCTGTTGAAAAACTGTCGCTCGGCTTCACTAAAGGAAGTACTCGTGTCGATGGCGAAATTTGTCACAAAGGCTTCAAGGGTTCGCGTTGTCCCGAAATCAACAGCGCGGGATATCTCGTTGTTCACCCTTTTCAGTATATTAATTCTCGTGGGGGTCCAAGCAGGAAACTGACGTTCTTGGAAGTTCTTCTTTCTCTCTGTTAACCTGGATAACCACTGGTGCAACTCTATGTGGATACTACCAAATAAAATTTCATAAACATCACAAAAACATACCTTTGTAAAAATTCATTTGCACTACGACGCGGATCTTTGCTCTCTTGCTCAACGAATTTCAGATAAGATGCGTCAAGCCAATCACCGATTTCCTTCACAGAGGGTCTCCAAAACATAGCCCTCGAGGTACGACGTAAACCCCTCTTGAGCAGATACTGAGTTCAACCGAAAACAGAACCAATTTGTTGGGCAATAGGGCAGACCCAGGTTTTTACCTTTAACTTCGCACCAACAAAAGACCCACAGAGTTGGCCCTCTCAGCAACAACCTGAGAACAGGTTGCAGTCTCATCCGAAACTGCTATGGCGTGCCGCAGAACCAGGTTTCTGCAAGCAGAAGAGGGATATTACTGTACCTTTAGCTTTTAAACAGATTATAAATATAAATCACAGAGCTTAACATTCACTTATTTAGCTTCGTGGTTAGATAAACAAACAGTGTCTTGCGCAACCCTTTACTGGGAGTTCACAGTGAAGTTATTATCTAGCAGCGATCTTTAATTATCAGATATATAAATATTAATGCATGAAATAACACAATAGAAACAACACACAGAACCACGACACAAGATATAACGTGGTTCACCCCCAGTGTAGGGGTTACGTCCACAGAACTGTGTTTTATTCAACTTTCTACAAAAACCACAGTTCTGATCTGCGCACTTAGCTACAGATCCCTTCAAGTTCTTAAAGCCGCGCACATAGCTGCAGGCCTCTACACACATAGCTGCAGATTTCCTTAATCACCCAAAACCCTCTACGCACACAGCTACAGAGGTCGTCCACCCACACAGCTGGGACTTAACCTTTTCTTACAAAATAGCCTTAGCTTTGCATCAATTCCTCTTACACAAAAAGCCTAACCTAACTTATTTACAAGAGTGCCTATTTATACAGTGCACTTATTACAAAACCATGGGCACCCTGAACCCTAAACCCTAGACTTAAACCATGGGTTTATTACAAAAGAATGTTTTTACTCAACCCCGACACCCCTAAGACTGTTTTGGGTAATGACTTCACTTACAATCTCCTGTAACTCTGCAAAGTTACCCATCCTAAGGACCGTTAGGGTGCGCACCCCAACACCACTGCATGTCAATTATTAAACTGTCAACGTGGGATTTTCCCAGCCAAGTGTTTGTAGGTTAAAAGGGGTAGTCTCGAACCCTAGTTGACATTCCTTCATCGCCTTTTGGCCTCCAGCCGCTCTGCAAAAAACTTCCTGTCGGCATCGTCACTTGCACTATCTGTTAGCAGTCCTTCTGATGGTTATACTCCTCGTGGGATTGTCCAAAGCACTACAAAGAAGTGTTGTAATCAAAATTTTGCTTGCTTGAGCATAGGTTAGTGATTTTTCTTCAGGTTTTCACCATTTGCACGCTTAGTCTCAAACTCTTAAACTGTAGTGATTTCTTACTTCTTTGGCTTGACATAAGAGTCATGGCCCTTCAATTCCAGACTACTGGGCATAGGGTTTCATCGCCGTGTAATGTCTTTAGCAGATCATGAAGATACAACCGAGCCTAAATATCTACTGCATTTGATGTTCTCATTCTTCGTCATGATTGGTTGCTTATAGTGATAGCGGACTCTTTCTCCTTTGCTGTAGATGAAGGGTTTCCCTTTCCTCGTGTTAGTGGTTGTTTTGCTACTCTTCAGTGGTTATATTTCCGTTAAATTTTTAGGTAAGATACAGAGTTTACCCTTCATCTTCTTTCCATAATGGTTTTACTTAAACAGTGGTTTAAAATGTTACAAAGTTTTTTTTTTAACATTAAGCTCTTTCTTCTTACAGGGTCGACCTGCTCTCATCGGCGTGAAAGGTGCGAGACTGCGACGACTGGCTGCTTACAGTAAGCCTGGTTTAACCATGGCCTCTTCCTTCTTGTTGGTTCTTTAGGGACAGTTGTGGGTTGGTCTTCATGACCTGTAACCCTCGCAGTTTCCTTGGTTCAATTAAATGGTTCCGTTCGTCGTTGTTTAAGGGGTTAAACCCTCTATTTTAGTATGGGATCTACAGCTGAGGCTGAGACTGCGATTTTTGGTTTTATTTGATTATTGTGTAATATATATATATATATATATATATATATATATATATGAAAATGCTGTACAGGCTGTAAAAGCCGAGAGGTATAAAGGAGTTAAACTCTTTCCTTTTATTAACTCCGTTGTACTTGAATTTTGGTAGGGTTTTACCCTGAACTTCGAAAATGTAAAGCTGTCTATACAGTCTTCTTGAAAATATCTTTTGTTTACAGTGCAGTTCTGAAATCAATTTGTTTTACTTGTGTTATAAAATATATTGTTTAAGCTCGGCTTAATGAGCACATCAAAGTTCGGTTACTCAGATTCCTATAATTTAATATATTTAATTTACCCTCTGTAAATTATTTAGATTATTAACTGCTGAATCTCTTTCTTTTTTTTTGTACATTATTAATGCATTGATTTACTTTATTATTCAAAGAATTGTAAATGTTGTTATATTTTTTATACTCTTCGAAATATAGGGTCTTTATGTTTTTAGTGGAATTCTTACGTAACTGTCACTTAATCTTTGAGTATAGAATTTACATTTTAATTTAGGTTTACAATAATAAGATAAGAACATTTCTTTGATTAAATAATAATAATGTTCCTATAATTTGTATATTACCTGCATACTTAGTCCCTATAAAGTATATAATAGTAAACATGTTATTATTTACTATGACAAGGATGTTGTGTTACCTGTGAGTACTATTTCTTCCAAAGTTATTCATACTTAGTTTATTTTGTAAAAGTATAAAGAAATAGTACTCTGTTATTTATTTCTTATGCCATCTGTACTTAATACTTTGTAAACGTTCTCTTGGTATTTATTTTATCTTATAAGTTATGATGTTAGTAAAATAAAATAAGAACAATTAACAGACTATCTAAGATCTATCTCGTATATATATATTGTAATATTTATTTAAACTTTTATAAAAGATAGATTGATAACTATAGATCTCATTCGAACTCAGCTAGATAAAAATTAATGCAAGAACTAGAGAAATTAACAGCTGTAAGAAGATTAAGAACTAACTAATTTCTTATAGCATAAAATCACAGTTTTGCTATTGCTATATTAAGATTGGTTTCGATACATTCAATAATATAAAAAATCTGAAAAGAAATAACTGTAGAAAGAAAAACATTTCTATTTATTCTATTACTACCTACTTTAACTAGTAAATTATTTTCTTGATTTCAACATAATATAGTAAAGTCTCTTGGAATAGAAACTGTACAGAAAACCTGTTTACCTATCAAAATCTAGTTCTGTTAGTAAAATAAAATGTAGCTTCTTTCTTTGTTCATTAATATGACATAAATGGCTTAAATCTGACCCTAACTCTACTTCGTGTACAGAATGCTATTGTTCTGACAATTAAATAAAAGTATGCATTCTTTTAAACAAACTAACAATTTATTCTATAATTGCATTCTACTATCTTTATTTATAATACTACCACCTGTGCTGGAGAATGGTCTGGATCAATCCAGATGAGAAAAAACACAGGTGGGGTTTTATTTCTCATCAAAATGATTCTAATTACTAAACAAGCTAAGAACACTTTCATGACTAAACCCTCTGAGTCTTTACATCATAAACTATAACATAACATTCAATCATACACTGATATTAAAACAAGATTATTGAATAGCAGAACCTGTTATTGAGCTTGGATGACAACAGCAATGGGAGGTTGTTCCTCCCTACCAACTCCTGGAGAGCGCTCAAACAGCAACTCCTCAGGACCCCTGAGCTTGCTCTGGTCTCCTTGGCTGGAACTAGCTGCAGTAATAATCAATACCAGTATTCAGACTCAATAAAAACCTTGAACTTATCAGTAAGTTCTCTCAGCTAGCAATCTGTAACAGTCCAAGTTACTGTAGATTCTCTCTCAAAACACCTTCTCTACTTTTTCCCTTTTCCCCAATGAATTCCTTGAAGTGCATTCCTACTGAATGATTCTTCTCCTGGAAAATATCTGAGCAACCTTGGCTCTATTCATTGGGTACTTTTAAAATATTGCATAGTTCATTTTGGGTTAGTTGTCATTTATTGAGCCACCTGCTCTAATCCCACTTTCTTGGGGGATCATGACCCCAAATGTAGGGAAGTTGCCACCTACAACATAGGAAGTGTTTGAGGATGCTGCCACTTGTATTTTGCTCTCCACCTAGTTCCTACACCAGTTTGACTAGTAACACTCTTATTAACAGCTCTCCCATGATGTTGTCTCCATTTTTTATTTATTAATAATAAAATATTCAGATTTACATTCCACTTCTTTTGACTTTGCTGAGTCATCAATTCCTACTTAGCATTAAATTTAACATAATGTCTTAGGAAATCTAATTAAAACAATTAACATTATTTTACAAAATTGGGGTATGTGACATACACACCCCCTTAAAATGTAACATCATCCTCGATGTTACTTATTCTTCATCCTCTGCAACCTCCTGGAACAGATTCGGGTATGCCTCCTGCATCTTACTTTCCAGTTCCCAGGTAGCATCTTTAGGACTAAGGTGCTTCCATTTCACCTTCACCTGTCCAATGGTGCAGTTCCGTAGAGTAATTTCCCTCCTCCTGAGGATACAATCCATTTCCACCAGAATTTCTCCTTCTGGTTCCACCTGTACAACATTCCAATCAACCACATGAGTAGCATCATGAACATACTTTTTCAAAACAGAGATATGAAAAACATTATGTACTTTCAAGTTAGGTGGTAATGCTAGCTGGTATGAAACTTAACCAATTCTAGATAAAATCTCAAATGGACCACAGTAACATGGTGCTAAATTTGCACAACTCCCCAGTCTTAGAGAGCTTTTCTTTGGCCTTACCTTTATAAATACATGCTCACCTACCTAGAACTCCTTGGGAGTTCTTTTCAATTCTGCTTGGCTCTTTTGCTGATCCTATGCCACCTTCAAATTTTCCTGCACTTGTTTTACAATTACCTCCATTTCCTTCAATAATTTCGGTCCTAACACCAATCTATCTACTGGATTATTCCAGGAGATAGGATTGTTACATTTACGTCCATACAAAATTTCAAATGGACTAAACTTAGCTGATGACTGATAGTTATTATTATATGCAAACTCTGCTAGATGCAAGTAGTCTTCCCACTTACCTGGTTGATCTTTAACATACATCCTTAATAAATCCTCCAGCACCTAATTCACTCTTTCAGTCTGTCCATCTGTTTGAGGATGGAAGGAGGTACTGAAATTCAATATTGTATTTAATCCCTTAAAAAAGGAATTCCAAAAATTTACTGTGAATTTAAGATCCCTATCTGAAATTATAACTTTCGGTACTCCATGTAACTGAAAAATCTGCTTTAAGAATATATCAGCTATATTAGCAGCCTTATAAGTAGTTTTGACAGGAATGAAATGTGCTGCTTTGCTTAACTTGTCAACCACCACCATAATAGAGTCATTTTGATTCTATTTTCTGGGCAGTCCAGTAATAAAATCTAAGCTAATCACTTCCCATTTCCAGCTAGGAATAGGTAAAGGTTGTAGCAAACCAACTGGATGTTGGTGTTTGGTTTTAACTTGTTGACAGTCCAAACATCTAGCAATGTATTCAGCTACCTCAGATTTCATATTAGGCTAAAAATATTCTTTTCTTAGCATGTTTACAGCCTTTTGGTAACTTGGATGTCCTGAGTAAGGTGTTTTATGGACTTCGTCCAGAATTAACAACTTAACCTTAGGCACATTAGGCACATACAGTTTATCTTTAAATAATAAAAATCCATTTTCATTTAAACTATAACCTTTTATTAAGCTTTATGTAGGTTTTTCCTTAGGTGTAATTTGCAATTTCTGATAATTTTCATCTTGTTTTACCCCTTCTTTAAGCTGTCTATTTAAATCAGAAGCATAAGTGCTGATTGCTGCTATAAAATGCAGCTTTGCGTTTCTGCTCAATGCATCAGCCACCTTATTTTCCTTACCCTTTATGTGCTGGATTTCAAAATCGTATTCACTTAAGAGGCTAACCACCTTGCTTGTCTTGCATTTAATTTAGGCTAATATAAAAGATATTTTAGTCCTTTATTATCAGTCATTAGAATAATTTTTTTTCCTATTAAATTATGTCACCACATTTTTAAGGCATGTATAATAGCCGCAAGTTCTAAATCATAAGTTGCGTAATTCTTTTCGTGAAATTTTAACTTCCTAGACTCATAGGAAATAACATGCCCGTCTTGAGTCAGCACACCACCTAAGACATCATTACAAGCATCCGTGCATACTACGAAGTCCTTATTAGGATCTGCTATTCTTAGAATAGGAGCACTTGTCGATAAGGGTTTTAATTTCTTAAAACTTTCTTCACACTTTGAGTTCCAATCAAATTTCTTGCCTTTATTTTGCAAGGAAGTGATTGGATTTGCTATTTTTGAGAAGCCTTCAATGAATCTCTAGTAATAACCAGTAATTCCCATGAATGACCTAACATCCGTTACATCTTTTGGAACTGGCCAATATTCGATTGCCTGAATCTTTTCAAGATCAACTGAAATCCCTTCCTTAGTCACTACATGACCTAAGTACTGGATTTCATCCTTAAAGAAGTCACACTTGCTAAACTTCGCAAAGAGCTATTGTTCTCGCAACTCTTTGTAAAACTATCTTTAGGTGTTCTTTATGTTCTTCTTCCGTTTTAGAGTAAATTAAGATGTCGTCGATAAACATGACAAAAAATTTATCTAAGTATTTATGCATTATATTATTCATTAAGCACATAAAGATAGCTGGGGCATTGGTAAGCCCAAATGGCTTCACAACGAACTCGTAGTGTCGATACCTTGTTCTAAAGGCTGTCTTGAAGATATCTTCATCCTTAATTCTTACCTGATGATATCCTGACCTCAAGTCTATCTTTGAGAACACCATGGCTACATGTAGTTGATCAAACAGATCATCTATGCAGAGCAATGGATATCTGTTTTTAATAGTCATCTTGTTTAGCTGACGGTAGTCTATGCATAGTCGCATAGTTCCATCTTTCTTTCTAACAAAGATGACCGGTGCTCCCCAAGGAGACACACTAGGTCGAATGTACTTCTTATATATTAACTCTTTTAGTTGTGATTTTAACTCATTAAGTTCTAAAATGTTCATTCGTTACGGAGCTTTTGAGCTAGGTACCGCACCTGGTACGAGCTCAATAGTGAAATCCAATTCCCTCCTTGGAGGTAATCCTAGAATTTCTTCTGGAAATACGTCAGTATATTCTTTTAAAACAGGAATATATTCTATTTTTAACTTATCTGTTTCATATTTATTTGTCTCATCTGTAATAGTTACAGCATAGGCTTTACATCCTTTTCTAACAGCCCTTTTAAGTTGTAAAGTAGAAATCTGTCTGACTATAGTTTTTATAGGAATACCCTTAACCTTTACTGGTTGTTCATCACTATTTGGACACGTGAAAGTTTTATCGTAAAAATTTAAAACTACCTTATGCTGCTCTAACCAATCCATGCCAATCAGTAAATCATACGAGCCAAGTGGCAAAACATTAAGCTTAACTGTAGTTTTAAATTCATCCATATGTAAAGCACATTCTTTCACAAAACAGGTTACTTTTCTTTTTGCCCCTGTGGCTAATTGAACTAACCAGGAATTATCAAACTTATCGATAGACAACTTACATTTTTCCACTATCTGAGGTGCAAGGTAACTAAGACTAGCTCCTGGATCGATTAAAATGGTTATAGGGGTTTGATTAATCATACCTTCCACTTCCACCATGGAATTCTGATAGTCAGCTTGGTGGTTCTCCAAAGATACATTTATTCTGGGCATAGTCCTTGCTAGTTCTCCAACGGTCATTTCCTCCTGCACGGTATGAATATTGCTGACTGAATTTTTCTTATTTGGGCAGAATAAAGCATAGTGCGGGCCATTACATTCCCAACACTTAACAGGCTCCTTTTGTTCAAAACTCTTAGTGAAATTCCCATGGCTATTTGCAGCTTCCTTTCCCTTAAAGTTATTCAAATTATTGGAAGTACCATTCCTATTTCCCTGGAAATTCTTATTGTTAGAATAATTTTTATTCTTGTTATTCTTGAAATTTCTCTGGGGTACAAATTCCTTCTTCTTAAAATCAGGCTGATTGTTATTTTTCTTAGCCTTCCAGTTGGCTAAGCCTTCTTTCTTCTTGTTCTGCTCAAAAATTTTTTTTTCCTTTCTCATGGCTTCCTCCAGAGTCTTTTGGTTATCATACTCGATTTTGTCCTGAATATGATACGGTAGACAACTGAGAAATCGTTGCACTGTAGGTTTCTCGTCTACTAAGTAAGGTACATACCTCAGCAAGCTTAAGAATTTACTGTTCAAATCCTTTCTAGTCATTGAACCTAACTTCAATTCGTAAAATTCTTTAGCTCTTTCTTCATAATATTGTTCAGACAAAAATTTCTTCTTGAAGTACCTTTTAAAGGTACTCCAAATAACTTCTTTTTCCTTGATACTCTTGATTCTCTTCAGATCTTGCCACCATATATCTGCTTTTCCAGAGAGATTATATATTACCATATTGCCTTCAGCTGATTTGAATAATTGTAGATATGAAAATACTTCCTCATCCCGGATAACCAGGACTCTGCTTCTTCCCCTTTTTCAGTCTCTCCATTAAAATTTGGGGGCTTTATCTTTTTAGACTCCCCTGAAATTTCCTCATATGGTCGGTATTTCTTCTTTCTGTCATACAACTCAGCCTCACTACTGTCACTAGTAGTATGGTAACTTTTTCATTCACCGAACCCTTCAGATCATGAACTGCTTTCAGTTTTCACCGGCTTCATTTTTTTAGACCTTCTTTGATGACTAACATCCTCCGATTCTGATCTTCTGCTCCTTCCTTCAGTTTGGAATTTTTCTATTAAAATTTGGTTCAACTCTTCCTGAGCCTTCAAAATCCTCTCATTCTCCTTCTTGACTGATTCCATTTCAGTCTTAATTCTTTTACAGTCTGCAACAGTTCTAAAGAGTTGTCAGTTTCCTCCTTTAACATAGGTTCTCTGGGCAATTGTCTTGCCTCTATATCTGGAGACTCCTCCTGAGCATACTCTTCTAGCTTCTCCATACCTGCCTATTAAACTTCAGAAAAGAAATTTTATGTTCTTTACATAAAATAGAATATATGTTAGTATATTATTTTACTTTACTGTTCTATGGAAGCTAATTGGGCTGCATCAAGGCCTAGTGCTTGAACCTTGTGCTCTGATACCACATGTAAAAAACCCCAAATTTTCCAAAAAATTTAATTTTTTTTTCAAAATGCATATAATTTTCATAAATGCAGTAAAATAATTATTTAATTAGTTATATGTTACTGAACTTCATTATCTGAATTAATTACTTGGTCATGTTTATCTTTACAGAATAGTTTCTTTTCAGTTTACTGACTTGTTTTCTCTTTACGACCACAAGGTGGGACTGTCATGAAAAATCTAGGCTTACTTAGCTTTCGAGCTAATACAGAAAGTTTACCTGTGCTCACAGATTTACAGCTAAGAAATTTGGGCACTTCTTGTCGTAAATTCTAAAGCATTTTGATATAAGATCGTCACATAAGAGATAATTCAGTAAAGAAATAAATACTAGTCAATTTCCAAGGTGATCAAGGTATATTCATAATACTGTCTTTCTTTTTAAGACTCTTAAGGAATGTGATTTAGTTCTATAAGTAATGGTTGTAACCGTCTTCTTTATACTAGACGTAATATTATAGTTCTTTAAAGATTATTGATCTATTTGATATCTATCATGGTTGTCAACTAAAAATAAATGCTTTAATTCATTCTCTACAAGCAATTCTAGGAAAGACAAAGTTTGATGTTAAAGATCTGGTTTACATTGTGTACAAATACATTTACCTCATGATGGATTGGGTTACTGAGAATGATAAGAACGTAATGTAAAAATATTTTGGTTTATGTATTACTGATCCCTTTTCAAGCTCTGAAGTTAAGGAGTTTACATCTTTATTTCAAACTGCCCTTTGAAAGGAAATATAATATTGTTGATGCATAGAGTTTTATTTTCCCATATCTTATTCAGAGAATAAGGTTTAGTTAATGTTATTAATCATCCAAAGGTTATTAAATATCAGAATCTAATCATTACTAAAATACTTATCACCTTTGTTTATCCATTTAAGGTTTTACTCAACAACTGCTCCAAAGCATAACTTAAAGTAAGATTTATATCTTGTTATAAACAGGTTTTGTATCAATCTTTCCATAGATGAAAAAGGGAAAAATTCTTTATAGATTATAACCACTAATATAATGCCAAACATAATAGTTTTAAGGCTTAATTTCTAAGTTGATGAATCTTTTATTAAAAGAATAAGAGGCCTAAACTTTATTATGATCAATACAATATATGGTAAGGCTATTATGCATACACAAACGAAAAGGGTTATAAGGTATAGAACACACCAACAAAATAAACTATTGTTTACCCTTGAACTAGGCTTTATCAACTCTTAAAACGTGCCTCCTTTACAAGTTTGAGTTCTAAGTCATGAAATGGTAGAGATTCATGCTATGATACATTCTAATCATTATTCTAAGGTTTCTGTGGTTGCACTTTACATTATGCAGGTGGTTGACATTCGATGTAATAATCCCTGTAGAACTTTCCAACTTATGATTTGGTTTACAAATCATTGGGATTCTTACTCGCTAAAAACTATAGTGTTCTACCCACTGCATGTCAATTATTAAACTGTCAACGTGGGCTTTTCCCAGCCAAGTGTTTGCAGGTTAAAAGGGGTAGTCTCAAACCCTAGTTGACATTCCTTCATTGCCTTTTGGCCTCCGACCGCTCTGCAAAAACCTTCCTATCGGCACCGTCGCTTGCACTGTCTGTTAACAGTCCTTCTACTGGTTATACTCCTCGTGGGCTCATCCAAAGCACTGCAAAGAAGTGCTGTAATCAAAAGTTTGTTTGCTTGAGCGTAGGTTAGTGATTTTTCTTCAGGGTTTCACTATTTGCACGCTTAGTCCCGAAGTCTTAAAATGTAGTGAGTTCTTGCTTCTTTGGCTTGACATAAGAGTCATGGCCCTTCAATTCCAGACTACTGGGCATAGGGTTTCATCGTCGTGTAATGTCTGTAGTAGAGCATGAAGAGACAACCGAGCCTAAATAGCTGCTACATTTGATGTTCTCATTCTTCGTCGTGATTGGTTGCTTATAGTGACAGCAGACTCTTTCTCCTTTGTTGTAGATGAAGGGTTTCCATTTCCTCGTGTTGGTGGTTGTTTTGCTGCTCTTCAGTGGTTATATTTCTGTTAAATTTTAAGGTAAGATACAGAGTTTACCCTTCGTCTTCTTTCCATAACGGTTTTACTTAAACAATGGTTTAAAATGTTATAAAGTGTTTTTTTAACATTAATCTCTTCTTACAGGGTCGACTTGCTCTCCTCGGCGTGAAAGGTGCGAGACCGCAACGACTGGTTGCTTACGGTAAGCCTAGTTTAACCATGGCTTCTTCCTCCTTGTTGGTCCTTTAGGGACAGTCATGGGTTGGTCTTCATGACCTGTAACCCTCGTGGTTTCCTTGTTTTAATTAAATGGTTCCGTTCGTCGTTGTTTAAGGGGTTAAACCCTATGTTTTAGTATGGGATCTACGGCTGAGGCCAAGACTGTGATTTTTTGTTTTATTTGATTAGTGTGTAATATATATATATGAAAATGCTATACAGGCTGTAAAATCCTTACTTCGTATATCTTTTTTAAAGCTGAGAGGCATAAAGGAGTTAAACTCTTTCCTTTTATTAACTCCGTTGTACTTGAATTTTGGTAGGGTTTTACCCTGAACTTCAAAAATGTAAAGCTGTCTATACAGTCTTCTTGAAAATATCTTTTGTTTATAGTACAGTTCTGAAATCAATTTGTTTTACTTGTGTTATAAAATATATTGTTTAAGCTCGGCTTAATGAGCACATCTAAGTTGGGTTACTCAGATTCCTGTAATTTAATATATTTAATTTACCCTCTGTAAATTATTTAGATTATTAACTACTAGATCTCTTTTTTTTTCATACATTATTAATGCATTGATTTACTTTATTATTCAAAGAATTGTAAATGTTGTTATATTGTTTATACTCTTCGAAATATAGGGTCTTTATGTTTTTAGTGGAATTCTTACGTAACTGTCAGTTAATCTTTGAGTACAGAATTTACATTTTAATTCAGGTTTACAATAATAAGATAAGAACATTTCTTTGATTAAATAATAATAATGTTCCTATAATTTGTATATTACCTACATACTTAGTCCCTATAAAGTATATAATAGTAAACATGTTATTATTTACTATGACAAGGATGTTGTCTTACCTGTGAGTACTATTGCTTCCAAAGTTATTCATACTTAGTTTATTTTGTAAAAGTATAAAGAAATAGTACTCTATTATTTATTTCTTATGCCATCTGTACTTAATACTTTGTAAACGTTCTCTTGGTATTTATTTTATCTTATAAATTATGATGTTAGTAAAATAAAATAAGAACAATTAACATACTATCTAAGATCTATCTCGTATATATATATTGTAATATTTATTTAAACTTTTGTAAAAGATAGATTAATAACTATAGATCTCGTTCGAACTCAGCTAGATAAAAATTAATGCAAGAACTAGAGAAATTAACAGCTGTAAGCAGATTAAGAACTAACTAATTTCTTATAGCATAAAATCATAGTTTTTCTATTGCTATATTCAGATTGGTTTCGATACATTCAATAATATAAAAAAATCTAAAAAGAAATAACTGTAGAAAGAAAAACATTTCTATTTATTCTATTACTACCTACTTTAACTAGTAAATTCTTTTCTTGATTTCAACATAATATAGTAAAGTTTATCGAATAGAAACTGTACAGAAAACTTGTTTACCTATCTGAATCTAGTTCTATTAGTAAAAGAAAATGCAACTTCTTTCTTTGTTCATTAATCTGACATAAATGGCTTAAATCTAACCCTAACTCTACTTCATGTACAGAATTCTATTGTTCCGACAGTTAAATAAAAGTATGCATTCTTTTAAACAAATTAACAATTTATTCTATAATTGCATCCTACTATCTTTATTTGTAATCTTACCACCTGTGCTGGAGTACGGTCTGGATCAATCCAGATGAGGAAAAACATAGGTGGGGTTTTATTTCTCATCAAAATGATTCTAATTACTAAACAAGCTAAGAACACTTTCATGACTAAACCCTCTAAGTCTTTACATCATAAACTGTAACATAACATTCAATCATACACCGATATTAAAACAAGATTATCGAATAGCAGAACCTGTTATTGATCTTGGATGACAACAGCAATGGGAGGTCGTTCCTCCCTACCAACTCCTGGAGAGCGCTCAAACAACGACTCCTCAGGACCCCCGAGCTTGCTCTGGTCTCCCTGGCTGGAACTAGGTGCAGCAATAATCAATACCAGTCTTCAAACTCAATACAAACCTTGAACTTATCAGTAAGTTCTCTCAGCTAGCAAGCTGTAACAGTCCAAGTTACTACAGATTCTCTCTCAAAACACCTTCCTTAGTTTTTCCCTTTTCCCCATTGAATTCCTTGAAGTGCATTCCTCCCGAATGATTCTTCTCCTGGAAAATATCTGAGCAACCTCAGCTCTATTCATTGGGTACTTTTAAAAGATTACCTAGGTATTTTTGGGTTAGTTGTCATTTATTGAGCCACCTGCTCTAATCCCACTTTCTTGGGGGATCATGACCCCAAATGTAGGGAAGTTGCCACTGGAAGCATAGGAAGTGTTTGAGGATGCTACCACTTGTCTTTTGCTCTCCACCAGTTTGACCAGTAACACTCTTATTAACAGCTCTCCCATGCTGTTGTCTCCACTTTTTATTTATTAATAATAAAATATTCATAATTACATTCCACTTCTTTTGACTCTTCTGAGTCATCAATTCCTACTTAGCATTAAATTTAACATAATGTCTTAGGAAATCTAATTAAAACGATTAACATTATTTTACAAAATTGGGGTATGTGACAGAGGTTCTTGCCATGAGAGCATGTCCCCTTTCTTGCTGGTATTCCTAATCTTGATTGTCTTTCCTCTGAAATATTTCCACAAGATTGATGTTATTTCTCTCGAGGAGAGAAGTAGCTTCATCAAGTTTGTTCTTCATGTAGACATGTTCAGGGTGGAATCCCTTCCCGTAGTATGAAAACTTGACTTTATCTTTCCCATGGTATCCTTTGTTCTTATGTTTCTTCGAGCTGGAAGGCTCTTCATGCTGCTCATTTTGAACTTTAGACTTTGGAGATTTGAATTTAGTTTTTGTATTCTTCTGCTTCTTTCCTTTACCCTTCGGATACTTGGGCCCCAAGGAAAGAAGGGCTTGATCATGGGAGGATCAGATGATCCCCATCTGGACAAGCTTACCATGCTCTTATATTAGGGACTTAATCAAGGCATTGAGTGTAGGCATTTTCCATCATGGGTTTTTGAGCTTCCCAGCACAAAAAGTAGAAACAAATACTGAATAGTCGGCTCCAAGTTTTGAGAGAACGATGAGGATAAGCTAATCATCATACTTCTTCACCTCATATTGCTTCAATAGAAGGAATAGATTCTTGAATTTTGTGAAAAAATCATTAAGAGTCTTGAAATTGGCAAGTTGAAGGGACATCAACTTGTTTTCAAGTTGATAAACCCTCAAATCATTCTGTTTTCCATAAAAGGATGCAATGTGGTACCAAGTATCTTTTAGAGTCTTCAATCTCGAGAGGTGGAATAGAATATCCTTGGAGATAGAGAGACAGAAGAAACTGTAGGATTCATCCATCTTGTTCCAAAATCTAGCCTTGTCCACAACATGATTAGGCTCTTCTCTTGTATCCATAGTGACCAAGTAGAGTCCTCTGGCACATAGTTGGATCTCCATGTCTCCTTTCCATTGGTTATAATTGAAAGGAGTCAAAATATCTATGGAACAAGCCATATCAAACTATTGTAGAAGATGCATTGAACCTCTAAAAACTTGCAATTAACACAAAAAGGTCACCTCAAGGTCGGACATCCTACACATTTCAAGTCTTGATCACACCCAGCATAATTGATCAAGCAAGATTGATCAACAATTCCTTTACTTGGGGTATTAAGTGGTAAACCTTCAACTTCTAGTGTAGTGCTAGAATTTGAGCTTTTGCTCAATTTGTATGCCAAATCCAAAAAAAATCATGTTCCCATGAAGAATAAGCTTTGTCCCACCATGAGCTCTGATACCATATTGATTCTGTCACAGTAATCTAGGGACTAAACACAGTCTTATAAGTAATTCAAAACAAATTAGACATCAAATGGTGTAAGGGTACTACAATAAGAGTTTGCAAACCTTATATAATCAATAATGGAATGATAGTACAATACAATGTCATGCATAATGCATGAATTCCAAGACAATTCGAATACTCAAGGAGGTCATTCGAATTGCAAGTGTAGCAGGGATTTCTCCTTGCTAGAGGGGAAGGAATGGCTCCCTTCTATCTATAGGACAAAAGGGTAGGTTCCTTCTTGGAAAAAGACTGAAAATAAAAATGGTATAAAAGAAATCAGAAACAACAGCAAAGATGGAGAACTTCTCTACACACAAGGTTAGGGTTCTGCTTCCAATAACCTGCAAACAACTATAAGAAATCAAAATACCTGCAAAACAAGTTAGGAAATAAACTTGCAAATGAAATCATGGGTTAGAAAACAAAGAAACTACTAAGAAAATAAACAAAACAAGAAAACATAGTTATACCTTCTCTTTGGGTGGAAATGGGCCACCATGCCCTAGCTTGTTGAAGCACCTCTCTTGGATGGGGGAGCTATGGCTTAATGAAGATGGAGGAGAGGGAGTGTGGGTGGATTGAGAGACAAAGGGTCTCAAGGAATCCATGGGCAGCATAATAGTATGCAAGGGAGAAGTGTTTTGAGAGTGACCCCTCACCCTCCTTTTATATCCTTTTTAGGGGTTTTAGGGTTTTAAGCCCATGGTTCGGGTTGTTATCACTAAATTCTTGCAAGGAATTTTCCAAATTTTTATATTTTGATGATGGCCTAAAGCTACAACAGATGTAGAGGTGTTAGACAAACTAGAAGCACTAGTTACTGTTGCAAAGCAAGCCAAGGATTACATATGCTCATCTATCCAGCTAGCATATGAATGAATGCTAAATGCAGAATCTTCCACATACCTGCAACTTATCCAAGAGCTCTAATCCAATGTGCTACCAGGAGTCCCAAATGTATTTGTCACTTGAAGAAGCAGCTCTTGTAGAAGAAAGCTTCTCAGTGTATTGTAATCCTGTTGAGTTGTACAACATCATTCATCTCCAAGCTTCAAAACAACCTTTATTTCTTCAAAAAAAGTTTAAGTTACAAAATACAAGAAAAGCGACAAAGGGCACATGGTGTATTGGATGATGGGAAAAGCATAGTTTTCAAGAGACCTAGTAACTTCAATAGTTTGAACCCGGTGACACGGTTGCAAGTTATAATATCAACTCAGGAGGTGGGACCAAAAGAGAAGTCTCCATATGTTTCTTGTTCTCATAACAATATCTCTTCATCTTCACTATTGTCTGTCATTCGTTTGAGGGCTGGAAATGTCATCTTTAATTACAAATATTATAACAATAGGTTGTAGAAGATAGAAGTTACAGAGGATTTTTTCTGCCCATGTTGTTTGGTGCCTTGTGCTAGCTTCAGGGGTTTATAGCTGCATGTGAATTCTTCACATGATCTATTCAATTTTGAGTTTTGGGTTAGTCACTGGAGATTTTTAGGCAGTGAGTGTGTCTCTTGAAGAATGAAATATGGAGATTTAAGGGAAACATTCGAGATATGGATGGTTGTGATATACGGTTTAAAGCTTACTTTTTCCAGTCACGGTCTCGAGAGGGCACATGGGAGTGTGCAATGTAATTTCAATACATCACCAAACAAAGGAAGCGGCCATTACAGGTACTTGATGATAGTAATGCTGGTGCTGCAAAGTATTTTGACTATTTCTTCTACTCTGACGTTGAAGCTTCCATAGCTGATCCACGAGCACAAAATGCCTTAGGCCACCTGCAGAGATTTCCTGGAGCATACAGTGAGGCTGCAGCAATGAAAGCTTACCCACAGTATGAGGTTGTTCCTTGTGATCAATTTGAAGTGGAATTCCAAGTAGTTGAACTATGGCTTGTTTTGCCTATTGAAAATTCACTTGGTGGTAGCATTCACCGTAATTATGATTTACTTCTTTGCCACCACTTGCATCCTCAACACGTTTCTATGAACCAGAGATATGAAGAGCAGTAAAAATCTTCTTGGTATCCATATGAGGGAAAAAGTATCAGTCTTTGGATTGTCCAAGTTTGCTGATGAAGATGAAATGACTCATGTATCGTCCGTGGAACTCTGGGCTATATTGATCCTGAGTATTATGCAACTCAGCAGCTGATGGCAAAATGCAATAGGATATCGTGACGCTGTAAGGCGGACTATTGGTGCAAGTGCCAATTCCGTCAACAAATCACAGAAGTCCAGCGATGTAAGCTTCATGATATCATGAATATCTTGCATTCAGTTCGTTGGCAGGTGGTAACATAGCTAACACACCCTTACACGAACCCAAAGCTCTAAATTAGTGGTTGAAGTGGCGGACTGTTCCATTAAGAAGTCAGCATCGAGTTTTTTTTGGAAGCAACTTAGTTTGGCATCTGACTTTTGTGGAGAAGCGTTATCATCAACCATCGAGAATCGTGGAGTTTTGAAGCAGTTCACACCCCGAAACTGCACCGTGCCATCACTGGGTGATCCCCCTCGGATGCGGTCTATATTTTTTTAGATGACTCACAGGTTTTTTTTTTGTTATCCTTTCCATGTGGATCCTGGGTTCCATTCTCGTGCTGAGGTAAGCCGGCAAGTAACCCTTTCGTGGAGCCGTGAAGCAGCAGTTGTCCACCAAACTTCAAATCAACATTCAAATCATTTACGTGGAGATGGAACACAATTTAGTTCTGCATTCAAACATCACGGCTTGCTCGTTTCCTCTGGAAGCTGAGCCATTGAATCATAAGATTGCGATGAATCAAGTCATGGATTACCACTATTTGCGCGCTGGGTTTCAAAGCAACCAAGCACCCCCTCCCGTGGACTCGTGTTTCATCACCACTGGCCGCCATTTGACCATTTCATGCATTGTCCATTCTGAGTTAGATTATTATCGGAGGCTAGAGGAGAGATTCTATTGTTTTGGCAATTTGTATTACAAGCTAACCCATGGATTACAGACTGGGCAGTAGTATGGGATAATAGAACCTATCCACATGGATCTACTATCGACACTATGATCAGATCTACTATCTGCTCTATGGTTTAATTTATTTCAGTAATAAAATTATATTGGGAGAATTAGGTGAACTAAAGATGTCATTTGCACTTTATTTACATTAGGATATGTTTGGTCAAGTTAGGGAGAAAAAGGTGGATCTTGATTCACTTTTCTCAAATTATGTATTATTTTTATTTTTGCTTTGAAAAAGGTGAAAAAAGGTTTTTTTTTTTTTTTTTTTGGCCTATAAGAGAAGAAAGGCTTCTTCATTGTGAGATGGAAAGTTTTTGGGCTGGGAGGATTTTTTTCCCCAGAGTTAATAAAGAAATTCATTGTTGAGTTTTTTGGACATGTTGGGTTTTCCAGTGGTAATTTTGTGTTTTCATAAGTTGTAGACTAAGCCGGCATAGAAGGCTAACAATCTAGCATGTTGGGCAAGCATTTGTGGCTGCCAAGTTGCTTGTCACCGTTATGTTCTTGGAGGTCTAGGAGTAATGGAAAGCAGTCAGTTATACTACCATTCTCCTAGCCTCTGATGATCCATCGGATTATTCCTCTTTAAAGATCCAATATGGTACAATGGTTTAGAAGCGGCGGATGAAAAATCGGATGGCGGAAAACACAAAGATCGAAGGTCGGAAGAGATCTCCTTCCGCAAGATCGGAGGTTGAAAGAGCATCTCTTTCCGCAATGATGGGCAGCCAAACTACTAGTCTGTCTGCGGGGATAATCGGGAAGCAAATAATAACGTGTCAGAGCTTTAAAAACAACGGAGCGATAACGGAACGGGAGCCACAATGACGGATAGATAAAGGATATCGCAGTCTGTAACGACGGGCACAATCTTGATCAGAAGGATAACGCTTTTGGCAGCCACAACGACAGAAGCCCAAGACTTACGGAGCGGCGCACATAGAGACGCGAGGTTTGAAAATTCAAATCAGGAGACTTTACCATCTGTCGTCCGCAACCGCGGAAGCCCGGATAACAAAAACTTTCGACTCAAACACTGCAATGCATGTGGCACGGTGACATTTCTAAACGGTTGGCATGATGAGAATATCTCCCATGTGGAATATTATGATGTGGCAGGATATTTCATAATGCTCACAGCTTGTTTGTAACAGTTTGGCGAAGCTTTCTTGGCAGTTATGATATTCGATTCGTCACCACAGTTGAGATGATGCTGGAAGGCATATGAACAGCCTGTTGTGATAAATGAGTGGGCATTTGGAAGGAGGATGGGAACAGTCGCATTCTCTTTTATGTTTTGGCTCCTTTGTAACGACGAAAATGAGTATAAAGGAGGGGACCCAGGGATGGTTCCAAGGGGGGAGAAGCTTGGAGAGAGAATTTTGCTGTGAAAACTATCCATGTGCTGTTCCTTTTGAGTCGACTATTCTCAGTTATAACTTGACTTCTTTTTCCTGTTGAAGTCCAGTTTTGTAACTTTCAGAGAGGAGGTCTTGAAGACTTTACTCTTAATGTCCAGTTGCTGTGATTGTAAAGAGTCGACTGTCTTCTCTGTTTTATTTGGATTTTCTTTGCTTTGAAATCCAATTTGTATTATTCCAGAGAAGAGGTCTTGCATACTTTTGTCCATACTGCTAAAATTGATTTGTAGTGTCCAGAACCATTTGTACCATTTTAAAACCTTTAATTGGATAGGTTCCCATTGGAGAGGGACCCAGAGACGTAGCCCAGTGGAGGGGGTGAACTCCGTTATCAACTTCTGTTTGTGACTCTGTTTCTGTGTTTCCTTCCTTGTATCTGTCTATCAGTGTTGTGGTTTTCATTCCCATTCTCAGCATTTAATTTCTGTTAATGTTGTTCCTTTAATTAACCTGTTGAACACATTCTTTTACAACAAAATTTTAAATGCACACAATTTGAGGTCCTACGGATCATATTTTGGTATCAGAGCTGGTTGACTATTGTGCAAGTTTGTGAATGCTTACCAGGTCCAGGTCAAAGGTTGGTGAAGGAGAATTAATTGAAGGAGATCCTGAGATTGGCTCCAGGAGGAAATTCTCAAGAACCATGTCTTCTCCACGAGGGGAAGAAGAAGGACATACAGAACAAGAAAAACCTGTCATTTCTGAAACTGAGTTTCTGGAGACTTTTATGAGCATGAAATCCATGATGGAAATTCTACTCGATGAGCAAGTAGAAAGGAAGAAGAAAGAAGAAGGATCTTCATCCAGAGATGCAGAAGTGAAGCCGAAAGAAAAGGGTAAAGGAGTAGGAGGTGATGGTGATCCTCCTGACACTAATCAGACCTTTTCTTCTTCTCATACTTCTCATTCAAATAATGCAAGTCCTAATATGCCTTATTTCAAATTGGATGTAAAATTTGAATTACCTATTTATAATGGAGATGTAGATGCTGAAAAATTAGACAATTGGATCAAGCGTCTTGAAGTATATTGCAGGGTGTAGGGCATTAATGATGACCCTTCCAGGATTCAATTGGCCACTTTGAGGATGAGTGGAATGGCTCTTACTTGGTGGGAGAGCAAGATTCAGCAAGATCTTCGAAAAAATGGTAAAATTATTTCATTTTGGAATGAATTCATCGAAGTATTAAGAAAGCAATTTTATCCTTTAGGTCACATGCAGCAATTAACCATGAATTGGCAAATGTTTAGACAAGCTAAAGGAAAAAGCATTCAATATTATACTCATGAATTCAAAAAGAGGGCTATTGCATTGAATGTTTCATTAGATACACAGGAAACTCTTCTTAAGTACATTGGTGGCATGCATTCTTATTTGAAACATACCTTGTTGATGTTTAATCCTAGTAATTTGGATGATGTGTGTGTTCAAGATACCCATTTAGAAGCCAGGGGTAAGCATGCTAATGATACTTTTGTGAAGAAGTCATTTAAATTTGACATCAAATCGAAAGGTAAAAATAAGGGGAAAAAGAATATGGCTACTGTTACGAAAGAAGGTGAAAAGCCTACCTGTTCTCATTTTCAGAAGGGACATGATGTCTCTAAGTGTTGGAAGCTTCATCCGGAGTTAAGGCCAAAGAAGTACGGAGGAAACAAAGACAAAGGAAAATCAAAAGCTACTGCAACAGTTATTCAAGACTTGGGATCTAAATCAGGTGATGAAACAAAGGTTACAGCTGTCAGAATCTAAGGTAAGGATAAAAGTATCTCACTTCCCATTGATGCACAATCAAGTTCTAGTGCAAGTACAAGTCTTCCATCTACTGCTAAGAAAAATGATAAAGATAGAAGTGCAATGTTTCATGTTCATGTCATTGCAAATCACATAAAGATTGATACATTGTTTGATAGTGGTTCACAAGTAAATCTGATATCAGAAGAAGTGGTTAAGAAATTGCATTTAGTTACTGTGCCTCATGAAAAGCCCTATCCTCTAGGTTGGGTTAATAATGATACACGATTGCAAGTTACAAGGAAATGTGTATTAAAATTTGCAATTACTGAAAAGTTTAGGGATGAGGTAGAATTGGATGTAGTACCACTTGACATTTGTGGAATTGTACTTGGGAGTCCGTATTTGTATGACCGAAAAGCAGTCTTTTATAGAGATTAGAATAAGTATCATCTTTTTAAAGAAGGTATGGAATATATTGTATGAGCACATAAGATAAAATCCAATCTAGCAATAGTCTCTGCAGGACAAATGAAGAGGTTGGTAAATGCTAGTAAGAATTTTGTGTTGATGATGGTTAAGATGAAAACTGATGAAGTCTCTAAATATTTTGAAGAATGTGACCCTAAGCATAAATATGAACTGATTGACATCATTTCTGAGTATGATGATTTGTTTCAATATCCAAAGGGGTTACCACCGAAGAGAGAGATTCAGCATGAGATACATTTGTAGCAGGATGTGCCACTCCCGATCATAGCCATGTACCGAATGTATGTAATGCAAAATGAGGAGATCAAGAAGCAGGTTTAGGAGCTGATTGAGAAGGGGGTCATCTGGCCTAGCACTTCCCCTTGTGGCTCTCCTATATTCTTGGTTCCGAAGAAGGATGGGTCTTGGAGGATGTGTATCAACTACAGGGCCCTTAACAAAATCACCATTAAAAACATGTATCCTCTTCCTCACATTGATGATTTGCTTGATCAGTTGAAACATGCAACTTACTTTACAAAATTGGATCTGCATAGTGGGTATCATCAAATCCGTGTTGCTGAGCATGATGCTTGGAAAACAGCTTTTAAAACGAAATAGGGTTTGTATGAATGGCTTGTGATGCCTTTTGGGCTCTGTAATGCACCGGCTACTTTCAGGCAGGTCATGAATGATGTCTTTCGTTCATTCATTGATGATTTTGTAATTGTATACTTGGATGATATCCTTGTGTTTAGAGAAACTTGGGAAGAGCATGTTGTACATGTGAAAAAAAATTTAGATATACTGAGAAAGGAAAAGCTTTATGTAAAAATGTCTAAATGTGAATTTGCTAAAACTTCTTTAGTATATATAGGCCATATTATTGGTGGAGGCCACCTGCGAGTGGACCCAGCCAAGGTTGCTGTCATTGTAAACTGGCCATTACCTAACACCGTTATTGAAATCAAAAGTTTTCTGGGTGCGGTTCAGTATTGGAGGAAATTCATTTCTGGATTTTCTTCCATTGCTGCTCCATTACATGCGTTGACAAGCATTAAATAAATTTTCTAGTGGGGAGAAAAGCATCGGAGAGCCTTCGACACTTTGAAGGAAAATATTAGCACAACACCAGTGCTGACATTGCCAGATTTGCAGCGCCATTTGAGATCGAAACCGATGCCAGCGGGTTTGCCATGGGAGCAGTTTTGAGGCAAGGAAGGAAGCCAGTTTGTTACCATTCAGAGACATTCTCTACTGCGGTAAGTAACTATCTGACCTATGACAAAGAATTGTATGCTTTAGTACAGAGTGTGAAGAAGTGGAAACATTATATCATGGGAAAAGAGATAGTCATACATACTGATCATCAGCCACTTCAATATTTACAATCTCAAACTAAAATACAACAAAGTAGGCATTTAAGATGGATGGGGTTCTTACAATAGTTTCATCTCGTAATTAAGTACAAAAAGGGAATTCATAATAAAGTAGCAGACATGTTATCAAGGCTACCTACAAATGCTTCAATCATTCTTCAAAACAGTTCATTAACACATGAAAGTTATATTGAACAGTATGCAGAAGATAAAGATGTTAAGAAAGTATATGCATCACTAATACATGGTAAATGGGAAGAGAACTATTATGTGCATAATCAACTCTTGTATCATCTCGGTAAACTTTGTATTCCAAAGAAAGAGAGAGTGCATGTGATTCGAGAAGCACATAGTTCATTGATTGCAGGACATTTTGGTGTAAGTAAAACATTGTCTGTATTGCAAAATCATTGCTATTGGCCTCAAATGAAAGAAACTGTAGCTAAATATATAAGAGGTTGTGTTATGTGTGCAACAAGTAAGCATAGCAATAGGAAATTGGGTTTGTACACTCCTCTTCCAGTTTCTTCTCATCCTTGGGAAAGCATTTCTATGGACTTTGTAGGAGGACTACCTGTGTCTAGAAAAGGGCATGATTACCTATATGCTGTTGTGGATAGATTCAGCAAAATGTGTATCTTAATGCCATGTAACAAGTAGATCACTGCTGAACAAACAACTCTTTTATTCTTTCAAAATGTTTGGGTACATTTTGGGCTACTCATGTCTATTATATCTGATCGAGATTCCCGATTCTTGGGAAAATTTTGGTCAACTTTATGGGAGCTTATGGATACCAAACTTAAGAAAAGTACAGCTTTTCATCCATAGACTGATGGGCAAACAGAGGTAGTAAACAGAATAGTGATTCAACTGCTCAGAGGATATTGTAGTAAACATCCTAAACTTTGGGATGAGGAGTTGCAGTATATACAACATGCTTACAATCAGGCCATTCATTCTTCCACGAAGAAATCTCCTTTCAAAACTTGTTTTGGTTATCTGCCAAAAACACTGATGGACTTCTCTTTTGGAAAAGATGCAGTGGATGGAAATCATGATGCAGATAAAGCTTTAAAGTTCATTCAGAAAGTCCAGGTAGTGCAGCAGGTAGTTCAAGAATAGTTGGAGAAGAGACAGGCCAAGTACAAAGACAGGCATGACAAGCATCGAATTGATCATCAATTTCAGGTTGGTGACCAATTTTGGTTACACATCACCAAAGAAAGAATGAAAGGTGAAGGTAAAAAGATTAATGCTATCAAGTATGGTCCTTTTGAGATCTTAGAAAAGATCGATACTAATGCTTTTTGCTTGAATTTACCTCCATACATGCAAATTTATTCAGTTGTCAATGTTGAGAATCTTAAATTGTATGAGCCTCCTATGATCATGGATGAGGGAACTAACATACATATTCCTTCAGTTGATGATTTGGAACCTGAATATATGAGAGAGTTGTAGGATGATGTTATTCTTGATAGAAATGTAAGAACTTCGTGAAGGGGGAATCCTGAGTACCTTCGAGTGGGGCTGAAAGGGATGCATCCTAGCAAAGCAAGATGGATGGAGATTGGAAAAGTGAGGGAACTTTACCCTCACTTACTTGTAGAATATTTCAGGATTTTGGTGGTCCAAAAGGTCTCCAATGGGGAGGATTGATCCAGCAGATTATTCCTCTTTAAATATCCAATATGGTACAATGGTTCAGAAGCGGCGGATGAAAAATTGGACGGTGGAAAACACAAAGATCAGAGGTCGGAAGAGATCTCCTTCCGTAAGATTAGAGGTCGGAAGAGATCTCCTTCTGCAACATCGGAGGTTGGAAGAGCATCTCTTTCCACAATGGCGGGCAGCCAAACTACTAGTCTATCCGCGGGGATAACCGAGAAGCAAATAATAACGCGTCGAAGCTTTAAAAAAATGGAGCGATAGCAGAATGGGAGCCACAACGATGGATAGATAAGGATATCACAATCCACAATGATGGGCACAATCTTGATCGGAAGGATAACGCTTTCGGCAGCCACAACGGCGGAAGTCCAGATAACAAAAAATTCTGACTCAAACACTGCAATGCGTGTAGCGTAGTGACATTTCTAAATGGTTGGCATGATGGGAATATCTCCCATGTGGAATATTATGATGTGGCAGGATATTTCATAATGCTCACAGCTTGTTCGTAACAGCTTGGCGAAGCTTTCTTGGCAGTTATGATATTCGATCCGTTGCCACAGTCGAGATGATGCTGGAATGCATATGAACAACCTGTTGTGATAAATGAGTGGGCATTTGGTAGGAGGATGGGAACAGTCGCATTCTCTTTTATGTTTTGGCTCCTTTTTAACGACGAAAATGAGTATAAAGGAGGGGAACCAGGGATGGTTCCAAGGGGGGAGAATCTTGGAGAGAGCATTTTGTTGTGAAAACTATCCATGTGTTGTTCCTTTTGAGTTGACTATTCTCAGTTATAACTTGACTTCTTTTGCCTGTTGAAGTCCAATTTTGTAACTTTCAGAGAGGAGGTCTTGAAGACTTTACTGTTAATGTCCAGTTGCTGTGATTGTAAAGAGTCGACTGTATTCTCTATTTTATTTGGCTTTTCTTTGCTTTGAAAGCCAATTTGTATTATTCCAGAGAAGAGGTCTTGTATACTTTTGTCCATACTGCTGACATTGATTTGCAGAGTCCAGAACCATTTGTACCATTTTAAAACCTTTAATTGGATCGGTTCCCATTGGAGAGGGACCCGGAGATGTAGCCCAGTGGAGGGAATGAACTCCGTTATCAAATTATGTTTGTGACTCTATTTCTGTGTTTCCTTCGTTGTATCTATCTATCATTGTTGTGGTCTTCATTCCCATTCTGAGCATTTAACTTTGGTTAATGTTGTTCCTTTAATTAACCTGTTGCATGCATTCTTTTACAACAAACGTTTAAATGCACAGAAGTTGAGGTCCTACGGATGATCTGATTATGGAGTGGACCAGCCTGATCTCCCTTCTGCAAAATGTAAATCCTTTTTGATTCCCCTTCTGAATCCATTTGACCTTCTGATACTGGCACTGGCCTTTCCCTCGAGGATTGATCCTTCCTTCCCTTCCTGCCCATCAATCCAACTTATTTTCCTTTCTGCTACCTGATTTTCTCTAAGGCAACCTCTTCAAATAACCCTGCCCTCAACTACACTTTCCTTAGAGATATAAACTTAGGGAAACCCCCCTAGAGCTGGAGAAGATCCAGCCTGAAGCAAGGAGAGAGAAGGTGTGGTGACTTTGGCCTCTCTCGAGAGAGGTTGTCATCAGGCCAGCGCGCTCACGTCTTGGGCTTTTGGCACCCATGTTCCAGTTTCAGGCGACAACATTTTGGCACCATTGCCGGGGACAAATATTTTTGTTCCTGGACGACCTTTGTTTCTTTTAGTTTTTTACCTTTTTATCCTTTTTGGTATATTTTTAGTCCAATCACTCTCTGAAATTAGACTTAAGTCCACCTGGCGACTCTAGTGTCAGTTAACACCTCAAGGTATTCTACTAGAAGAAACTCTGTAGGTTTGATTGATTTCATCCTTGACCTCGAAAAGGTCTTAAGGAGGAGATTAAACAAACTATCTTGTCACAGGATCCTTGCAGAACTTGGATCTGAGTCTGTTTCAGACATCCATCTTTTATTTCCAGAAAACTTAGAAAATTTGCAAAATAATAACTGTTTCCTTAATCCAATGGGTGAGCTTTTTACTCAACTTAACTTTTCTTAGATAGCAGGTCATCCTCATGATATCCCTGACAAGGCTATCGACAAGCTTACGACATATAATGGCACTGATGCCTCCCTCTCTACTGAGCAGCATATCAGGAATTTCACCAGACACTGTGGTGCCCATGTCAGGGGTACTGATAGGCATGAAGATGTTTACATGACCTTGTTTTCCTTGTCTTTGGATGGAAAGGCTGGAAACTAGTATGATAATTTGCAGACAATTCTTTCACCACCTTAGCAGACTTCAAGGCTGCTTTCCTTGGAAAGTTTGGCAGCAAAAAGGCTCCTATACATCTAGTAGTAGCTTTGACCAGCATAAAGAAGTCTGATACGTAAACCATGGATGAATTCAATGATAGGTTCACAGAGTTATCAAATTCCATCCCTGCTACTTATGCTCCTCCTGTAGCTTCCACTTTGGATTATTACATTGAAGCATTAAGTGGCAAGATCCAGTACTAGATTAGAGACAAGGAGCCAACCACATTACTTCAAGCTCAGAATTTGGCCATTAAAATTGATAAGAATATGCAGTCATCTGGTGAATCTAACCTCTAGGGTTATTCAAGGTCTTCAACTCCTTTGAAAAATAGTGAACCTAAAGACAAGGATCCTTTAGTAGCTATGAAGGATGCCTACGAAAAACAAATGATTGAAATGAAAAGGGAGATGAAGAAAAATATGGAGGAAGCAGAACATAAACACTTAGTACAATTGAAGGAGATTCAAAATAGGGTGATTACAATGGAAAGAACTCAACTTCCGCCACCTCCCAGAGCTTTCCCTGCAAAACCAACAAGGTAGAGAAAGAACCCCAACCATGAGTAGAGGCCTCCTCATCAGCTAGAGGCCACTAATGTGGTTGAAACTTACACACCATTTTGTAGGGCATGTGAAGACGTCCATGAAGAATCTTCTTGCTATTATGCATGCTATATTTAGGAGCATGGTTTTCCAGAGGGTTGTGGTCCTAAATCATCATCAAGCGAGCCTGAGTACATAAACTATGTAGATGACATGCATGATATTTCTGGAGAAAGTTGGAGAGAGGCAAAACAGTATTCAAGAGAGCCTGAGTACATTAACGCAGTTGGACAGCTCCATCCTATCACCACATAAACCTGGTGTCAAGTCAAATATTTTAGTCAACAATTGGATAACCTCACTAAAAACTTTAGCACTAATCCTACTAATGAGCATAATGATGATAGTTTGGAAGGTTTACTACCTTGTGACCTTTTTTCTAAAGAAGATGAGGAGGGATATAGCCAAGAATTTGATACAAGTGAGGAAGAACCCCTTTCTTCTGAAATGGATAACAACTATGAGACTTTAATTTAAAATCCAATCTTAGAAGTTTCATGTGATGAGAGTCCTCCATGCTCTCCACCAGATGACAAATATTTGGAAAGTTGGGTCCCATGTGATATCTTTGAAACCCAAATTTTTGAAGAAAATTGTTTTTAGCAGAATGAGGAGTGTAGCCAGGGACTTGATACCAGTGATGAGGCATATCTCATATCCGACATAGATGGCGATGATGACTATTGGACTTTTATTGAAAATCCAACCTATGATACTTTTGAATATATTTTTGAGAATCTCATCTATGATGTGTCCAGTACGGGGAGTTGTTATTCTAAGACTTATAAAGAAGAGCAGTTGGATTTTTCCTATGATCAGTTGGAATTGTATCTGAGTATATGTAATAAGGACTTGGAGAAGCAGTGCGGTGAAGAGTCAGATGGGATACAACTAGTTAAAGTTTTTTCTCAACCATTGTCTTCACATATAGATGCTCCTTATGTTTTGGAGAAGCTTGAGGCTTATACAACGAGTTATTATTTGATAAGCCTTGATGATCAGCATGATGGAGTAGTCGACCTACCGCATCATCTCGATTTGTATATCCGCGTTATCCAGTCATGGGTAGAAGCAGCCTGTGCGATCACCTACCAATTTGGGAAGAAGTTTGACGACATTATTCATGCCTATGATTCCCCATCTAGCTCACCCATTCTGGATCATCATGCAGGTTTGCATTTTCTAGAAATTGTGTCCTTACTTTGGCTAGTAACTAAAGACAAGGAAAAACCTTTTTACATTAATAAAATGCTTAGGTGGTTACATTGGATTTATGATTACACCTAACCTTTTGTGTATCATGCTTAGAGTAGGAAAATAGGCTCCTTAAAGTGAGCATTTACTTTGGCATTTTCTTTATGTACTTAGAAATAAATAAATTTTTCAGTTAAGTTTTTTCTTTGAATAAAGAAACTTTTGGATCATTGGATCTTTTTTATAAAACTTGTACTACTAAGGTTTTCTTGTCAAGTTGAGATGTTTTTACAGGATATGGAAACCAGAGATTCTGGGGTTCTCGTATGCTCTCCTTGCATAAGAGACTAGATCGAGCACGCGTCCCACAATTGGAGCCAGATGTTATCCAACTTTTTGTACCATAGTTGGGTTACCTGAGGAGCTGTCGATTGACATACTTGTTCAAAGTCTGATTCCAGTTTATCAATCGATCTGTCTTCTTGTCTAGCCAATATTGGCTAGTCACTTTTTTATTTGAATAATTTTTACCATGGCCCCACGAGGTTTGTAATAAAATGTGCTAGTAGGATATTTTTGAGTGGTTCGGTCTCCTGGGACGTAGAATCTCAAATAGGGTATTCCAGGTATTTTTTTTCCACTGACAATTATGCTTTGCCTTTAGCTGAGTATAATTGACAAGGTTTTCTCCCGCTTCCTCCAAAGCTGGAATGCCCGATGTTGAATTCTGGGCCTTGGGGAGTTATTAGATCCCAACTGAGTGTTATAATTCTACTAGACATTATTTAGATAGATCATGGTCATGTCTTAAGTCATCTGGACACATAAAAAAAAATTGAAAAAATATTTTTCGAACAGTGAAAAAATTAATTTTTTTAAATTTTAAATTTTAATTAATTTTCTAAGTTTTTTGGGTTAATTTTTCCATAAATTAAATGGAAAAAACCCGTTTGTGATTCGAACTCCGAATTTAGTGATTGATGGCTCTAACCTTAAGCCAAAAATCATTCTTGATCAGCCAGCCAGTCAGAACTAGCTTTCAGATCAGCAATCAGACACATAATGCCTTTTTACTCAAAAAAGTCAGTTTTGAGTAAAAAAATGATTTTTAGTAAAAAAATGATTTTTATTAAAAAATGATATTTATTAAAAAAAAAGATTATTTTGGAGAAAACTAAAACTCTCCAAATTAATCCAAATTCAGTAAAATAAAAGGCTAAATGACATCTCATGGAACACTTATGATGATTGGAGTTATCATAACTTAGCTCCAGTCACCATTAAGAGAGCAATTAATTTATTATCAGTTATCAGACATGTCATCTCTAGCTAAAGATGAGATGGAGAGCTCTCATTGGTTCAGTGATTTGATCGAGGTGAAGACTGAAGCTTACACCATCAGTGGGCTTCCCAAACCTAGCTCAGGCTCCTACTAGACCTAAAGGATACCTACATCCAGACTCACATGTGTGGCCTCATCCTTGGCTTTTTTTCAGTGCACAGGTTTGGAGTGGGGGATCCTTGCCTAGGTGGAGGCCTCCCCTCACTCCCGGTTCTCCGGTTTAGGTCTGAGCTCTTTGTTAGGTGGCTAAGCTAGTTAGGGTTGGTTTTTTTGTTTTAGGGTTTTAGCACTCCCTCATTTGTTAAAATACAGGCTCTTTCAGCTCTATTAGAGAGGAGAGTTTGGCATAGAAACTCTGTTGGATTTTGTAAGCTTCTTTTGTTAATAAAATATTGAGACTTTGGAGGTCACTTGATGGGCTTTTGGCATTGTGTCCTCATCCTATGTGAAGTAATATCTCTTTCACCCTACTCTTGTATTGCAATTTGGTTATTATGTTTATTGAAGACTAACAATCTAGTACTTAGGATTCTAATCAAATCTCCATTGAGTGTTTGTGTCTTCAGGGATTGCATCTAGCAGGAGATTTTGGCATCTAATACCTTCACTGATCCAGTGGATTATTCCTCTGTAAAGATCCAATATGGTACATGGTTCATAGAAGCCGCACGTGAAGAAAATCAAACAACAGATACACCAAGAAGCCGCGCAGATCAAAGGTGGGAAGAGTATCCTCTTCTGCAACGTCACGATCGGAAGCATTTCCATTTTTGCAACATCGGGGCCTGGAAGCCTTTCCTCTTTTGCAATGGCGGGGCTCACAAAGACTTCTCCCTTTCACAACGACAGAAGCTTAACAGACGTTCGGACGAATCCGAAGTCGGAACGATTCGGTAGCTGCAACGGCGGAGGCCCAAGAATTATGGGTTGAGAAGCCAAATTAGGAGACTTTAACAACTGACAGTCCACAATAGTGGAAACCAAAGTGACTAAAGCCTCTGACTCGAAAACCAGCCGACAGCCGATTGACACCGTCGAAGCCTGTTGCTTATCCTCTTCCCCAACGACGAAGCACGGTTGACTAAAACTTCCAGCAGTTCAGTTACGTATGGTTTTGGAGGTCAGATCCTTGGCATGGCAAGATATTTACAGCCTATTCGTAATAGTTGGCAAGCTTTTCTTGGAAGTTATGCCACAGCTGGAATAACAACAAAAGGCATATGAACAACCTTGATGCCGCGTTTCCTGGAATGTGAACAGTCACATTTCTTTGAGCGTTTTGGTTCATTTGTAACGGCAAAGATGAGTAATAAAGGAGACTCGGTCCATTGGAGAAAGGGGGGCAACGGTTTTCTCTGTGATGAGAAGCTTGGAGAGAGCATTATGCTGTTCCTTTTGAAGCCGACCATTCTCAATTATAATTGGCTTCTTTTGACTGTTGAAGTCCAGTTTTGTAACTTTTAGAGAGGAGGTCTTGAAGAATTTACTGTTAATATCCAGTTGCTGTGATTGTTAAGAGTCGACTGTTTTCTCTGTTTAGCTGGCTGTTCTTTGTTTTTGAAGGCCAATTTGTATTGGTCCAGAGAAGAGGTCTTGCATACTTTTGTCCATACTGCTGAAATTGATTTGCAGAGTCCAGAACCATTTGTACCATTTTTTTTAAAGCCATTAATTGGACCGGTTCCCATTGGAGAGGGACCCGGAGACGTAGCCCAGTGGAGGGGGTGAACTCCGTTATCAACTCCTATTTGTGATTCTGGTTCTATGTTTTCTGCTTGGCATCTGTTTATCAGTCTTGTTTTTCATTTCTGTTCTGAGCATTTAATGTTGTTCCTTTAATTAATCTGTTGCACGCATTCTTTTACAACAAACTTTTAATGCACTAAAGTTGAGGTCCTACGGATCACATTTGGTATCAGAGCTGGTTGACTGTTGTGCAAGTTTGTGAATGCTTTCCAGGTCTAGGTTAAATCTTGGTGAAGGAGAATTAGTTGAAGGAGATCCTGAGATTGGCTCCAGGAGGACATTCTCAAGAACCATGTCTTCTCCACGAAGGGAAGAAGAAGGACATACCAAACGGGAAAAACCTGTTATGTCTGAAACTGAGTTTCTAGAGGCTTTTATGAGCATGAAATCCATGATGTAACTTCTACTCGAAGAGCGAGCAGAAAGGAAGAAGAAAGAAGAAATATCTTCATCCAGAGATGCAAAAGTGAAGCCGAAAGAAAAGGGTAAAGGAGTAGGAGGTGATGGTGATCCTCCTGATACTAAACAGACTTTTTCTTCTTCTCGTACTTCTCATAATGCAAGTCCTAATATGCCTTATTTCAAATTGGATGTAAAATTTGAATTACCTATTTATAATGGAGATGTAGATTCTGAAAAATTAGACAATTGGATCAAGCAGCTTGAAGTATATTGCAGGGTGCAGGGCATTAATGATGACCCTTCCAAGATTCAATTGGCCACTTTGAGGATGAGTGGAATGGCTCTTACTTGGTGGTAGAGAAATATTCAGCAATATCTTCCAAATAATGGTAAAATTATTTCAGTTTGGAATGAATTCATCGAAGTATTAAGAAAGCAATTTTATCCTTTAGGTCACATGCAACAATTAACCATGAATTGGAAAATGTTTAGACAAGCTAAAGGACAAAGCATTCAAGATTATACTCATGAATTTAGAAAGAGGGCTATTGCATTGAATGTTTCGTTAGATACACAAGAAAATCTTCTTAAGTACATTGGTGGCATGCATTCTTATTTGAAGCATACTTAGTTGATGTTTAATCCCAGTAATTTGGATGATGTATGTGTTCAAGCTACCCATTTAGAGGCTAGGGGTAAGCATGCTAATGATACTTTTGTGAAGAAGTCATTTAAATTTGACAGCAAATCAAAAGGTAAAGATAAGGGGAAAAAGAAGAAGGCTACTGTTAAGAAAGAAGGTGAAAAGCCTACGTGTTCGCATTGTCAGAAGGGACATGATGTCTCTAAGTGTTGGAAACTTCATCCAGAGTTAAGGCCAAAGAAGTATGGAGGAAACAAAGACAAAGGAAAAGCAAAAGCTACTGCAACAGCTATTCAAGACTTGGGATCCGACTCAGGTGATGAAACAAAATTTACAGCTGTCAGAATCCAAGGTAAGGATAATAGTATCTCACTTCCCATTGATGCACAATCCAGTTCTAGTGCAAGTACAAGTATGCCATCTACTTCTAAGAAAAATGATAAAGATAGAAGTGCACTGTTTCATGTTCGTGTCATTGCAAATCACACAAAGATTGATACATTGTTTAATAGTGGTTCACAAGTAAATCTGATATTAGAAGAAGTGGTTAAGAAATTGCATTTAGTCACTGTGCCTCATGAAAAGCCCTATCCTCTAGGTTGGGTTACTAATGATACATGATTGCAAGTTACAAGGAAATGTGTATTAAAATTTGCTATTACTGGAAAGTTTAGGGATGAGGTAGAATTAGATGTAGTACCACTTGGCATTTGTGGAATTGTACTTGGGAGTCCATATTTGTATGACCGGAAAGCAGTCTTTTATAGACAGCAGAATAAGTATCATCTTTTTAAAGAAGGTATGGAATATATTGTATGAGCACATAAGATGAAAACCAATCTAGCAATAGTCTCTGCAGGACAAATGAAGAGGTTGGTAAAGGCTAGTAAGAATTTTGTGTTGATGATGATTAAGATGAAAAATGATGAAGTCTCTAAATCTTTTAAAGAATGAGACCCTAAGCATAAATATGAACTGATTGACATCATTTCTGAGTATGATGATTTGTTTCAAGATCCTAAGGGGTTACCATCGAAGAGAGAGATTCAGCATGAGATACATTTGCAGCGGGATGTGCCACTCCTGAACATAGCCATGTACCGGATGCCTGTAATGCAGAACGAAGAAATCAAGAAGCAGGTTCATGAGCTAATTAAGAAGGGGGTCATCTGGCCCAACACTTATCCTTGTGGCTCTCCTATAGTCTTGGTTCTAAAGAAGGATGGGTCGTGGAGAATGTGCATTGACTATAGGGCCCTTAACAAAATCACCATTAAAAACAGGTATCCTCTTCCTCGTATTGATGATTTGCTTGATCAGTTGAAACATGCAACTTAATTTACAAAATTGGATCTGCATAGTGGGTATCATCAAATCCGTGTTGCTAAGCATGATGCTTGGAAAACAGGTTTTAAAATGAAACAGGGTTTGTATGAATGGTTTGTGATGCCTTTTGGGCTCTGTAACGCACCGGCTACTTTCATGCAGGTCATGAATGATGTCTTTCATTCATTCATTGATGATTTTGTAATTGTGTATCTAGATCATATCCTTGTGTTTAGCAACACCTGGTAAGAGCATGTTGTACATGTGAAAAAAAATTTAGATGTACTAAGAAAGGAAAAGATTTATGTAAAAATGTCTAAATGTGAATTTGCTAAAACTTCTTTAGTATATTTAGGCCATATTATTGGTGGAGGCCACCTGCGAGTGGACCCAGCCAAGGTTGTTGTCATTGTAAACTGGCCACAGCCTAACACCGTTACCGAAATCAGAAGTTTTCTGGGTGCGGTTCAGTATTAGAGGAAATTCATTTCTGGGTTTTCTTCCATTGCTGCTCCTTTACATGCGTTGACAAGCATTAAAGAAATTTTCCAGTGGGGAGGCAAGCACCAGCGAGCCTTCAAAACTTTGAAGGAAAATATTAGCACAACACCAGTTCTGACATTGCCAGATTTGCAGCAGCTATTTGAGATCAAAAACAATGCCAGCGGGTTTGCCATGGGAGCATTTTTTATGCAAGGAAGGAAGCCAATCTGTTACCGTTCAGAAACATTCTCTATTGTGGTAAGTAACTATCCGACCTATGACAAAGAAGGTTATGCTTTAGTACAGAGTGTGAAGAAGTGGAAACATTATATCATGGGAAAAGAGATAGTCATACATACTGATCATCAGCCACTTCAATATTTACAATCTCAAACTAAAATACAACAAAGTAGGCATTTAAGATGGATGGGGTTCTTACAACAGTTTCATGTCGTAATTAAGTACAAAAAGAGAATTCATAATAAAGTAGTAGACATGTTATCAAGGCCACCTACAAATGCTTCAATCATTCTTCAGAACAGTTCATTAACACATGAAAGTTATATTGAACAGTATGCAGAAGATAAATATTTTAGGGAAGTATATGCATCAGTAATACATGGTAAATAGGAAGAGAAATATTTTGTGCATGAACAGCTCTTGTATCATCTCGGTAAACTCTATATTCCAGAGAAAGAAAGAGTGCATGTGATCCGAGAGGCACATAGTTCATTGATTGCAGGACATTTTGGTGTAAGAAAAACATTGTCTGTAGTACAGAATCATTGTTATTGGCCTCAAATGCAAGAAACTGTAGCTAAATATGTAAGGGGTTGTGTTATGTGTGCAACAAGTAAGCCTAGCAATAGGAAATTGGGTTTGTACAGTCCTCTTCTAGTTTCTTCTCGTCCTTGGGAAAGCGTTTCTATGGACTTTGTAGGAGGACTACCTAGGTCTAGAAAAGGGCATGATTACCTATATGTGGTTGTGGATAGATTCATCAAAATGTGTATCTTAATGCCATGTAACAAGCAGATCATTGTTGAACAAACAACTCTTTTATTCTTTCAAAATGTTTGGGTACATTTCGGGCTACCCACGTCTATTGTATCTGATCGGGATTCCCGATTCTTGGGAAAATTCTGGTCAACTTTATGGGAGCTTATGGACACTAAACTGAAGAAAAGTAAAGCTTTTCATCCACAGACCAATGGGAAAAAAGAGGTAGTGAACAGAACAGTGGTTCAGCTACTCAGAGGATATTGTAGTAAGCATCCTAAAAATTGGGATGAGCAGTTGCAGTATATACAGCATGCTTACAATCATGCAATTCATTCTTCCACGAAAAGATCTCCTTTTGAAACTTGTTTTGGTTATCTGCCAAAAACACCGATGGACTTCTCTTTTGGCAAAGATGTAGTGGATGGACATCATGATGCGGATAAAGCTTTGAAGTTCATTCAGAGAACCCAAGCAGTGCAGCAGGCAATTCAAGAACAGTTGGAGAAGAGCCAGGCAAAGTACAAGGCCAGGCATGATAAGCATTGAATTGATCATCAATTTCAGGTAGGTGACAAAGTTTGGTTACATATCACCAAAGAAACGATGAAAGGTGAAGGAAAAAAGCTTAAAACTATCAGGTATGGTCCTTTTGAGATCTTGGAAAAGATCGGTACTAATGATTTTCGCTTGAATTTACCTCCATACATGAAAATTTATTCAGTTATCAATGTTGAGAATCTTAAAATGTATGAGCCTCCTATGATAATGGATGAGGAAATTAACATACAGATTCCTTCATTTGATGATTTGGCACCTGAATATATGAGAGATTTACAGGATGATGCTATTCTTGACAGAAATGTAAGGTCTTCACGAAGGGGGAATGCTGAGTACCTTCGAGTGGGGCTAAAGGGGATGCATCCTAGCAAAGCAAGATGGATGGAGATTGGTAAAGTGAGGGAGTTGTACCCTCACTTACTTGCAAAATAATTCAGGCTTTTGGTCATCCAAAAGCTCTACAATGGGGAGGATTGATCCGGTGGATTATTCCTCTGTAAAGATCCAATATGGTACATGGTTCATAGAAGCCGTGCGTGAAGAAAATTAGACGACAGATACACCAAGAAGCCGCGTAGATCGAAGGTGGGAAGAGTATCCTCTTTCGCAACATTGGGATCAGAAGCATTTCCCTTTCTGCAACGTCAGGGCCCGGAATCCTTTCCTCTTCTGCAACGGCGGGGCTCACAAAGACTTCTCCCTTCTGCAACGATGGAAGCTTAACGAACGTTCGGACGGATCGAAAGTCGAAACGATTCGGCAGCCGCAATGGTGGAGGCCCAAGACTTATGGGTTGAAAAGTCAAATCGGGAGACTTTAAAAACTTACAGTCTGTAATGGCGAAAACCAAAGTGACTAAAGCCTCCAACTCGAAAACCAGCCGACAACCGATTGAGACTGTCGGAGCCCGTTGCTTATCCTCTTCCACAACAGCGAAGCACGGTTGACTAAAACTTCTGAAAATTTAGTTACGCATGGTTCTGGAGGTCAGATCCTTGGCATGGCAGGATATTCATAACTTATTCATAACAGTGGCCAAGCTTTTCTTGGCAGTTATGCCACAGCTGGAATAACGACGAAAGGCATATGAACAGCCTTGATGTTGCGTTTCCTGGAATGGGAACAGTCGCATTTCTTTGAGCGTTTTGGCTCATTTGTAACGGAAAAGATGAGTAATAAAGGAGACTAGGTCCATTGGAGAAAGGGGGGCAACAATTTCCTCTGTGACGAGAAGCTTGGAGAGAGCATCCTTTTGAAGTCGACCATTCTTAGTTATACTTGGCTTCTTTTGACTGTTGAAGTCCAGTTTTGTAACTTTCAGAGAGGAGGTTTTGAATACTTTACTGTTAATATCAAGTTGCTGTGATTGTCAAGAGTCAACTGTTTTCTCTGTTTAGCTGGTTGTTCTTTGTTTTTGAAGGCCAATTTGTATTAGTCTAGAGAAGAGGTCTTGCAGACTTTTGTCCATACTACTGAAATTGATTTGCAGAGTCCAGAACCATTTGTACCATTTTTTTTAAAGCCATTAATTGGATCAGCTCCCATTGGAGAGGGACCCAGAGATGTAGCCCAGTGGAGGGGGTGAACTCCATTATCAAATCCTATTTGTGATTCTGGTTCTGTGTTTTTTGCTTGGCATCTGTTTATCGTTCTTGTTTTTCATTTTTGTTCTGAGCATTTAATTTTTGTTAATGATGTTCCTTTAATTAATCTGTTGCACGCATTGTTTTACAACAAACTTTTAATGCACTAAAGTTACGGTCCTACGGATCATTCACCATACAAGTGTTCCATTATTAATATTTTTGTTTGCAGGGTTGTAGGTGGTTCCGGATATTTCTTGCCTTCTCCAAACAAACTTCAAAAAATTCTACTTGTTACTTTGATTGCTACAAGTGGATCTCTATTTTCAAGGTTCTATCTTACCTCTTTTCCACTTTTGTAGAAGTTATCAAGTCATTTAAATCTTTATTTTAACCTTTCTTGGCTTCTACTAAGTTAGATCTAGGCTTTCTAGCCTTAGATCTACTTTTTCAAAGCTAGATCCATCTTTCTAAAGGTCCATTTTTAAAGATCTAGTTTCATTTCCTTTTTAAATCCATCTTTCTTTTTGCCTTGGAAAATGTGCACGAGTTTTCTTGAAAAACGTGCAAATTTTCCATTTTTGGGGCATGCTGGTTTTCTGTATTTTTCATTAATTCTAAATTCTCGAAATTCATTAAAAAATCATAAAATTTTAAAAAAATTTCAATTTTTTTATTTTTATTTTTTGACTTTTTCTTGAAAAGCGTGTGATTTCAAGCTCGCTGTTTTTTGGCCTGATTTTCTACTTTTTTCTGTTAATTCTAAATTCTGAAAATTCATTAAAAAATCAGAAAATTTTCAAAATTTTTCAAATTTTATTTTTTCTGAAAAACATGCAATTTTGTACTTGCTGTTTTTTTATTGATTTCCTATAATTTTCTGCTATTTTCCATATTCTGGAAATTAGTTTAAAATGTTAAAAAATATTTAATTTTAAATTCGCAAAAAATCCCAAGTCGTTTCGCCAAAAATCGTGCATTTTACATAAAAAACGGTGAGCTTGCCTGGTCCTTTCCAAGTTTTGATTTTGGGTCTCATTCCATTGTTTTGATCTCATGTTTCATCTCATAAGGCACTTGTCTTCTCATCCACTTAATCTTTTTGAATCACAGGTTAAATTTGGTTTCCTAACACTCTCACTAGTCCTTGTTTAGAGCTCTTATCCATAGGTGAACCAAAAGAAAAACCAAACAAGAAAGAGCAAGCAGAGCTAGATCCAAAGACAAGGATCCAAAGCCAGAAAACAAGTCATTCTCCTTTGTACAAACTCATAAGAGTTTTTCATTTTTACTTAAGTTACTTCTCAAAGTCTTGACAAGGATTAAGTTCCAAAGGCATTTGTAATTCATTAATAAAACAAGGCTAAGTGGGATAGGGCCTCCCATACTTGGTTTTTCTTCCACATTTGGGGAAGAATGTTTTTTGTTCTTAGCTTAGATTTATTTCGAGTACTTAGAGTAGTTTCATTTTTCTTGCAAAGTAGATACTAATTGTTAGATTAGCCCATTTTGTTTCATTAACTAGGTTGATTACTTCATCTTTTAATTTTTTTGTATCTTTCATAAGTAATTCAACTATTTAAAGTAGAAATCTCTTGAATCTCACTTTGTAGATCAAGAGTGCTCTCTATCGGAGAGTCGTCTTTTCATTGTTTAATAAGTTAATCAATTAATCATGAAAGTCTCTTGAGCTTGTCATAATCCAAGTCAAGAGCACTCTCTATCAGAGAGCATTCCTATTGCATATCCTTGCATCAAGCATATAGATTAGCTAAGTCTCTTGTTGGAGTAGGATCCCGCAGCTACATGAAAAGCTGTTGTTTCAGAATGAGTAAGTCAAAGGTAACAGTACCCGAGCGACCGAGAGGAGAAAGCTCAACCACTGCACTTAAGGAAGTGGCGAAGACAGGAGGGCTCAGCTACCCTCATAAAGGAAAAGGAGCAATGAGGCCGAGGTATTGAAGACGAAGGACAGAAAAGGAAGCGGTGCCTAGTACCCACGATCAGCGCTGGGAAGCATGGAAGACTGCAGAGAGCTGTGGTGTGATGAAAAGTGATAGTTCGAGTACAGATAGATCGACTGTCATAGTTAGGGTTTTTGGGTTACTGTTGGGATAGGCCCATAGTGTTGTAATGGCGAGACGTTTGGGCCTCCTATAAAGGGATGTATTTTGTATTGTAAAAGGTTAGCCATTGAGTCATTTAGCTAGTCAGACAATTAGAGAGTCAGTTGATCTGCTATCTCATAGACACTCGCGCTCTGGTTCTGTATTCAGTCTGTAGTATCTTACTGTAACCAGCAGCTGGCTCGTAGAAGCATGTATGTAACAATCCGCAGGGATTGAGAGAGAGAGAGAAAAAGGAAGAGTATATTGTAAGAAGGAAATATAAGAAGAGAAGAGATCTAAGAGAGAAGGGCTCCCGGCTGTGTGAACAGAGTTACCCAGAAGATCTCTAGCTACTTATGAGGTTGCAGCAGAACTATGTACCCTCTCAAGATATAATAAACACAGTTATGTGGACGTAGCTTCTACCCTGGAAGTGAACCACGTAAAATCTGTGTGTTATGTGATTGATTCATGTGATTGGCTTTACTTAGTTGATATCTATTATATGTTACATGAATGTCGTATATCAGTTAGTAAATGTCTATATGTTTTTCTTCAGTTACAACATTATAGAAGGTAGAAGACGAGTTTAAATGTATCAAGTGTCTACTTATGAGTTTATCGGTGCTTGTATCACACAGTAGGAGTCACTCTGTTAAGTGTTTCCAGTATACTTATTCAGCAAGTTAAGTATAGTTGATGATTGAGTGTGCTGAACCGTGGTGAGTCCAAGTAAGACTGTTTAACACCCTGTTGAAGGTTAGCCTAGTTATTCCACCCAGTGAGAAGCCTTTGGACATTGAGGGTCACATTGGGTCGTACTATAGGAGATATCGCAGTGACAGAAAGTGATATCGCACCGTCATAGGAGCTGCGGTGTGAGATATCGCAGATAGTGGGTTAGGCAGAAGGGAGAGTTGCACATCATCCTAGTCGTTGCGATGCGATAAGAGTCCTTCCCCTATCAGAGCTAGCGAGTAAGGGAGAAATTCGCACTGTATAGAGATCTCGCTGGCTAAGAAGAGCTGCGAGACCCTAGGATGCTTCAGAACCTGGTTGAGGACACCTGAGTCTTTGGCCAACCCATAAGATCACTTCAGGTGAGACTTCAGGCCGCTCCATGGTCTGTTGCCGAAAGGGCCAGTGAGTTAGGGGTGTTGTTGGTACAGTACAAGTAAACCCAGGTCTACCCATAATAAACAACATCTCTTGAACCACTGTCATAATACAAGGTCAAGAGTGCTCTCTGTCGGAGAGTTTTAATTAATTAACTTAATAAAATTCACAATTCACATCCCTTTAATTAATTAACCCCCTTCCCTCCTTGCCGGAGTATGCTTTGACCGATCTTCGATTCGAATACCCAGAAACAGCATTGGATCTCTAAACCCCATAAGAGGAACTTAACTAAAACTTTTCCCCATAACCAACACACCGGCATTGTTCGATAAATACCGAGGCATGTGGGAAAATTCCAAGTGTGGGCACCGGGCTACCTAATCTGGGCACAGGTAGTTAAGTTATTGAACACTTACCTTTGACCCTAGACAGGTCCGTCATGTCTTCAAACGGAGCCACTGAAGGTATTACCGGTTAGGACATCCAGCCACCATAAGTGAATATCATAAACAAAAAACTCTTAAAATATACCAAGAGCACTTACAAAACCTAATAATCACTAGCTTAATTCCTAGACTTTATTTCACGCGCTTATTTGACTTTATAAGACACTGGTCATTTGTTATATTTGATTAATTTTCTATCCTGATCAACTGTCTATGGTCCATTTCAATTGATTATATTTGAATGCTTAAGTTATAAGTTTGGAATCTTTGCTTATATGTGTGATCTCTTGTTAGCAATGTGGATTTCTTTGATTAATCATCATCCCCTTAATATTAATCATTTTAAATCACAATAACTTCTAAACAACACCCATCCGCATCCAAAACATCCAAAACTTAACTTAAACATTGAGCCATAGAAAACTCTTTGTTAGGGACTACCCCCCTTGGCTTCGTTAGGAGTTAGACTAAACAGAGGAGCTAGGAGTAGGTGACAGTATAGGTCTGTGCTTGCCCCCAAGGTCACACCTCTCCCACTTTCTCAAGTGAGGAGACAGCTTTTGGAAAATTTCTGCTGCTGGTGTGCAATTGGCAAACAACACAGGCTTTAGCCCCCTCCTCCCTAAATTTAGCTCCTTTTATGGTTTTAGGCTCCTTTGAGGGGTTTTAGCCCCTTTTTGGAGGCCTTAGGCCCTAGGAGAGTTATTTAGGCTCCTTTTTGGGGGTTTTAAGCCCTTTTCTTCATCCTTAAGCCTTTTTGAAGGTGTGGGGGTCTAATGGAGGGTCGTGAATGGATGTCCTTGGGTGGTGTAGGCCATGTAGAGCCGAGTGAGGGATATTTTGGGTTAACAGATTGCCCCCTGATGTGTGAGGGTAGGAGCTCATCATATCGTCGACGGACATCATAGGATTTGTTGCGGTGAGGTAGTGCTTCCGGGGCTGGGGCATGGTGCATTTTGGTTTTTGTTTTAATATGGTTCCTATCAATGGGTGAGATACAAATAATGTGTGACATGTATATGGATGAGGCAGGCATCCCCATGCTTGTGACAATGTCAAAAGAATAATTTGATCTATGCTCTAAAATACAAGAGCCGATTATAGACAATTGATGATACAATAATGGTTGCCTCAATGTGAGGCTGAATACAATACTGATCTGGTACATTGGACCCATGGCATTCTCATGGAATGCTATATCTTCATGACTGACGATCTGCTGGATCTGGAATGCTACATAGCTATATGGACTCGCTGCTTGAGAGTTAGAGTCTCTATGGTACAAGTATGTTGCATCAATCATAAATCTATATAGAAGCACTACTGGGGCTTCTGAACACTGTCTCCAATGCAACCCGGAAATCACAAGGGACATAACCTGGTTAGGTCCCTCCAGTAGATTCATCAATGTGCTAGAGTCAAGTGACATCCGAGATCTTTGACCAAGTATTTTGGGGACCAAACCTTGTATGAATCTCAATGGTGCGATGATATAGTTTGAGTCGAGCACGTGAGAAACAACCATCCCAAGAGGCACTAAGGACTCCTCTCAAGTGGTGCAAGGAACTCATCAATGAGGTTAATGAAACTAGGATACAGGGACCTCTAGGTCTATCCTATGGAATATATGTTTTGTCGTCAACAGAGGGAGACCTGCCCCTAGTCAAGGCAATGATGTTTCCCTGAATAGGAGCACGAGGGAGATAACCGAAAGGTGTGAGGCAATCTACGGACTAACCCACTAAATGGGCGGGGGGGGAGGGGGAGGGAAATAATTGAACAGGGGCAGGGGGAGTGTGGTGGAATCAAAATTCCTTTGTTCAGAGTATGATAGGAGGGCAGACTAGGCAGCAAATGAAACTTGACCCATGGGAATGGGATCATAGCTGTAATACTGGGAATGTCACTGTACATGGGAAATACTTGGAAGAGGTAGACACTTTTGATATTGATGGGATCCAAGAAAGACACATTACAGAGTACTCTGAACAAAGGAAACCCAATGTGGGAATGCTACCAAACTGTTTTATGTGGGGTGGTGTCTAGGGACATTATTGTGGTATGATCTCATGGATTTTTGGTGAGCTCGAGAAAGTAAATACTCAATGGTGCTTTCAATTTTAGAGAGTCTGAAAGCAAGAAGAAGACTCCAGTGGGGGCTCTTTTTCATTGGTAGTCTCTTGTGCCCAAAAAAGGATAAAAATTTACATAGGAGAGCTTTCCCATCCTATGGGGGATGAGAGACTTCTTTACCGTTGGTAGTCCAATCAGGCCGAAAAAGGTTAAACCTATAATGACTAGACGGTCATTCAGATACTTTTATGAGCATGAACAAAACCAAGTTTGCTCGACAATCTTTTCTTGATGAGAAGGATGGAAAAGAGCTTAATGACAACCTGTGGTGAGCTTTTTCGTAAAGTGTGTCCCCTTTGCCTGAGAAAGAATAAAAGTATGCAGAGGGGGAATGGTTTTGGATTGAATATTCCAAGGTGGTCCTTTTCATTTAATGGTCTACATGGTCTACAAAAGGAGGTAAACGAGATGATGTAGACTCCATTTCCTATGCTTTAGCGAGTGGGAAAGGAAGCAGCTATGCTCACCTATATTTTCATTGTTTTAAGGAGTCATAAAAGACTGTAAACGAAACTCCAGTGTGGTCAACCGATTGTGGTGGCATAGGTGGTTCCCCATGTTGGGACGATGGACAAAGGTCCAAAGGTCATCCACGTAGTATGGATGGAGTAGAAGGCTCTCAAACATACCAATACATGCGTGGGATAGATCATAGCAGAGGCTCACAAGTCGATCCGGCAAAGGCACGAAAACTGAGGTGGCTCTCGGATAGAGGTCAGGAGAGTGTGTGTGTGTGTTGTGGTGGACGGACTTTATTACATGCGATGTGAGTGCAAGTTCGGGGGTATTTATATTTCAAATACGTACAAGAAAATTAAATCATTTTGTGGACAATTCTCCAGAAGTCCACATAAGGTGCGGTGGATGAAGAAGACAACTATGTGTTAAAATACAAAATAAAAGTAAAAATGACATTCCTTAAAGGGTGCTGGCTCAAAAACCCACATGAGTAGCGGTTGGGAAGTGTGATACAAGTACAGGTCCATAAACACTTGCATCATCATGTCATGGCTTCATAAATCAAGGTGACTTGTGGGAAATGGTCCTGAAATTAATTTATTGAACAGGAGACTATGGTCTCATAAAGAGATATAAATTTGAGCCCATAGGTGTGAGAGGTGTCTCAAACCGATTCTAGGTGACTTTGAGTTAGTAGCTGATGGTGCTGCCCCTAGTGCGTTGGTGCACTTAGGATTTTTTGTGTCGCTATGTATATCCTGTTGAGAAAGCATATGTTGCTTCTCATTTTGTATTGGACATGCGACTTATCTATTTATCTATATATATTTTTGATGCATGTGGATGCACTTTTGTTATGTGAGTCTTTTTATGATGATGTGGAATGAAAATGTCTATGTGATATATTATTACACTTGTGTGTGTATTTTTAGACATAGTTATGCATGATGTTATGGTTGTATGTTTCCTATATGTGGTTGCAGATGTGCCAATTTAGAATATCATTAGCCATTTGATCTGCGACACTATTGAATTTCTGGGAACATCTGTGAATGTGATGGATTCAAATGCTCTAACCATTTGTTTAGTGCGCAGAAAATTTCTAAAGAGGTAGGGATCACATACCCGATAGTAGTTGTTCAACTGAGAAACAAGCACCTGGGAGTCTAACAAGACATCAAGATGGTGAATGCCTAACTGGCCCAGTAGCGGCCAAGAGGCCATTGACACCATCATATTCAGCCTGGTTGTTGGTTGCGGTGCCCATGCATATTCTATCAATGTGAATCAACTCATGCGATGGGGAGTAGATGACCCATGCAGCCGAGGTGAGGCTTGGAGACCATATGCTTTCTCCATCAGCAAATCCCATATAATGGTTTGAGGTGTGCTCCATCTAAAGAAATGAGAGGAAATGATACATAAGACTCAAATTTGAAAAATGTGTAAAACAAAAAATGGAAATACTATAATACAAGTTGTAACGTTGTCACTCAAAGGGGTGACATTAGAGGGAAAGTCATTTGGAATTTACAGGGATCAGCGGTCATTCCTTTGTGTGACATAATGAATCCTTGTAGACGGCCTGTGGGGACACATAAAACACACTTGAAAGGGTTCAAGCGGATTTTGTACTTGCGACATCATAAGAACACTTGTCACAGGTCGTCTATGTGTTGTGTTTGCTTCCATGATCGCGCAATGAGGTTGTCGAAACACACCAACATACTGTGAATGAGGTCGTGGAAGCACTATGTCATGGCACGCTAGAAGGTGGCTCTAGTATCTTTTAGGCCAAAGGGTATGAATAAATACACGAATGTGCCCCATGGGGTTGTGAATTCCATCTTATAATGGTCTTCTTTCCAAATTTTGATTTGGTTATAGCCGAAAAATCCATCCATGAAGGAAAAGGCTTCATGTCTGGCGCACACATCGATGATCTAATTAATGAAAGGTGTGGGAAAGTTGTCTTTTGGAAATGCCCCATTAAGGTTGCGAAAGTCTGTGCAAACACGAATGGTACCCTATTTTTTATTCATAGGAACAGGATTAGAAACCCAAGTGGTGTACGCAATGGGGTAGATGAAGCCGGCTGTGCGAAGCTTCTCTATTTTGGATTTAACCGTAGCCACTTTGGATGGATGGATGGGTCATTGATTTTGGCATATGGGTGCCACATTGGGCCATGTTTCGATGTGGTGTTCCACGATGGATGGATCTAGGCTGGGCATTTCGATGTAAGACTAGGCGAAGATGTCATGGAATTATTGGAAGAGAGCTTTGTAGGCATCGACCTGTTCCAGGGAGCAGGATGCCCCCAGCATGATTTCTTCAACAATCTCAGAATTCGTTGAGATGTCAATTTTAATGGTTGGCGAAATGTTCACCATATTCCCTTCTTCAAAGAAATATAGTGTTGGGATGGGGTTCTTGAACCAGTTGACCTTCCCATGAATGAAATATTTGGTCTCCATGGAAAACTGGTCAAACTGCGACACAAGTTATTCAGGGAGGAAGAACGAGTGATGGTGCATGTCGTCCCATGGGTATTTCGGGGCAGTCAGAGCTTCAAGTATCTCCTCATTGTTACTGAAGCAATGAAGAGACAGGTCTGATGGACCGTCGTTGGAGGTGGAGATAAGTGGGTCAGTTGAACTAGACATCATGTAAATGGACATGGTGTCTGAAGAAGGCGGTGGGGGGTGGACTTCTTTGATCAAGGTGATCTCAGACTCAAGGGAATGTTGACAGAGGTCAACTAGAGCCATTCAAAATTTGGGTAGGTCCTAGCAATGGTGAGAGTAATGTCCATACAAACTGAAAAGGCCACAAGCATGGTTTGTTCTCAATGCCCTGTTCCTGACTATTGGTGCGGTTGGGAGTTCAACCATGGAGATGTTTTCATTTGTATCCATGGAATCCAAATGCGCACGGATCATGGGGATTTCATGGAAATTTTGAGTAGGATGGCCCTGTTGCTCACAGACGGCACAATGCAAGACTTGTCGCGGTTCTGTGATTGCTTTGGCATTCTTTCCCCTGGCCCTTTTCGGGTGGAGCAGTACGGGTGTGGGTGTGACGGTTGGCTTTTGCTGGCTGGATGGAGGGTGAGACTCCATCATGATGGGTTGTACCGGGGTTAAAACAACCTGGGGCATTGGTGGTTGAGCTGGTGGATCGAGATACTATACCAGAATTCCCAATGTGAAGTTAGGTAAGCTTAAGGTGTCCATTACCAGCTTGCTCATGACCCTAGGTGGGGGAAAGAGGAAGGGAATCATGTGGACTGGCAATGAGCCTAGATAACTCCCTGCTAGTTGCATGTGGCGATGTGGTTGTGGTTGCGGCTGCATAAAATGTTGCTGCTACGGATGATGTTGCGGCTATTGTTGGTGTTGCAACTACGAATGGTGTTGGCGTTGGGGGTTGGGGTTGCGACTGTTCTTGTTGTTTGGGTGCAGCGGCGCTGGATGAGACCATGCACAAGTCCATAGTCTCATTTTGTGTTGGTGGTGGTGACATGGAGGGGAAAGGAGCTGTCATGGTGGGATCGAAAAACAACCCAGGGTCCACATTCAACAATGGGTAGGCTTGTGTGTTGTCAACCATAGTGTTGATTGTAAGGACGAGATTAGCGTGTGTAGGCATCCCTTGTGGCTCAATAGTGGTGATGGTTGGGATAACATTGGTGGGTCCTGTAACCCTTGTGGATCATGATAAGTGAGCTAATCAACCGTCACAATCTTCCTTTTGTGGGGGAACATCATGAGATGGAAGACAGTTGATGCGACTGCTCTCATGGAGTACATATAACTCCTTTCGAGGAGAAGGTTATAGTCCAGTTGAGCATTGACGACCTTTATGTCGATCAGCATTGTCTTCTCGGCTAATGTGATGGAGACATGGGGGAGGATTCCTTGGGATTTAGTGGGATGTCCATCATAAGCCCGTAGAGTTGTGGAGGATGGTTGCAGAATTGGTGATCTGAGTTTCTACCAAACCAGGGTGGACATAATGCACATGGATGCCCCTTCATCTACTATGCATCAGTGCACAACCAGGTTCCGAATAGACACCAGGATTCGGAAGGCAATGGTGGATGGCATGCGTGTTTCTCTATTCTCTGTGTCAAATGTGATCAACTTGGAGTTAGAAGGGTCTACTGGCCCAAGGGCAGCTAGTAAGGCATTTCACTGCATTGGGCATGTTTTAAGTACCTCAAGAGTGGACATGGCGGTTGGTGTTTGGGCCAAATCATCCATAATGCTATAGCTGACTGCAGCTCTAGCTGTGGCATTATTGGCAATCCTGCGTACAGAGGGGTGCAGGAATGGGGGTAACTAAAGAGGTAGGTTAACTGTTTTGGATGTTGATGTCGCTGATGTGTCAGCGGGTTCGGTGGTGGTACCATACTGATTCTATATAGTTTGTAAGTTGACCTCTTCAGTCGTCATGGCTAGCATTTGGTGAACACCTGTTTCTACCATGGGAGGTGCCCCCAAAGTGTTGGGATTGGCCTGGGGAGGGGGTGCAGTTGACACCAATCCTTGGACTGGTAGTCGGTTTTGAAGCACCATGGGGGGAGGTCCTTGTGGTGTCGGGTTGGGTTGGGCTTGATTTGCAGCATTCGAAGCCTGTTGGGCCTTGTTTTGAATGGCCTGCTTAGCATGGCCCATGAGGGGACACTCGAGTGAGTAGTGCCCATAAACATCATAGAGTGTGAATGGTTGGTTTGTGTGCAACGGGGCGTTGCATCTTGGTGCATTTTTTCATGGGGGGTTTTGGGCTGGCTGGTTTGTTGCAGCATTGTTGGGAGGGTTCAGTTGTTGACCGCCTCCCTACGGTTGGTTATTGCCTTGGTTGCAAGGCTGGTTATTTATAGCTTGCCCTTGTTGATTGTTGGGGGCAGTCTGGTTGAGACGATTTTGTTGTGTGAACACTTGTCCCAATAGAGCAGGTGGAGTGGGGGCGGGGGCTTGAACTGGTTGCACTGGTGGTGCATAATAGATTTATGGGGGTGACTGTGCCAAAAATGTGGGCATTTTCTCCACATACTGCTATGTTGGCCAAGTCATGGCCTGAGCCTACTGTGGTGGTGCAGGTTGTGCATAGGAAGTTGTTGCTCCGGACTGGGACATCATTCTTGCATAGTTTGGAGCTTGGTTTTGGTAAGCAACATTAGCAATGTTGCTTGGTTGTGATGGAACTGTAGGTGGGGTTAGTGGGTGTTGTGGCTATTAGGAGACTGATCCTATGATTCCATCTGTAGCATGGGATGCCCTCAGTTCATCATGGTAGGAGGTACTCAGATGGGGAGCATCTGGAATAATGGTGTACATATATCCAGACTGAGCGTAGATCAGGTCAAACTATTGAGCTTTCAGTATGGCCTCTTCTTTGGATTGAGGACGTTCGAATGCGACATCCTTTGCTATGGGTGGGAGCAATATCTTAAGGAAACAATCCAAGAATATCCTGTCATTAAGTTGGATTTTGCATAGGCTACGGCATCACCGCCACTCATGGATATGATTGGTTATATGAGTGGCAATGTTTTGACTATAGAATAACAAGATCTCCGCCCCCTCATCATATCTGACGTAGAGTTGGAAATACTGTAGGAACATGAAGGCTAGGGAGTTGAAGTCTGGGTATTTGTCCTGTGGTAGCCTAATGTACCATTTCGTTGCAGCACCTGTGAGGTTGCATTGGAATAGCCTCAGTCTAATGGAATCATCTACGATGTTGTTTGACGAGCACCATAGATGGAATTTTGTTATGTGGCTTCAGGGACATTCCCCTGCTTTGCCTTCAAACTTGGGAATGTCTGATGGCAGCTTAGTTGGCATGGGTGGATAGAAAGCTTGGTGGAGGATGGCGTCATTTGTTAACTGAGCCAAATCAGGTAGGTTAAGATAAGCCATGAAAGGAAGATTGTACCCTAGGTTGATGTGGGATGGGACTATGATGGTGGTGGGGTTTACAGTTGCGTAATGCATCTGCATAGCTGGGGGTATTTGTGGTGGCACCATTGCAGATGGGCTAATGCCCCCAAGTGTGGTGGGAGGGACCATATGAATGGCAGGGATATTTCCCCCATGCGTGATAGTAGGGGCCATGTAAATGGACGGTCCACTACACCCCTGTGTTGCGGGAGGGGAAGTGTGTGTTGAAGGGCCATTGTCCCCTTGTGCTGCAAGTGGGCCAGCTTGGCTAGCCACTATAGGTGGTGGTAGCTGACTGATGATATTTTGCATGACTGTGCTTGGGCCACTTTCCAGGTTGTTGGTGATAGGTTGTGGTGTGGACATGGGTCCACTTGCTAAGGTTATGCCAGAAAATGAATCTGGGTTTGCACTAGCCATGGGGCTTGATGGTGTGGTATGCAGATTTGGTTTCGACTGATATGGGTCTAAATATGAATCAGAGGATGTGTGGCCTTTTGATGGTGTGGGAGATTTTTGAGAACGGTTTCGGTAGTGTCGGTTGACTGTTCCAAATGGTGGTGGTTCACCTCTTAGGCATGAGGAAGAGCGTGGAGGATCAATTGTGTTAGATTTTATGTATGAAACTGGTGGGAATGATGTTTGGACCCCAATTTTAGTGGCTTCCTATTGGCTATAGGTGGTCACTCAGCCACCAAGACTGCCAGAAGACAACGCTTGGCTTTTTCCTCACAGGTGTTTGTACTCAATCGGAAGGGGTCATTGCCCATTTCGCTTGGCAATTCCTCTCAGCGGCCAGCTACTTTGGGTTTCCTATGGTACTCCTCATAATGAGTTTCTGGGAAGAGCCCAAGTACTTCCCATAGTTGAAGCAGTCGGGGACTTATGTCCTCAAAGACTACAAATTTGTTTGTACTTAGTGTAAATGGATAAATTTTAAGGCTCTCTCAGCGTCATGAACTGAGTTGGGTTGATTACTTGGTATGGTGTATTTGTTTGTCTATTTTTTCGATATTTGGTAGCTGCAAATGGTTTATGAATTCATCATATTGTGGTTTTTTATGCAAGCATTTGAATAATCAGAAATTGTGAACAAATACAGTTTTTAACCCTTAATGTTTATGGCCTAACGAGATGACTACCTCACATTGATATTCCTCTTCAACCAAGAGAAGGTGCTAGGCTCTCAACACAATGGGACTAAGCCCATCAGTAGATCCATAGGTCACCTCCCAGATGCAAAGTTGGTTAACAAGGAGGATGCTTAGCACCATGAGAATCCCTCCTTCTCTACCCCCTCTACCTTCCAGGTCATCCAGTTTTAATGGTTTGGAAAAATACTCAATGAAGGGCCTAGATCTATACGAGCTTGCCCTTCGTCGTATCCCAGAATACCCCGGATGGTGATGACTGGGTAGAGGAGGAAGGGTAAGAAAGACAAGTAGTTTTAGGTTGATTTTAGTTAAGCTACATTCATTTGATTAAGCCATTAACATTTACTTGGAATTTACACATTGTTTGTAAAAGATATTATAGAAAATTGAAACAAAAACTGAAATTGAAGTAGTGTGCTAGATAGAGGCGGCTGAGCCACACTGACAGTCCCTATAAAACTGATATTTAAGCTCTGTTTGATAGACCGCACATTTCTAATCAAATCTAGCAAGGGGGCCACAATATATTTTCAGAAACAGGCGAGGGGGTTGTACAGATTTCACAGACAGTCGCGGTATGTGTTTCTGAGTGAGGTCCCACCTTTCAAGGGATTAAGTGCACCCTGGGTGCACCTGTTTGGCCATTAAGTGTGCCCTCATCCCCTGTTTAGTCTCGATAAGTGTGACTTGCCCCATATTTGGGGTTTTTTCAGATCCAGAGTTAGATCCGGTTGACAGTAACCTATACTGTGGCCAAACTGACTCGGATTTTCCTTGCAGAGGGTTTTACAGTACTAATAATTGGAAATAAATTGAATTTGACATGAAATTTTAAAAACTAGAGCAAAACTTTGAAAACTTGAAATTTTAAAAATTTGGACCAGGGATCCATTGGGATCGACCTGGTATGGTCACCAGTTCTGTAGCAGGGATTTCTCCCCGCTATAGGGGAAGGAATGGCTCCCTTGTGTCTATAGGATAGAAGGGTAGGTTCCTTATTGGAAAAAGACTAAAAAGAAAAATAGAATGAAAGAAAGCAGAAACAAAAGCAAAGATGGAGAACTTCTCTGCACACAAGGTTAGGGTTCCACTTCTAGTAACCTGCAAACAACTATAAGAAATCGAAATACCTACAAAACAAGTTAGGAAATAAACCTATAAATGAAATCATGGGTTAGAAAACAAATAAACTACTAAGAAAATAAACAAAACAAGAAAACATAGTTATACCTTATCTTTAGGTGGAAATGGGCCACCATGCCCTAGCTTTTGGAAGCACCTCTCTTGGATGGGGGAGCTATGGGTCAATGAAGATGGAGGAGAGGGAGTGTGGGTGGCTTGAGAGACAAAGGGTCTCAAGGCATCCATGGGAAGCATAATAATATGCAAGGGAAAAGTGTCTTGAGAGTGACCCCCCACCCTCCTTTTATAGCTTTTTTAGGGGTTTTAGGGTTTTAAGCCATTGGTCCAGGATTTAGCCCCTTTTTTGGGATTTTAGCCCCTTCCTCCCTAACTTTAGCTTATTTTAGGGTTTTAGGCTCCTTTGAGGGGTTTTACCCCTTTTTGGAGGCCTTAGCCCCTAGGAGAGTTATTTAGGCTCCTTTTTGGGATTTTTAAGCCCTTTTCTTCATCCGTAAGCCTTATTGAGGGTGTGGGGGTCTAATGGAGGGTTGTGAATGGGTGTCCTTGGGAGGTGTAGGCCATGTAGAGCTGAGTGAGGTATTTTTTGGGTTAACAACAAATATGGGTGTAGCTTAACTAAATGTCAGCCATTTTGATGTTGAAGAGGGCCCCGCAGCTACAGGAAAAGCTGCTATATCAGGTGAAGAAAGTCAAAGGAAACATTACCTAAACGACCGAGAAGGGAGATCTCAACCACTGCACTTAAGGAAGTGGTGAAGACGGGAGGGATCAGCTACCCTCATAAAGGAAAAGGAGCAACGGGCCGAGGTATTGAAGACAAAGGACAGAGGGGAACGACCGAGGAAGCGACGCCCATACCCACGATCAGCACTGGGAAGCATGGAAGAGTGCAGAAAGCTATGGTGTGACAGAAAGTGGCAGTTCAAGTACAGATAGGCCGACTATCACAGTTAGGGTTTTTTGGGTTACTGTTGGGAAAGGCCCACAGTGTTGTAACAGGGTGAAACCTCTCGGCCACCTATATAAGCATGTACTTTGTATTGTGAAAGGTTAGCTATTTGGACAATTAGCTAGCTAGTCAGAGAGTCAGTTAGTCTGTTAGCTCATAGTCAGTTAGACATTGAGAGAGAGTCGAGCTATGGTTCTGTTATTCAGTCTGTAGTTATCTTACTGTAACTAGTAGTTGGCTCTTTGAGCATGAATGTAACAATCCACAGGGATTGAGAGAGAGAGAGAGAGGAAGAGTATATTGTAAGGAGAAGACAATATAGAAGGAGAAGAGATCTAGGAGAGAAGGGCTCATGGCTGTGTGCGCGGAGTTTCCCAGAAGATCTCGAGCTGCACAATCAGTTGCAGCGGAACTGTGTTTACTCTCTCAAGATATAATATAAAAACCAGTTCCTATGGATGTAGCTTCCTTCCTCGAAGTGAACCACGTAAAATCTGCGTGTTGTGTGACTTTTCATGTGATTGTGTTTTACCTGTTCACTATATTTCATCTGTTACATGAATGTTACTTATCAGTTGATGAATGCATGTATGTTATTCTTTAGTTTATAGCACATAGAAGGTTAAACGCAAGTTGAATGTATAAATTAGTCTATGTATGAGTTTATCAGTGCTTGATTCATAACAGTAACAGTTACAGTGTTAAGTAATAATTCCTGCATATTTAGTCCAGCAAGATTGAGTATAGTTGATGTTAAGTGTGTTGAATGGTAGAAGCTCAAGTAAGGATGTTTGACACCCTATCGAGGGCTAACTGAGTTGTTGTGGCTAGAGGGAAGACCTTTGGACCTTGAGGGTCACATTGTGTCTTACTGTAGAAGATATCGCAGCATAGAAAAGCGATATCACAATGTCGGAGGAGCTGCGGTGTGGGATATCGCAGGTGAAGGGTTGAGTAGAAGAGAAAGTTGCGCATTGTTGTAGAGGCTGCGATGTGATAAGAGTCTGCTCCCTATCAGCGCCAGCTAGAAGGAGAGATCACCCTCGTGAAGAGATCCCACTGGCTAAGAAGATTCGTGAGACCCTAGGATGCTACATAACCCGATTGAAGACACTTAAGTCTTCAGCCACCCCATTTAAGATCACTTCGGGTGAGACTTCAGGCCATTCTGCGGTCTATTACCGAAAGGGCCAGTGAGATAGGGGTATTGTTGGTACATTAAAGTAAACCTAGGTCTGCCCTGTCAGAACCAACAAATGGTTCCGTTGCCGATTTTGAATAACTTGAAGAGCTAATGTTCTGTTGGCATCCTACTAAAGAAGAACTCAACCAGTGGGTTTGGTCTAAGGAAAGAGAATTTGCTACGATAGAAAACAAGAGGCCTAGGCTCAGTACAGAGGACTATTTACAAAAACATATCTTCACAGACCTACATGAGATATTTTTTGTGACCTATGCAAATGACTTGTATGACTGGTTGTTAAAGTTGACTGATAAGAATATATTCAAGAAGAAAAGAAACATTGTCTAGACATCGGAGCTGATTCAGAACATGAAGAGTATAGATAATCCCATTTTGTGGGCAGTAGACTTCTGGCTTGCGAGTTTGCTGGAAGGCTTCATTACAGAATTTGCAGTTGATCAAAGAAAAAGTTTCAGTGAAGCCGAGAGGTACTTCTTCAAAGGATATCGCGGTAAGTACTAAAACTCTTTAAATTTGTCTATTAAGATGTTATTACATGAAAAAGGAGTAATGGATATATTCTCATATGAATAAGTTCAGTAAGTGTAATGTCACAAGAGTTTGAGAGTGATTTTGATAAAATTGGATGTACACGTAGTGGTAAGAAATATAAAGTAGATTTCAGATCTTCCGTCTTATAAGACAGTTCAGACCATACTAGAGAATAGAGCCAAAGTAGTACAGAAACACCAGTAGGGGGTATCCCTTACCACCCTTATACCCCACAGAAAATGACTGAAACCCAGAACAATCCTTTAGGAACTCCATCTAGTAGTTCACATACAATACATACTACCTTTACACCACCTACATCTACACTGCTGAGTGGTAGTAACACAGCAACTCAGCATCCACCACGTAGAAACAGAATGGGGGACGACATGAAGTTACCTACCTTTAAGGGTATAGGGGCAGAAGACCCAAAAAAGCATTGGTTTCTATGTGAAGCTGTATGGACCATTAAACAGATCCTAGATGATAATACTAAACTTGTCCAGTTGGCCACTACACTTAGAGAAAGAGCCTTAACATGGTATATGAAGTATACATCAACATAGCCCAGAATGCTCATACAAGTCAGGACCGCCATGATCAAAGAATTTAAGAAACCTAAGTATGAGTCACAGTGTATCACAGAGCTTAAAGACATTAAACAGTTACCTACAGAGTCAATATGGGACTTTGATCACAAATTCAAAGCTCTCATAGACCAGGTTAGCTTTGAGTTTGTGTCGAAGTAGCATAAAGAATGGTTCATCGCAGCACTACTCCTGCATATCAGACTTCCCCTTATGCAACAGAGAATTCGTATGCAGGATGAAGCGTTGGAGATGGCAATGAAACTAGAGGCTTCACCTCTAGCTGAGACTAGTACAAGAATGACAAGCTTACATAACCAGTTATCCAATCTCACGTTACAGTTACACGATATTAAGAAAGGGAAAGAAGTTGCACAAGAACTATGGTGTACCAAGTGTAAAGGATAGGGCCATACTAAAGATAACTGTCCAGTATTTGTTGAATATTTAGCAAGTGGGGCTCCAAACCCCTTAATACATAACCAAGGGACATGGTGTGAACTCTGCAGAACAAGAGGACATAGACCATAGGAATTCCCTTTACTTCAGAAGTATGTACAAACTCCCAAGAATTTATACTGTAACTTCTGTAAGTCAGTAGGTCATGAGGAACATAATTGCCAAGCTTAGGATCTCATGATAGAGAGAAAGCATGACTTCTACAGAGTCCAGTCAGAGACACCAGGTCCAGCAGTAGGACCACAGCACAAACCAGTTCATGTTGGCCGTGGAGGAGGATCCAGAGGACGAGGCTGTGGAGGAGGCTTTGGCCGTGGTGAAGGCTTTGGCCGTGGTGAAGGCTTTGGTCACGGCTGTGGACCAATTACTTGTTACAGTTGTGGAGTTTTAGGACATTATGCTAGGGATTGTCAGAACCATACTACAACATGTAACTATTGCAAGTCCTATGATCACACTATAGAAGAGTGTCTGATCTTGATAGCCAATATTAGGGATCCTAAGCCAGCAGTAAACCAGAACATTCAGCTTATTGCTGCTGAGCAAAAAGAACTAGAACCAAGAGTCAATATTGTGACTCGCAGCGGTGCTTCTACTAGTAGGACATTGCAAGATACTGAAAAGAATACAGGTCCTGAGTGGGTGCGCAAAGCCACTAATAAATCAACATCACTTGACCTACAGAAGAACAAAGAAACATTTCAGCAAGCAAAAACTTTCTTTATTGACCCTACACCATTAGGATCGCAGGTATTGCCTTGTAGGGGCATACCGCAGCAGCAAACACCTTGTGGCATTAGTCCTATGCAGATATCACAGGCTACCACATCTGGAAGGTGCAAAGAGGATGAGTCGACAGGAAGTGTACAATCCTTCCTGCGGAGCTGCTTGAAACTTGGATGAAATGAGAAACCTATCGGAGAGCTTTAGCACATCATAAATCAGTGTCAGTCGTCTTCTTCCATGAGTAGTGCACAGTGGTATGTTCATAATATTATGGGACATACAAGAACAGGTAGAGAGATGAGATTCACAGCGCAAATTGGAGAATTTGAAATGGATGAGGTAATCCTAGATTTAGGATCAAAGGTAAATGTTCTGACTAAGTTAGCCAGATCACCTATCCATCTACATTTAGCCAATCAGTAGAGGGTATCGCCACTGGGTCGATTACCACAAGTACTAGTTGACATTGACGAAGTTCACAGCTTTGCAGACTTTGAATTCATAGAAATTATTGGTGATAGAAGACCCTATCTAGTGTTATTAGGTATTGATTGGGCAATCGATAACATGGTTGTTATCGATTTAAAGAAAAGACAAATGACCTTTGAGGATAATCAGATTCGGGTCATCACACCGTTGGATCCTTTCTAGGGTCCTAGATACATCGAACCTATCAGAGCAGAGGAAGAGGTGCACAACATGGAAAGCCTTTATCAGATGACTGCTAATCAGAGTGATTATGTCAATTCGACCATAGAAGGAAATATCAGTTGGCGATGCGACAGCTCATGTGCATCAGATTTGGAGGTTGGTTTAGAAAATTTGCAGAATAAACTTTAGGAAGTCTCAGCTCACAGATGTGCATTTATGACTAAGTCACTGCGCTAGATTGGCACAGAGGTTATTGATATTTCGTCGTTTCATGGCTTAGCAGATGTCAATGAATTTTTATAGCAGTTTGAGCAAGAAATTCCTCAGGATCAGAGGATGACAACTATTGACCTTGCAGTAAAAGCCACACCTGTAAGATGGTGGCATGCACATAAAGAACATATCACATCATGGGATGATTTTAAGAGACTGATGGCGATCAGGTTCTCTAGTGACAAAGAGCCTTTACAACAGAAATATACAGGAGAAAGTGACCCTAGGTCACATATTCATATTTGTGAACAGAGTTGGTCGGACATTCTATGGAATGAATGGGTTCACCTATTCATTCACACTTTAGACCAAATCCCAAGGAATTGGTTCACGGAAACAGAGTTGCGCAAAGGAACCATCACATGGCCACTTATGATAGACAACTTTCTACTCACTTTCACTTTTGAATCTGAGTACCCAAGCATTGATTACGCCATAGATGTAATAAATACTAGGATATTTGACAACTGTACCCTATCAGTGTATGCTCAGCCTGATTGGGCCACCCAGTTAGAACATGCACTAGATTGTTACAACTTCACAGTAGAGCCAGAGGATGAGGATGAGAATCCTCACAGTGTCAACATTCCAGAGTCAGAAGGGACTCACGGAGTTGAGGGACCAAAGCTAGATATTCCTGCAATCATAGAGCCTATCAAGATTAAAAAGATCAATATTGGCACAGAAACAGAACCAAAGTTTGCCTCTATTGGAGACTATTAGGATGATGAAATAGTAGGACACATCGTATCTCTCTTACATGACTATCAGGACTTATTTCCCACTAAGTTCACAGAGATGAAGGGAATAGTAGGAGATTTGGGAGTAATGCTAATACCATTGAAAGAGGATTCTAGGCCAGTTAAGCAGCGTCCATACAGATTGAATCCTCGTTATAAAGAAAAAGTTAAGGATGAAATTGATAAGATGCTAGCAGTATGCATCATTGAGCCTATATAAGAGAGAGAGTGGGTTAGTCCCATGGTCATGCAGGAAAATAAAACCAAAGGATAAATCAGGATTTGTGTCAATTTGCACAAACTCAATGATGCATCACTTCATGACCCATTTCCGACACCTTTTACTGATGAAGTTTTAGACAATGTGGGAGGACAGGAGGTCTACTCCTTCACTGATGGCTTTTCAGGCTGTCACCAGATAAGAATCCATCCAGAGGATCGACATAAGACCTCCTTTGCGACAGAATGGAGCTCATTCCAGTATACGGTAATGCCCTTTGGTCTTAAAAATGCACCAGCTATTTTTTCCAGAGTAGTAGTTGCTCTATTTAAGGAATACATCCATAAATTATTATAATTCTATTTTTATGATTGAACTGTATTTGGATTAATTGATAAGCATATAGGAGATCTAAGGCTCATGTTAGATAAATGTAGGAAATATCAGATTTCTCTTAACTTGAAGAAATGTATATTTTGTGCACCATTTGGTATTTTGTTGGGTCATATTGTTTGCAGACAAGGCTTGATGGTAGATCCTGTAAAGATTGCCATCATTGTAAATATTCCAGCACCCAATTCAGTCAAGCAATTGAGGACAGTGCATGGTCATACCAGGTATTATATAAAATTCATCAAGGGCTATGCAAAGATCACAGCACCTATGGAAAAGCTGTTAAAAAAAGAAGTGAAATTCCTATGGAATTAGGAATGTTAGAAAAGTCTAGACACTCTTAAAGAAAATATGGTTACAGCACCCATCTTAGTATTTCCATACTGGACCAAGCCATTTCATGTACATGTGGATGCATCTAGCATCGCATTGGGGATTGTCTTAACATAGCCAGGAGAAGGGGGTGTCGATCACCCTATCACGTACTCAAGAAGAAAGCTATCTACCATAGAAAAGAACTACACCACTACAAAACAAGAAGGATTAGCTATGGTATATGCTTTACAAAAATTCAGGCACTACCTATTGGGTGCCTCATTCAAGATGTTCACTGACCATTCCAATTTGAAGTACTTGGTCAATAAGCCAGTGTTAGGAGGAAGGATCTGCAGATGGTTACTCTTATTTCAGGAGTATGATTTTGAAATCATTGTAAAACCAGGAAAATTAAATGCTGGACCTGATCACCTGTCACGGATAGATTCAAGAGAAGAACCAAGTAATTTAGAGGACAATTTTCCAGATGCGCAATTGTTTTCTATACAGATCGCAGATGAGTATTATGCTGATATTATTCACTTTCTCACTACAGGGTGGGCACCTGTTGAGTTTACTAAGCAGCAAAGGAAATGATTAGTTGTGAAAGCAGCATATTTCACTTTGCTCGTAGGACAATTATACAAGTTGGGTTCAGATGAAGTCTTACGTAGATGCGTGATGCCGCATGAGAAAAGGGCCATTATCAGAGAAGCACACTCAGGTACCGCAGGAGGTCATTTCATAGGAAAGCCGACTGCGCAAAAAATTCTAGCTGCAGGATTATGGTGGCCTACTTTGCTCAAAGACACTAAGGAATTTTGCAGAGGTTACGATATCTTCCAGAGGGTAGGAAAACATTCACAGAGAGATGAAATGTCACTGCGACCACAGATTACACTGTGCGCATTTGACAAGTGGGCTATAGATTTCATGGGTCCTATCAACCCACCAGGAAAATGAACTGGTGTGAGATACATCATCACAAGAACAGAATACCTCACCAGGTGGGCAGAGGCAAAAGCAGCAAGGAATTGTGATGCTGCTACAGCTGCACAGTTCATTTTTGAATACATCATAAGTAGATTTGGATGTCTAGTAATTTTGATGAGTGATCAAGGCACACATTTTCTGAACCGCACTATTGAGGCCTTGACAGAGGAATTTCAGATACAGCACCATAAGAGCACTCCCTACCATCCTCAAGCTAATGGTACGGTGGAGGATTTTAACAAGATTCTAGAAAATGCTCTTACTAAGATCTGTAACAGCCAAAGAAATGATTGGGACCTCAGGGTTAATGCTGTATTATGGGCTTATAGGACTACATGCAAGAAACTTACAGGACACACACCTTTTAGCTTGGTGTATGGAGAAGAGGTTTTTATTCCTATGGAATATATTATTCCCATTTTAAGAGTTGCTCAAATTACCGGGATGGCTGATACAGATACGATGAATGAAAGACTAGCGCAGCTACTTTCCTTAGAAGAAGATAGATTCATCATAGGATTTCATCAGAAAGTGTAGAAGGCATGAGAGAAAGCTTGGCATGACAGGCACATCAAAAGCAAGATTTTTTAGATAGGAGACTTAGTGCTCCTCTATGATAGTAAGTTTGTTAAGTTCCTAGGGAAGTTCAAGATGTATTGGTTGGGGCCATATCAGGTTCAACAAGTTACAAATGGAGGTGTCGTTCAGCTCAGTAAACTGAACGGGGAGCTTCTTCCCACTTTGATTAATGGAAGTAGACTTAAGCTTTATAGTGATAGCCACTCCACCTCCCATCCCTAACTCAAATAGTTTATGAAGTGCAGATGTCCAGTGTAGTTGAAAGGAGGCATCGCATCGGTAATTAGTCTACAATAAAAAATAAAAAAAAGGTTCTAAGTATGAGGAATCACATCAGAAAAGTGTATGTTGCGCAAGTCATAGGATACTTGCGGAGTTTTTGAACATTGCGGCGTTCATGCCGACACTTTGGTTCAAGACAATGTGGTGTGGAATCGTCGCGATGCGATGTTCCCCGTGCCATGTAGATGATTTTGAAAGGGGACAGAGGGTTAGTCACTTCTCCTTCTGACAAGAAGTTAATATAGATACAATAGGTATACATTGCCATAGATTTGAAAATAGTATAATGATTTTTCCATATTTGGTAAATCTTCGATGAGACCGGTGCCTGCACGCAAGTTTCGAGGGAAATATGATCATATTTCAGCAATTACTAAGGATCGAAACGATGGGTGTTGTCTTGTCCATGCAATTAATACCACCAATGGGTCTAGCCAAATGACCATTGCTTCAAAGATTATCACCTTCGTTATAAATACAGAGATCATTCATACAGAAGGGTTACTTTTGCGATTTCTGAGAGCTATAGAGCAATTTGAAGAGTTTTCCCTGTGAAGAGATACTCCAACTACAGAGTGCTAGTTTCCCCAATTTCGTAGCCATTTCCAGTTCAGAGCATTGCACCGAGTGGTTTCTGTCTGAGACAGAACCTTTAGAATACATTGTGCAAAGATTCCAGTGTGGTGGCCTTGTGTCCGCTATGACGATGCCGCCCAAGGTTGTGAAATTAGGTACATCACAGGTCAGACAGCCGCTAAGGATGAGGAGTCAAGCTCAGATAGTAGAAGAGTCTAGCCCAGAACGGAGAAGAAGAAAGGTGAGAAAAAAGATATCTAAGAGAAGGGCTCTTGGCTATGCACGTGGAGTTTCCCAGAAGATCTCATGGAAAGAAAAAAGGACTAAGAAACAGGCATCCAAGACTTAAAAAAACAAAAGGAAATGGGAAAGGAATGAAGCAAAGATGTTGAAAATGAGAGAGATACAGAAAATGTCTAAGAAGGTAGTTACATTAAGGATGGAAAAGGACATGTCTCCTAATGGAAGTTTTGACACTTTCCCTATATTCAGAATGATGATGGCTTGGATGAGCCTATTCGAACAAGCGCTCCAGTCAAATTTGAGGTGAATGGTACAAATCTGACCGAGGTAGCAGGAGATGAGGTCTTTGAAACAAATCTAGTAGATTATAAAGGGTACGCCATTCATTTCTGGAGCTTCACTTAAGGACAGTGTTGACACTATTTTAGAGAAAATGGCACAAGAGTGTGTCAAAGTTATGGATAAAGAAGTCACAGGACTTCGGGAGAGACTTACAAGGACTTTGCAGGAAGCCAAGGAAAAAGCTACAGCATGAGAAAACAGTTGTTAGTGGCTCAGGGACGAGCCACAAGTAAGTGTTAGGGGACTGTTGGAGTAGGGCCCCACAGCTACAGGAAAAGCTACTATATCAGGAGAATAAAGTCAAAGGAAACAGTACCTAAGCGGTTGAGAAGGGAGAGCTCAACCACTGCACTTAAGGCAGTGGTGAAGACGGGAGGGCTCAGCTACCCTAATAAAGGAAAAGGAGCAACGAGATGAGGTATTGAAGACAAAGGACATAGGAGAACGATCGAGGAAGTGGCACCCATACCCACGATCAGCGCTGGGAAGCGTGGAAGAGTGCAGAAAGCAGTGGTGTGACGAAAAGTGGCAGTTCAAGTACAGATAGGCCGACTATCATAGTTGTGGTTTTTTGGGTTACTGTTGGGAAAGGCCCACAGTGTTGTAACAGGGTGATACCTCCGGTACGCCTATATAAGCATGTATTTTGTATTGTGAAAGGTTAATTATTCATACAATTAGCTAGCTAGTTAGAGAGTCAGTTAGTTTGTTAGCTCATAGTCAGTTAGACATTGAGAGAGAGTCGAGCTCTGGTTCTATTATTCAGTCTATAGTTATCTTACTATAACCAATAGCTGGCTCTTTGAGCATGAATGTAACAATCCACAGGGATTGAGATAGAGAGAGGAAGAGTATATTGTAAGGAGAAGACAATATAGAAGGAGAAGAGATCTAGGAGAGAAGGGATCCCATTTGTGTGCACGGAGTTTCCCAGAAGATCTCGAGCTGCATAATAGGTTGCAGCAGAACTGTGTTTACTCTCTCAAGATATAATATAAAAACCAGTTCATGTGGATGTAGCTTCCTTCTTGGGAGTAAACCACATAAAATCCACATGTTGTGCGACTGTTCATGTGATTGTGTTTTACCTGTTCACTATCTTTCATCTGTTACATGAATGTTACTTATCAATTGATGAATGCATGTATGTTATTCTTCAGTTTATAGAACATAGAACGTTAAACACAAGTTGAATGTATCAATTATTCTGTGTATGAGTTTATCAGTGCTTGATTCATAATAGTAACAGTTACAGTGTTAAGTAATTCCTGCATATTTAGTCCAACAAGATTGAGTATAGTTGCTGTTAAGTGTGTTGAATGGTAGAAGCTCAAGTAAGGATGTTTGACACCCTATCAAGGGCTAATTGAGTTGTTGTTCCCAGAGAGAAGACCTTTGGACCTTGAGGGTCACATTGGGTCTTACTGTAGAAGATATCGCAGCATAGAAAAGAGATATCGTACTGTCGGAGGAGCTACGGTGTGGGATATCGCAGGTGAAGGGTTGAGTAGAAGAGAAAGTTACGCATCATTGTAGAGGCTGCAATGTGATAAGAGTCCGATCCCTATTAGTGCCAGCTAGAAGGAGAGATCTCCCTTACGGAGAGATCCCACTGGCTAAGAAGAGTCACAAGACCCTAAGATGCTACAGAACCCGGTTGAAGACACCTAAGTCTTCAGTCACCCCATTTAAGATCACTTCGGGTGAGACTTCAGGATATTCTACAGTATATTTCTGAAAGGGCCAGTGAGCTAGTGGTATTGTTGGTACATTAAAGTAAACCCGGGTCTGCCCTGTCAGAACCAACAATCGACACACATAGTTAACCACTGATCTGATCCATAACTGACTCTCACATGCAGTGCTCACTAAATCAGAGTGCAATAGATGACTAAGTCTAACTAAAAGTGACTCATCACATGTAACTACATGTCCAAATCAAGGAGGTAGCACATACATAACTCCAAGTAGCTCTGATGGAGTTAACTGAAGTGACACTTGTCATCAGAAGTGGTTGTAGGTTCATAAATATTGGAAAACAATAGACAAATAATAGATGGATGCGCCTTCATAACTTAGCTTAATTTATTTTTAGGTGAAACAACAATAAATTAGCAATTAGGTGCACTTATGGTACTCAGTTCACCCCAGAATCACTCCCCGATTGAAGGAGGAATCCCAGTTAGCCTCCCTGATTGAAGGAGGAAGCCCAATTAACCTCCCTGATTGAAGATGAAGGCTTAGTTGGCCTCCTTGGTTGAAGGAAGGCGTGGTTGTTCTCATGTTGATGTCATAGTGTGCTCATCTAATGTCAAGTAAGTCAATTAAACTTAGGATAGTGGGTAAATAGGCCAAAATTGACCAAATAAGTGTGCATGTTGGGTAAATGAATCCAACATACCTAAGGGTGGACAAAATTTTCCTAAGGAATCTCAGGTTAAGATTTCTGAAGGGTCATCACATAGTAGTGTATTTTTTAGGTGCAACAGAATGCCCCCCAAAGTATGAGGCTAGAAGGAAGTGATAGGTGAAATAATTTGCTACATGTCAATCTGGTATAGAGGCAATAAGATATGAGCTCACAACTGACATGGAACCAGTAACTAACAATGTCATGGATACTAATAGTACACTCTAGATCCATGAACAACTGATGTAGGAGGCGAGACATGGATACGAAACATGCAAAGTATATCCATGTTATTCGACCTCAAACACTGAACACAGCCACCAAACATACAACGTGGATCCATGTCAAGATTCCAAATGCTCCATCGCAACTTGAGGATTCCCTTAATCCTAGCACTTGGAGTGGAAAACCATGCTAATTGTCAATCTTTCATGCACTGCACTTCCCTTGTTGTCCAGGAGTGATAACTTGTTCGCATTGCCTATCCATTGTTGTCCACAAGTGGTGCCAATGCTTATGGCCCTTAGTCCATAAGCGTTTCTTAAGAGAATCGCTCTGTCATTGAAGGAGAAACACGGTACCCTGGGTAAAAAGGGAAAAAGAGAAGTTTCTTGAGGCTTCTAGATGATGAGCCTCGTGTCCTCCCTTATCCCTATCATTGTGGGTCCGTTGAGCTTGAGATACCTTATTCAAGGATCTTAGAGGCCACCTCATCCACTAATCTCTCAACCATCCCTATGCATTGAGCCTTATAAATACAAACTCATATCCATGGTTGAGGAGGAGAAGTCTTAAGGTATTGTTATGCTGTTAGATTGATCACTTGGCCCAAGCCATTGGAGAGCATAGGGAGCTAGAGTTAGAGCTTATGGGGATGAGAGTGCTTCGTTTCATGGAGGTGCATGTCAACACTAAGGCTTGGTTGTAAACTTCTCCATTTTTATCTTAATGCAAGTTGATTTCCATCCCACATTATTGTTGTTGTTTTATTTCACATGTATGTTGTTAGATTCCTTAGTCACTAACATGGATTAGTAGATTATATTCTAGCAGCTTTGATGTGTTTGCATGTTTAAGCTGATTGCAAGTACACATGGTTACTATCAAAGCATCACATTCCAGGTATCTATGGCGTCTAAGGAGGGTCTTCAACCTCTATCCTTCATTTGTTCTGGATCTGAACCATTCAGACCAGTGGAACACCTTACTATCTGAACACCTTACTATCTGCAGAAGGTGAAATATTCCAGCTAACACCATACTCACATTAACTTTCACTTATATTTCATCGTCCAAACATTGGTTATGATGGCTTCTTGTTATCTAGAAATACACACCTCTTGTGGACAAGAGTTGGTTCCCTATATCTGAATGGTTCAGATCTAGAACAAAACACAAACATGGAATGCTAGACTCTCCCTAGATCCAGTTCATCACTGGAGTATGATGCCATAATACTTTTCTCAAAGGTTGTCCTCACTATCCTTGAAGCTTACTGGAGAAGAACCTATAAAAGATGGAATACAACAAAGAAAACATGATAGCATACAATATAATCAACTAGATCTATGCCTATGACCAAGGAATCAAGCAATATAAACATATGAAATAGTAAATATGGGAAAGAAAAGACATTCTTTATTAATGAACAATTGGAGAGACTACAACCTTCATGCCTTGCTGTTGAGATTTATTTCCAATGTCTCCTTGCCTCTAACTTCACCTAGCCTCCAAAGACTCAAGAATGATTTTGACAAAGTTTGGGTATGCAACACAATTCTTCCTCATTTTTACCATGGGAAGTGGGCCAGTATTTAAAGGAATAGGAGGATAGGAATGGTTGAGAATCTCATGGGTGAGGTGGAAATTAGATCCAAAAAGGGAGGATATAGAGCTCCAACTGGTCCTAAACCATAGGGATGAGGTTCCACAGAGGTCATCTTCGAGAATCCTCTCGAAGCTTCTATTTTTTCCTTGAAAAATCGAGCATCGCTCCTCCAATGAAGAAAACAGGTGGTGATAAGGGGGGACCTCTTCTTATAGTAAGGGCAAGAGAAATGGCACCACTTGGAGCTCATGTATTAGGAGCGGTGCTGACTTGGGTAATGCTTTTTTTCAATGGGAGAGGAGTGTTACCAGCACAACATAGGGAAAAATTGTAAGGGGATATTTTGAACCTTCATTTCTCTAGGGAAAAGTTTGAGGGATTTCCGTAGTCAATGGAATGCCTATCTCATAACATGAGGGTGATGAGATTTCAGTATAATAGAATGCCCCCCAAGGTATAATGTCTAGAGGGAAATGATAGATAATATACTTCGAAAGAAGGTATAGTCCTGAGGAAAAGGTCTAATCGTCATAACTTCTCAAACATCACAAAATTTCTACAACACATTTTGATACATGTCCCAAATGAATCACAACATGGCTGCTAACCAATACAACGCAGATCCATGTGAGATACAAAAAATTCATGGCTACTAAAATACAGTGTAGATCCATGCGAAGAAGACTCAAACTTGGACATAGCTACCAGACATACAATGTAGATCTATGTCATACAGACGCAAATATGAGCACAGCCATGAACATACAAATGTGGATCCATTCTAGGAATCATACAAATACTCCATCGCAACCTAGGGAAAGTAATGAGTGCTTTCCAAAAGATACCTAGGGTCTTCATCTTGTCTTCCACAAAGTACAATTCTATACATGTGATTACAATGATCTGAAGTCGAACGTGGTAGAAACAAATTGATTACTAGTCAATGATGTGAACCGTTAACAAGTGCGAGGGAGATCACCATTAATGTCAATGATTCCCAAGGTACCCTAGTACAATCTACTAAATGCGAATAGATTATCTAGTGTCTAATGCTCAGTCGAATAATTCGATCAAAGGCCAATGATGTGAACCTATGTCAAAAGCGAGAGAATCTGTCATTAAGGCATACATATCTCAAGGTACTAAACTTGTTTCTAATACTAATTCTTGGATGGTGAGCTGATGTCGATAGGAATAGTGTCATCGAAGGAGGGCCATGATGAATCCCACATCGACGACATGAAACTCAGAACAAAGTTCTGGAATTTTGAGTATGATGTATCCATAGTACTGACTCAAAAGTAACTGACACAAAAACATTGGATTTTGTTTTTTCTTCAAAAAGGTCAAAACTCAGGTTTCAATGGCTTAGGTGGACATTTTAATTGTTCATTCACCACCAAAATCCTAGCTTTCGACAGCTTAAATGTAAAATTTGGGTTTATCTTAGCCACCGAAATCGTAGGTTTTTCAAAAGATAAACTGCCTTAGGAAAACTAAATTTTGTCAGCCACAAAGAGGCCATTTTACATGCTCAAATAGTCGATTGAAAAATACACGTCCTCAAATTTCCAATGGTACTTTCATATCTGCATTTAGATCTTGACAAGGAAGTCAAAAGTCCCTCGTAAGGTGAGGCATCATTTTCAAGAATGTGGCATTTTTACTATGTTGAGTCATCATTTTCAAATGATGATCCTAGAAGACTGGAGGATCATTTTGAGAAATGGTCAGATGAATTTTCTCATAACAAACCAAATAACAATAACCTCTCTTAGTTTTTCTATAGGGGTCACATATTTGGAGAATTGAATCCATCTCTGAGACCTAAATTTTAGATCTCAGAATTCCCCTATTTGACATATGTTTTTGAAATACATATGTCAGGAAAATGAAAAAAAATCTCAAATAACCAAGATATTTGTTTTCTCCTAACAAACCAAAGAACAATAACCTCTCTCAGTTTTCCTGCAAGTGTCACATATTGCGAGAATCGAATCCATCTCTGAGCCCTAAATTTCGGATCTCAGAATTCCCATGTTTGAGACATGTTTTTGAAATACAAATGTCGGGAAAATGAAAACAAATATTAAATAACGGAGAGATTTTTTTTCTCATAACAAAAAAATATACAAAAACCTCTCTTATGTTTCCAAAATCTGTTTTTATTTGAGAAATATAGGTCAATCTTTGAGTAGCATATTTCCATAAATTTTTGCATTTTCCAGCCACCTCACAAATTCGAATTTGAGATAGGAAAAGAGGTTATCAGATCCATATTTTGAGGATCTCGAAACATATTTGTAAAGATTATTTAATCTCATTGAAGAATAATTGTATAGGGTTTCAACTTTAGAGACTTTTTCGTACTTGTACTCTCAGACTTCTCATTTCATGATCGATAATACAAGCTTCTTTTGCCATTACTTGTTCAGATCTTCATCTTCTTGTCTATTCTATACTTGCACCTGAATGTCAAATTCATGTTAATTTTGTTTGTCTGATGTTTGATAACTATCAAATTGTCAATACATCCATAAACTAGAATTTTCAAGTACTTTACTTGGTTTATCTGGCCATTCATATATACTTTGTGTGTGTGTTTCTGCTAGTAAATTAAGTGTTCTTCATACATTCATTTATTTACAACTCTCTGAATAGTGATAGTTAAAAGCCTTGTCAATCTGGTTGTGTTTATGCATGCCCTCAGTGAGTGAGGTTTTTATTTAGATATCTGAATTGATCCATTTGAATGAATCATTAAGATATAATTAAGTTACCAGGCATCTTTGAGTTACAGCCTAGAAGAGTTTCATGGAGAGCTAACAAATTGGCGTTGTTGCTGGGGAGAGGAGATTGAAGCTCAGCTTCCTTGGGAGACAACATAGTTCCATATTTGATGATAGACAAAGCCTGGATATTATTTCGGTTGTAATAATCTATCTGGTGAATCCATGAAGGATAGATTCAGTGGCGATTCCATTGTTTAGAAATCTATTGGCGACTCCACTGATATGAAATGAACCAGATTTTAGCAAAGAAGTATGCTTTCTGTGATTTTTCAAAGATTATTGGTTTTCCTAATCCAGTGCCTAGTAGAGATGAATGGGAATGTAGTATTCCCATATTTTGAGGAGATTATTGGGAAGTACCAGCTGAACATTTGCTGGATTTTCATGATTGCATTCATCGGTTGCAAATTGTGCATGAAGATGTTCAGATTAAACTATTTGGCTATTAATTAGAGGGGATTGCTCGTGATTGGTACCGGTCTCTTCCTATTTCTAGTATCAACTCTTTGGCATATTTTCATGCTGCCTTTCATTTGTTTTGCAAAGGAATATTTTTAGCTGATATTTTATATCCCTAATGCTGTCATGAATTCAATTTATTGAATAAAGAACTAAACATTCATGACGAGTATGTTGCAGTAGGGGACACCTCTTATCGTGACGAGGATATTAATGAATTTTAGGATGATAACCATATTATATATGCTTTTGACATTGTATCAAATGCATCCATTGACTTAGGTTGTCATTAAGATGAGATGGTCCCCTTTGGAAACTTGAAAGATAAGGAGAAAAAAGGTTCGGATCAGCAATTGAGTTTGGATTTTTCACTGACACAGGTTGAGCAGACCACATTCATCATTAACATCACTGAAGGAAAATATCAGCAACATAAAGAGGTATTTTCTATTGGCTTTTATGATCCTATTGCAAACTATTTGGAATCCATGAACAACATAGATGTTAAAATATTTCTGTCATATGAAAGCTGGATTTATCATCTGTTCAAACCAATTTTATGTTGGATATACATTTCTTTATTTTTGGGGTCAAGATCAAGGATAAGTTCAACAAATCAGTTTCTAACATGGCTTCATTGGAAGCATGATGTCACTTGATAAGAAACCTCTACTGATTAGAATTAGGAGTAGGAAAGAGAATAAGTTCTTTATATGAGCAAGTAGACTTTTTCAGTTATTGGTTGTTGAATAAGCAGGATAGGCTACAGGCATTCTACAGGTTTGCAGGGGATCATTTGTAAAGGCAACTCTTGAAAGGTGTTCAGAAGAAGATTGTACTGTTGACTCCATGCCTAATGGAATACTAGACTGTCTAGGAAAGGCATCAGATCTGTGGTTCTTGGAACCTCATGGGGAGGATTCCATCTTCGATTAGGAGCCAAATGTTATATCCTCAAATAAAATAGTCAAGTTTGTTTATTTTAGGTGATAAGAAGTCATTGAAAAATAAATTTCTAAATTTATTTTGGCTCATTTTTTAGAGCTTTAGGTATGTAATAAAGTTTGAAAAACATTCGATTTTGTTTTTTCTTCAAAAAGGTCAAAATTCAAGTATTGGTGGCTTAGGAGGACATTTCAACTATTCATTAGCCATCGAAATCTTAGCTTTCGGTAGCTTAAATGTAAAATTCAGGTTTATCTTAGTCGCCGAAATCACAGTTTTTTCAAACGATAAACTGCCTTTGGAAAACTAAATTTTCTTAGCCACAGAGAGGCCATTTTACACACTCAAATAGTCAATTGAAAACTAGACATCCTATGTTTTCCAATGGTACTTTCATATCTACATTTATAGCTTTGGAAGGCAGTTAGAAGTCCCCCATAAGGTGAGGCATCGTTTTTAGGAATGTGGCATTTTTACTGTGCTACATCATCAGTTTCAAATGATGATCCTAGGAGAATGGAGAATAATTTTGAGAAATGGTCAGAGGATTTTTCTCATAACCAAAAAAATAACAATAACCTCTCTCATTTTTCCTACAGGTGTTACATATTGGGAGAATCGTATCCATCTCCGAGCCCTAAATTTCAGATCTTAGAATTCCCCTGTTTGAGACATGTTTTTGAAATACAGATGTTCAGAAAATGAAAACGAATCTCAAATAAATGAGAGAGTTTTTTTCTCATAAAAAATTAAAGGACAATAACCTCTCTTAGTTTTCCTACAGGTGTCACATATCGGGATAATTGAATCCATCTCTGAGCCCTAAATTTCAGATCTCAGAATTCCCCTGTTTGACACATGTTTTTGAAATACATATGTCGGGCAAATGAAAATGAATCTCAAATACCTACGAGAGGTTTTTGAAAAAAACAACCCAGTATACAAAATCCTCTCTCCAGTATCCAAAATCTATTTTTATTTGAGATATATGGGTCTGTTTCTGCCTTTCACACACCTGGGTCACGTGGCAGAAATCTCCAAGCCACTCAGTGTGTCCTTAGGGGCAAGTCTCAAGTCAAGGCTGTCACCTTGTTCTTGACTCCTCCGTTTAGGCTCAACTCCTAACGATTTCAAGGGGGGTAGAACCTATTAAGTTACTAAGGCTAAAATACTTAGTATGGTGATGTTGAACTGAATGAGTTACTTAGGAGTTTGAAATTTAACCATAAACAACCATAGGAGACAAGATACAAAATGAGCACACGAAAGCACAATGCTGAGACACAATACAAATATATAGCAAGAAAATAACCAGTGCCTTAAAATGGATTCAAAAGGAAATAAATGTACTTGTATGTGCTTTGATTGAATGTTTTGCAATTGCCTCTTGGTACATTTTAAGTTAATGTGAAATATGAGTTGATTAAAATTAGGTGAAGGGGTGGACTCCAGATATACCTGAGAGTACTTGGAGTATGTCCAAAACTAAAACTTCATGGCTACCCGCAAGGAATATGTGGACTGAATGGAGTCTCTGGGGATATTGTTTATAATGCACCCAATAGGGTGTGATAGAGATCGACGCCCTGAGGTCACTTTTCAGAAGTTTTCGCTTCCTTTGGGTATTTTGCCACCGTAATGGTTTGATCTAGGTGTTGGATTTTCACCTGATGGTTTGTCAATTTGGGAGAGTGAATCCTAATTATACTAGTCACTCAAGTGATTTTGATATAGCTTGACTGATCAGACGAACCATAGCCAAGTGCAGAGCATACACACCGGAGTCTTGTCAATTTTAGTAAATTTTGAGATGGATGTTCTTGTTAAAAAGAAAACCCTCCAGGAACCTCTTTCGGTCCAAGTGGACCTCAATCGGGGAATCAAGAAGGGGTTTATTTTATTATGGTTACTAAAACAAATGATGATAGCAAATGAAACATAAAAAGATAAGAAAACCACAATTTTCTAATTAGACTACCACTAACTTTTCTTCACCTTTCGGCTCAAAAGGAGGCTCGTGGGGTAAGTATTAAAGTTACTTTGAAACCAATATAAATGGAATATGGAATTGATTTTATATAAAAGTATATTACTCTGCATATTAGTACTACACTAGATTTAAAAAAGATGAACGAAAGCAAAAAATGACACGGACGCAAAACCCCCCAGGGGGGATGGGGAATGGGCTCGAAAGAGCCTATTCAGAATTATTTTTATTACCAGCGGTTACAATATTAGAAAACTAATTTTATTTCTCTTGATTCTTATATAGAATTAAACCAAGAGCTTACAAAGTGCAGAAATTAAAGATCTCAGTCAAAATGGGAGACCCCTGGGGGGATTCAGAAGGCCCAAAAGTCACTTTCGAACAAAAGATCCTCCTATTTTCTATTATACCTGATAAAAAACATCAATATTATTAGAATTAAATATTCCTAAAATCACTCCAAAAGTACCTTTTGGTCAGCTTACTTTTAACCAAAAAAAGCTAAGTTAAAACTAGTTAAAAAGGGTAAAAAGGGAACCAAGGAAAACAAGCTTTCCTAAGGATCTTGGATTTCCTTTTAGGCAGCCAATATGATGTGCAATGATTGCTATATTCATATTTTATAACATAAAATATAAATCTAATACATGCAAGCTACAAATTCTCTTTAAAATTCCATGCAAAAAGGACGATTTCCTTGAAGCTAGATCCAGAATGCTTATGAAACCTTTTAAGAAAAAGATCTATATTATAGGATTTGAGGAGATAGATTTATGTTAAATTTACTTTAAGATAACAGATCTAAACAATATCAAAACTGTGAACAATGTAACCAGGTAAAGAATTGATTTTGAAGGAGGAAGAGGAGGAGAGAAATGCTGGTAGCCTTGAAGATCCACCGTGGAGATTTCAGGTGGAATGTCAAGGGACTATGCCTTTGGAAGGTTTTGGAGAGAGTGAAGAAGCAAACTATATCAGTATCCTCTCCACTCTACGAACCTGTAGCTCAGCTGAAATCAAAGAAACTTGCCAAAATACTTGTGAGATCCGATTAGTACATACATAGAGATTCAGAATAACATGCATATAAACATATAAAACATGTTGAATATAGATCTCCAAACATATATCAAAGGAAATAGATGGCCAATAAACTTATTGAAAAGCACCTTTCCTATCAAGATTTTAATAAGCTTATTGTCAATATTAGCAGTGAATTGATAAGCAATCATCAAATTATGAATATAGATACAGGTTACCTCAGTAAAAAATGGCAATGATCATCCACACATATAATGGCATAACACCGTCTTGCCTCCAAAGCTTCTCTTTATTTCAAATGAACAATAACAATAGTACAATAGTAGTAGCACCTCAATCCCAGTTCTCACTAGCTTGGAAGAGGAGGCTTATTCTTGGATATATACAAAAACCAGGATATCCAGCCCAGGGGGGCACAAATCCCAAGGAGACAAATCAAATCAGCTGATGGAGAGTCAATCAATGTAGATATGTGTCTAACTGAGCTAGATCTGAGTCTCATTGAGTGCAACTATCAATCGGGGCACTGATCTGACTGACACCTCAACCTGTTGACTGAAGCATCCACCAAAACTCATCCAGATGAGACAAAACATGTGGAGGAGAGAGGGAGGGTGAAATTCCCCATAAAGGATGATGAATATCAACTCTAGATTTATCCAGATCACCTCCATCAGTCAAGGATTTGTCAGATCCAGTCAATCTGGTTCAGATCTAACTGATTTCAATCAAATCGGCTGAGAATCCACTGATTTATGATTTTGGATTTGCTCCATTATTCATCAATTTATTAACTAAAATTAATCAATAATTTATTTTCGGGGCTTTCTGACCTGAGTGATAGAAAATCACTCAAAACTAGGAAATAGTGGTTCCATGGGTTTACATGGTGCTCTTAGCTTGAAAATGAGCACCTACATGACTCAAACAGGTTATTTGGCCCACTTTTATTACAAAATTAATTTTTCCAATTACTTTTTTTTAAAAATTGCCTAAGTTTTGGAAAAATTAAATTTTAATAAAAACACTGAAAAAACTAAAAAATTGAAAAAACCTAGGGGGACTTAGACATGTTCATATGACTCGACAATGATGTCTAGCATGTTTATACATTCACACATAGACTCTAATAACCTCAATAGTCCTAAATTCCAAGCCGACCACCCCAACTTTGGAGGTATGGAGTGAAAAACTCAGAAATTATCAGTCGTTTATTCAACAACCAATAATAACCAAGGGAAAAAACACCCTGGGCTGATAGGATTGACAAATAAAGTCTAAGAGACTGAGTCTTTTACAGACACTATCATGATAGAACATTTATTACAACTCCCCCATGGGATATGGACATGTGATATAGTACAACAAGCACTTCCCAGAAGTACTTCCAAAGGTCTTCTTAAGTCTGAACAAGTTATCCTTGTCCAGTTCACCAGGCTCACTTGATAAAAAAATACTAAGTACAATTTAGGTGGTAACATTCTGGCGCCAACTGTGGGACATGTGCTCGATCTGGTCTTTAAGGCAAGGAGAGGATATGAGAACACTAGAATCTCAGGTTTATATACCCTGTAAAAACATCTCAACTTGATAAGAAAAACCTCAATTGCACAAGTTTTATAAAAACCCAAATGAACCATTAAGCTGATTTATTTAAACAAAATAAATGTAACTAACTAAAAGAAGCAAAGTTTTATTATAGCTAAGTATAAAATAGAAATGCAGAAAGTAAATTCTCTCTTTCAAGGAGTTTATTTTCCTAATCTAAGCATGATATAAAAAGGGTTAAGTGTAATCAGAAATCCAATGTAACCACCTAATCCTTTTATTAACATAAAAACAAAATTTCCTTGTTTTTTGTTACCAGACAAAGTAAGGATACCTTATTCAGAAAATGCAAACCTGCATGATGATCCAAAAGGGGCGGGATGGATGGGAAATCATAGGCATGGATAATGTCGTCAAACTTCCTCCCAAACTGGTAAGTGCTTGCGCAGGCTACTTCTATCCATGACTAAATAGGGTTGATGTTCAAATTGGAATCATGAGGTAGATTGACTACACCATCATACTGATCATCAAGGCTTACTAGATGATAATTCACTGTATAAGACCCAAGTGGCTCCAAATCATGAGGAAAATCTATATGTGAAGATGATAGTTGAGACTGATATTCTACTAACTGTATCACATCTGTCTTTTCACAACACTTCTTCTCCATGTCTTTATTATTTATACCTTTGTATAGCTCTGCATGATATGACTCTAAATGATCATATAAGAGTTTTGAATACTGCTTTTCCATACTAGGATTTTCCAAGGTCTCCAGATCCATGCTTCCCTCTATGGAAGTATAATAGATTTGACTTCCACAAATTTCTAAATAGACACTCCCCTTGCTGGATATAGCATAGATAGGATTCTTAATAATATATCCACAAAAATTCCAGTAGTCATCACCATCATCTATGTTAGATGTGATGGATTCCCCATTACTGGTATTAGGTTTCGATATCAAGTTCTCTTTGTCTTCATTACTGATACTGATATATGTCTTAGACTGATCATGTGGATAAACTGCATGCTCCTTTTTCATATCAAAGTTTCCCAAGGCCACATGGTCCATGCTCTCTCCTTTAGATATGCCATAGATAGAAAAATCAACAAAACCATCAAAAGTTTCTGGTTCATTATTTTCCTCTTTATTCATGTCATAGACTAGATTTTCCATGAATGTCCAGAACTCCTCATCAACATCTTTGTCAGGGATAAGGGAGTATTTGTCACTTGTATCATGCTCCAAGCTATAATTGTCCGCATTTTCATACTCGTATTCTTCAGAGAAAAGGTCACAAGGCAGTAAACCTTCCAGACTATCATCACTATATGGAGAACACATAGGAGTCCCATCATGTACATTACAGTTTTCATCATAAGTTTCACTGTAAGATTCTACAATGGTTTCATCCTTTGGTGTGTACTGTTTAGCTAGTGGCAAAGGGTAGGCCTGGCCTACCATGTATATATGATCAGGCTCACTTGAAGTTGTTTCCTAATTACTGACCTCGGGAATTCCATGTTCCATGACTTGATTTGCAACATAACAAGTGCTTTCTTGGTGGAATTGTTCATAGGGTCTACACCATGGAATTACTTCTTCTACCATGTTAGCTGAGTCTAACTGGTTTGGAATCCTAGGCTCCCGCTGAAGAAAATTATCTTGATACATCTGATTTTGCTTGGGATGAAAGTTCCTAGGTCCATTATTCCTTTCCATTGTGATCAATCTATTATGCATATGATTCAATTGTGTGGACTGATTTTCCATAAGTTGGTTTTGACTAGTAACCAAGTCTTTTATCATGTCTGTTACCTTTTCCATGGGATATTTAGAGGTCCCCTTTTCTTCTGATTCAATGGATTTACCCTTGGTCTCTTTGTTGCAGGAATTTTTTCCCCTAGTGTGACCTAGAATGTTGGACTTACCTGAAGACTGCATATTCTTTTCTATTTTCTCGGCCAATTCCTGAGCAGTTTTTAGATTGGCTGGCTCTTTGTCTCTTAACTGGTACCTCAAATCACCAATGAAAGCTTCAATGTAATATATGAGGATGGAGGCATCCTTTGGCTTGATTTCTTTAGGGATGTCCGCAACCACACACCTGAACTTAGTGTTAAATTCATCCATGGGTTCATTCTCCATCTTCTTAATGTTATGAAGGGTAGCAAGCAGGTGTATTGGTTCTTTCTTTTCTCCCCATTTCTTCTTAAAACCCTCTAGGAATTCACTAAGAGTTTTATATGAATCATCATATAGGTCAAAGTACCATTCTTCAACATCATCTTCTAAGGATAAAGCAAAGAGCTTCATTTTGACATCATCATGGTCATGGGCAGCATCATTGTAATAACTGACCAGGTGCTTTTCACACTTTTGAAGGTGAGACTTGGTAGTGATGGCATTACTGCCCTCAAATATGGGAGCTTATTGATAACATCTTTTGGAATGGCACGGAGAGCACCTGCTATCTGAGAAAAGTCAAGGGGTTTGAATAATTCCATCATTTCTTGAGATTGGTGAACATGACTCTCTACAAATATGTGATGGATATATGAGAGGGATTGGTCTCCTAAATATTCAAGGTTTCTACGAGAAGTCTGTCTATTTAATCTTTCCCCAATAAACCTTTCAGGATCAGGGAGAGGATTGAATAATTCATGGCAGTTTCTTCGGGTAGAAATTCTTGGTGGGATGTTAGATAGTGGAGTCACCAGATAGATCGAGTTTTAATTTTTACGTTTTTTAAAGACTAGACCAGTCAAATTTTTTTATCTTTTTAGTTGTTTAGAAAAAATTTAAGCTAAGTCGTACTCGGGAATAAAAAGATTTATCCCCGACAATGGCGCCAAAAAGTGTTACCACCTTTCACACACCTGGGTCACGTGGTAAAAATCTTCAAGCCGCTCAATGTGTCCTTGGGGGCAAGTCTCGAGTCAAGGCTGTCACCTTGTTCTTGACTCCTCCATTTAGGATCAACTCCTAACGAATCCAAGTGGGGTAGACCCTATTAAGTTACTAAGGCTATAATGCTTAGTGTGGTGATGTTGAACTGAATGAGTTACTTAGGTGTTTGAAATTTAACCATAAACAACCATAGATGACAAGATACAAAATGAGCGCACAAAAGCACAATGATAAGACACAATATAAATATATAGCAATAAAATAACTAGTGCCTTAAAATGGAGTCAAAAGGAAATCAATGTACTTGCATGTCCTTGGAGTGAATGTTTTTCAATTGCCTCTTGGTATGTTTTAAGTTAATGTGAAATATGAGTTGATTAAAATTAAGCGAAGGGGTGGACTCCAGATATACCCGAGAGTACTTGGAGTATGTCCAAAACTAAACCTTCACGGCTACCCACAAGGAATATGTGGGCTGAATGGAGTCTCTGGGGCTATTGTTCATAATGCACCCATTAGGGTGTGACAAAGATCGGTTCCCAGAGGTCACTTTTCAAAAGTTCCCGCTTCCTTTGGGTATTTTGCCACCGTAATGGTTTGATCTAGGTGTTGGATTTTCACCTGATGGTTTATCAATTTGGGAGATTGAATCCTAATTATACTAGTCACTCAAGTGCTTTTGATACAGCTTGACTGATCGGATGAACCGTATCCAAGTGAAGAGCATACACACCAGAGTCTTGTCAATTTTATTAAATTTTGAGATGGATGTTCTTGTTAAAAAGAAAACCCTCTAGGAACCTCTTTCGGTCCAAGTGGACCTCAATCAATGAATCAAGGAGGGGTTCATTTTATTATGGTTACTGAAACAAATGATGATACCAAATGAAACATAAAAATATAAGCAAACCACAATTTTCAAATTAGACTACCATGAACCTTTCTTCACCTTTTGGCTCAAAAGGAGGCTCGTGGGGTAAGTATTAAAGTTACTTTGAAACCAATATAAATGGAATATGGAATTGATTTTAAATAAAAGTATATTACCCTGTAGATTAGTACTAGGCTAGATTGAAAAAAGATGAACGAAAGCAAAATATGACACGGACGCAAATCCCTCCAGGGGGGATGGGGAATGGGCTCGAAAGAGCCTATTCAGAATTATTTTTATTACCAGAGGTTACAATATCAACAAATTGATGTGATTCCTCTTGATTCTTATACAAAATGAAACCAAGAGCTTACAAAGTGTAGAAATTAAAGATTTCAGTAAAAAAGGGAGACCCTTGGGGGGATTCAGAAGGCCCAAAAGTCACTTTCGAACAGAAGCTCCTCCTCTTTTCTATTATAACTTATAAAAATCATCAATATTATTAAACTGAAGTATTCCCAAAAGCACTCTGAAAGTACCTTTGGTTCAGCTTACTTTTAACCAAAAAAAGCTAAGTTAAAACTAGTTAAAAAAAGGGTAAAAAGGGGACCAAGGAAAGCAAGCTTTCCTTGGGATCTTGGATTTCCTTTTAGGCAGCCAATATGATATGAACTGATTGATAGATTTATATTTTATAACAGAAAACAGAAATCTAATGCATGCAAGATACAAATTCTCTTTAAAATTCCATGCAAAAAGGACGATTTTCCTGAAGCTAGATCTAGAATGCTTATGAAACCTTTTAAGAACAAGATCTAGATTATGGGATTTGAGGAGATAGATCTATGTTAAATTTAATTTAAGATAATATATCTAAACAATATCAAAGCTGTGAATAAAGTAACCAGGTAAAGAATTGATTTTGAAGGAGTAAGAGGAGGAGAGAAATGCTGGTGGCCTTGAAGATCCACCATGGAGATTTCAGGTGGAATGTTGAGAGACTATGCCTTTGGAAATTTTTGGAGAGAGTGAAGAAGAAAACTAGATCAGCATCCTCTCCAATCTAGGAACCTACAGCTCAGCTGAAATCAAAGAAACTTGCTGAAATACTTGTGAGATCCAATTAGTACATACACAGAGATTCAGAATAACATGCATATAAACTTATAAAACATGCTGAATCTAGATCTCTAAACATGCATCAAAGGAAAGAGATGGACAATAAACTTATTGAAAAGCACCTTTCCTATCAATATTGTAATAATCTTATCATCAATCTTAGCAGTGAATCCACAAGCAATCATCAAATTATGAATATAGATACAGGTTACCTCAATAAAAAAATGGCAATGGTCATCCACACATACAATGGCATAACACCGTCTTGCCTCCAAATCTTCTCTTTATTTCAAATGAACAATAACAATAGTACAATAGCAGAAGCACCTTAATCCTAGTTCTCACTAGCTTGGAAGAGGACGCTTATGCTTGGATATCTACAAAAACTAGGAGATCTAGCCCAGGGGGGGCGCAAATACCAAGGAGACAAATCAAATCAGCTGATGGAGAGTCAATCAATGCATATATGTGTCTAACTAAGTCAGATCTGAGTCTCATTGAGTGCAATTGTCAATCGAGGCACTGATCTAACTGACACCTCAACCTGTTGACTGAAGCATCCACCAAAACTCATCCAGATGAGCCAAAACATGTGGAGGAGAGAGGAGGGTAAAATTCCCCATAAATGATGTTGAAGATCAACTCTGGATTTGTCCAGATCACCTCCATCAGTCAAGGATTTGTCAGATCCAATTAATCTGGTTCAGATCTGACTTATTTCAATCAAATCGGCTGAGAACCCACTGATCTATGATTTTGGATTTGCTCCATTATTCATCAATTTATTAATTAAAATAATCAATAATTGATTTTTGGGGCTTTCTGACCTGAGTGATGGAAAATCACTCAAAACTAGGAAATAGTGGGTCCATGGGTTTACATGGTGCTCTTAGCTTGAAAATGAGCACCTACATGACTGAAACAGGTTATTTGGCCCACTTTTATTACAAAATCAATTTTTCCAATTAAACTATTAAAAAATAGCCTAAGTTTTGGAAAAATTAAATTTTAATAAAAAACACTGAAAAAACTAAAAAATTGAAAAATTGAAAAAACCTAGGGGGACTTAGACATGTTCATATGACTCGACCATGATGTCTATCATGTTTATACATTCACACATAGACTCTAATAACCTCAATATGCCTAAATTCCAAGCCGATCACCCCAACTTTGGAGGTATGGAGTGAAAAACTTAGAAATTATCAGTCGTATATTCAACAACCAATAATAACCAAGGGAAAAAACACCCTAGGATGATCGAATTGATAAATAAAGTCTAAGAGACCGAGTCTTTTACAGACACTATCATGCTAGAAAATTTATTACAAATCCCCCATGGGGTATAAACATGTGATATAGTACAACAAGCACTTCCCAGAAGTACTTCCAAAGGTATTCTTAAGTCCGAACAAGTTATCCTTGTCCGGTTCACCAGGCTCACTTGATAAAAAACTACTAAGTACAACTTAGGTGGTAATAAGGTCAATCTGTAAGCAGCATATTTCCATAAATTTATGCATTTTCTAGCCACCTCACAAATTCGGATTTGAGATAGCAAAAGAGGTTATCAGATTCATCTTTTGAGGATATTGAAATGCATTTGTAAATATTATTTAATCTCATTGAAGAATCATTGTATAGGGGTTCAAATTTAGATACTTTTCCATACTTGTACTCTCAGACTTCTTATTTCATGATCAGTAATACAAGCTTCTTTTTCCATTACTTGCTCAGATCTTCATCTTCTTGTCTATTCTATACTTGCACCTGAATGTCAAATTCATGTTAATTCTGTTTGTCTAGTGTTTTATCACTATCAAATTGTCAATACATCCATAAAATAGAATTTGCAAGTAATTTACTTGGTTTATATGGCCATTCATATATACTTTGTGTGTTTGTTTCTGCTGGTAAATTAAGTGTTCTTCATACATTCATTTATTTACAACTCTCTGAACAGTGATAGTTAAAATATTTTCCAATCTGGTTGTGTTTATGCATGTATTGAGTGAGCGAGGTTTGATTTAGTCATTTGACTTGATCCATTTGAGTGAATCATTAAGATATAATTAAGTTAGTAGGCATCTTCGAGTTACATCCTAGAAGAGTTTCCTAGAGAGCTAACAGGAGGGGTTCGTTCCCAAAAAGGGTATTTCCATGTTTTATTTAATGAGTCCAATGAAAGAAAAATCAGTGTAGTTCATGTTTAGAGAGTCTAAACAAACTAAAGAAGAATCCAAAAGGGTCATTTTTCGTATGATTTGGTCCCCAAGGCCTGAAAAATTATAAAATAATACCTTAGAGAAATATTCCAGTCATGATTAGCTGGAGTGTATGTTTTTCATAAGTAGTGCCCCCTAGTCCAAAAAGGGGTAAACTATCACCAGGTAGATGACTCTTCAAGTCATTTTACGAGCATGAAGAACACAAGTTCACTCAGCAATATTTTCACATTTAAAGAGTCCATAAAGAGCTTAAAGAGGACTTTATTAACCTTTTTCTTGTTTCAATCTAGAGCATGAAAAAATAATAAACTAAGCTCAAACCACTTTTCATGTTTTAACCAGAGCATGAAAAATGAAAAGTAAACTCAACACCATCTTACTATTTTTAACGAGCTTGAAGATTGATTGAAAGAATGCTTAGGGTATTTGCTTCATTTTTTTACGAGCTTGTAACAGAGAAAGAATTTTGCTCAAAATGACTTGCTTCATTTTTACACAAGCTTGAAACAGAAAATAACTATGCTTGAAACATGGTTTCATTTTTATGCAAGCTTGAAACCAAAAGGTAAACTTTACTTGAGAAAGACTATTTTCATTTTTTAATGAGCTTGACATAGAAAACGAACTATGCTTAGGAATGGTTTCATTTTTATGCAAGCTTGAAACCAAAAGTAAACTAAGCTTGAGGACATCCATTTCATTTTTTAACAAGCTTGACATAGAATGGGAACTTTGCTTAGGGACCTGTTTCATTTTTTAACGAGCTTGACACAGAAAAAGAACTATGCTCTCAAGCATCTATTTCATTTTTTAACGAGCTTGACACAAAAAAAGAAATATGCTCGTAGGCATTTGTTTCATTTTTTAATGAGCTTGAAACAGAATGGGAACTATGCTCAAAGGAATCTGTTTCATTTTTAAATGAGCTTGACACGAATGGGAACTATGCTCACAAAGTTGTTTCATTTTTTAATAAGATTGACACATAATGGGAACTATGCTGACAAACATGCTCCTACCCAACATGATATCCATAGGTTTGTAGGTTTCCCCCATTACATAAAAGCTAGTGGCTTAACTCCAGTATGATGTCCAGTGGCTGGAGCCATGACCCCCATTTTACCTATGATGGGAAGAAGCTAACTAGAAGGGGAAAGAGCCACACGAACATGCAGGACATTTAAGGAAGTATGATGACTAGGAGTCATATGATGATCGAGTTTAACGAAGGAAAGCTGATCAACGGTCACAATCTTCCCGTCATGGGGAAAATACATCACTTGAAAGAGTGTGGACACTAGAAATTTCATGGTGTAAACATAATCATGCCCAAGGATCATATTAAAATCTAAAGGACCTTAGACTACCATCACATCGATACAGACAGTTCTTCCTCCCAAAGTGATAGCTAACTGAAGAAGGATCCCTAAAGGCGATGTAGGTCATCGATTAAAAGACAATATCTGATCGATATCTAGCACAAGCGAAGGATAGCCTATGGTTTTCCAAGCAGTAGAGGATAGGATTCTATCAAAATACCCTTCATCGGTGATAGTGTGGAGTATACTCTTAATGGTAATTCGCACGGATATCTGGAAAGGAACACTCGAATGAAGATGAGACTCTGTTAAGTTACTCTTAGTGGTAATTTGCACGAATATCTAGAAAGGAACACTCAAATAAATACGAGACTCTATTCACTTACTTTAATCAAAGGAAATAACCTCATTACTTAGAGAGGGTTTCGTCGAAACAGAAAAAAATTCCTCTTGTCGAGAACAATCAGAACGAAGCATAAAAAATTCAGCAGGTTTTAGTTCACTCTCTACTAGAAGAGAAGAAGAAGACAAATATTTGGTCAAAGCGGCTACTTCAGTCTTAACACTCTCTTATGAAAGAGTGGGATTGGGTGGAGATGACATCGAATTGACCACTTCAAATTCACTCTTCAAAGGAACAATGGGATCAACCACGAATGAATCTGGATTAACCACTTGGAATTCACACTTAGAAGGAAGAGTGGGATCGACCTCGAATGAAGCCGAATCGACCACTTGGTCAACTAGTGGGGGTTCAAGAGACAACTTACGATAACCTATTTGAAGCCATTGACGAGAAATAGTAATATCTTCCAACAAATTAGAAGCTTCATCCATGAGAGGACAAAGGTAAATAAAGTGCTTGTCCTTACAAAGCAAGCAATGATTTCTGACTTTACCCTTCAGACTCTTAACCACATAGTCACTAGTTGAGGGGGGATCATCAGTATGATGACCAGAGCATGATGACATCGATTGTCAAGAAACCTTAGACCATTCTTCTAAAAACAGGGCTAAACCATAACAAGATTTCAGAAGGTGATCATCCTGGAAAATCCTACAAAGGAATTTGGGTTTACGCAGTATTTGGGTGTGCAGTATCAACACTCTCCACACTCAGAGGAGTAGTTGGTTGAGACTTGTTTTTTTTTTCTTCTTAATATTCCTTTTGTTCTTCTTCTTATCCACCTGAATACTAGTGCTACAACTTTCAATAGGCAAAGAGGGAGAAATGGGAGAAGACACATATGGTGAAGAAGGAGAGGGATCAACATGAGGTTTATGGTCTTGTGATGAAGGATTAAGATCAGAAACAACTGGTGTACATGGGATAACTAGAATGGAGAATAACCAAACAGGTAATCCAATAGTCAATCCAGGAAGACTTAATGTAGCTATGAGAGAAGGACCAACAACCCCATATCAAGGGAACACTAAAGACATGCTTGCTAAAGGAGTCTCTTGGGTTGGTAGTCCTGGAAGGAGAATCCATAACTATGTAACAAAAATATCTCTCTCTTCTAAAAAATCCTAACTGTACAAACAACAAGCACTACTCAAACTAAAGAAATATGCTCGTAGGCATTTGTTTCATTTTTTAATGAGCTTGAAACAGAATGGGAACTATGCTCAAAGGAATCTGTTTCATTTTTAAATGAGCTTGACACGAATGGGAACTATGCTCACAAAGTTGTTTCATTTTTTAATAAGATTGACACATAATGGGAACTATGCTGACAAACATGCTCCTACCCAACATGATATCCATAGGTTTGTAGGTTTCCCCCATTACATAAAAGCTAGTGGCTTAACTCCAGTATGATGTCCAGTGGCTGGAGCCATGACCCCCATTTTACCTATGATGGGAAGAAGCTAACTAGAAGGGGAAAGAGCCACACGAACATGCAGGACATTTAAGGAAGTATGATGACTAGGAGTCATATGATGATCGAGTTTAACGAAGGAAAGCTGATCAACGGTCACAATCTTCCCGTCATGGGGAAAATACATCACTTGAAAGAGTGTGGACACTACAAATTTCATGGTGTAAACATAATCATGCCCAAGGATCATATTAAAATCTAAAGGACCTTAGACTACCATAACATCGATATAGACAGTTCTTCCTCCCAAAGTGATAGCTAACTGAAGAAGGATCCCTAAAGGCGATGTAGGTCATCGATTAAAAGACAATATCTGATCGATAACTAGCACAAGCGGAGGATAGCCTATGGTTTTCCAAGCAGTAGAGGATAGGATTCTAACAAAATACCCTTCATCGGTGATAGTGTGGAGTATACTCTTAATGGTAATTCGCACGGATATCTGGAAAGGAACACTCGAATGAAGATGAGACTCTGTTAAGTTACTCTTAGTGGTAATTTGCACGAATATCTAGAAAGGAACACTCAAATAAATACGAGACTCTGTTCACTTACTTTAATCAAAGGAAATAACCTCATTACTTGGAGAGGGTTTCATCGAAACAGAAAAAAATTCCTCTTGTCGAGAACAATCAGAACGAAACATAAAAACTTCAGCAGGTTTTAGTTCACTCTCAACTAGAAGAGAAGAAGAAGACAAATATTTGGTCAAAGCGGCCACTTCAGTCTTAGCACTCTCTTATAAAAGAGTGGGATTGGGTGGATATGACATCGACTTGACCACTTCAAATTCACTCTTCAAAGGAACAATGGGATCAACCACGAATGAATCTGGATTAACCACTTGGAATTCACACTTAGAAGGAAGAATGGGATCGACCTCGAATGAAACTGAATCGACCACTTGGTCAACTAGTGGGGGTTCAAGAGACAACTTACGATAACCTATTTGAAGCCATTAACGAGAAATAGTAATATCTTCCAACAACTTAGAAGCTTCATCCATGAGAGGACAAAGGTAAATAAAGTGCTTGTCCTTACAAAGCAAGCAAGGATTTCTGACTTTACCCTTCAGACTCTTAACCACATAGTCACTAGTTGAGGGCAGATCATTAGTATGATGACCAGAGCATGATGACATCGATTGTCGAGAAACCTTAGACCATTCTTCTAAAAACAGGGCTAAACCATAACAAGATTTCAGAAGGTGATCATCCTGGAAAATCCTACAAAGGAATTTGGGTTTACACGGTATTTGGGTGTGCAGATCAACACTCTCCACACTCAGAGGAGTAATTGGTTGAGACTTGTTTTTTTTCTTCTTCTTAATATTCCTTTTGTTCTTCTTCTTATCCACCTGAATACTAGTGCTACAACTTTCAATAGGCAAAGAGGGAGAAATGGGAGAAGACACATATGGTGAAGAAGGAGAGGGATCAACATGAGGTTTATGGTCTTGTGATGAAGGATTAAGATCAGAAACAACTGGTGTACATGGGATAACTAGAATGGAGAATAACCAAACAGGTAATCCAATAGTCAATCCAGGAAGACTTAATGTAGCTATGAGAGAAGGACCAACAACCCCATATCAAGGGAACACTAAAGACATGCTTGGTAAAGGAGTCTCTTGGTTGGTAGTCCTGGAAGGAGAATCCATAACTATGTAACAAAAATATCTCTCTCTTCTAAAAAATCCTAACTGTACAGACAACAAGCACTACTCAAACTAAAGAAATATGCTCGTAGGCATTTGTTTCATTTTTTAATGAGCTTGAAACAGAATGGGAACTATGCTCAAAGGAATCTGTTTCATTTTTAAATGAGCTTGACACGAATGGGAACTATGCTCACAAAGTTGTTTCATTTTTTAATAAGATTGACACATAATGGGAACTATGCTGACAAACATGCTCCTACCCAACATGATATCCATAGGTTTGTAGGTTTCCCCCATTACATAAAAGCTAGTGGCTTAACTCCAGTATGATGTCCAGTGGCTGGAGCCATGACCCCCATTTTACCTATGATGGGAAGAAGCTAACTAGAAGGGGAAAGAGCCACATGAACATGCAGAACATTTAAGGAAGTATGATGACTAAGAGTCATATGATGATCGAGTTTAACGAAGGAAAGCTGATCAATGGTCACAATATTCCCATCATGGGGAAAATACCTCACTTGAAAGAGTGTGGACACTAGAAATTTCATGGTGTAAACATAATCATGCCCAAGGATCATATTAAAATCTAAAGGACCTTAGACTACCATATCATCGATACAGACAGTTATTCCTCCCAAAGTGATAGCTAACTGAAGAAGGATCCCTAAAGGCGATGTAGGTCATCGATTAAAAGACAATATCTGATCGATAGCTAGCACAAGCGAAGGATAGCCTATGGTTTTCCAAGCAGTAGAGGATAGGATTCTAACAAAATACCCTTCATCGATGATAGTGTGGAGTATACTCTTAATGGTAATTCACACGGATATCTGGAAAGGAACACTCGAATGAAGATGAGACTCTGTTAAGTTACTCTTAGTGGTAATTTGCATGAATATCTAGAAAGGAACACTCAAATAAATACTAGACTCTATTCACTTACTTTAATTAAAGGAAATAACCTCATTACTTGGAGAGGGTTTCGTCGAAACAGAAAAAAATTCCTCTTGTCGAGAACAATCAGAACGAAGCATAAAAACTTCAGTAGGTTTTAGTTCACTCTCAACTAGAAGAGAAGAAGAAGACAAATATTTGGTCAAAGCGGCTACTTCAGTATTAACACTCTCTTATGAAAGAGTGGGATTGGGTGGAGATGACATCGACTTGACCACTTCAAATTCACTCTTCAAAGGAACAATGGGATCAACCACGAATGAATATGGATTAACCACTTGGAATTCACACTTAGAAGGAAGAGTGGGATCGACCTCAAATGAAACCGAATCGACCACTTGGTCAACTAGTGGGGGTTCAAGAGAAAACTTACGATAACCTATTTGAAGCCATTGACGAGAAATAGTAATATCTTCCAACAACTTAGAAGCTTCATCCATGAGAGGACAAAGATAAATAAAGTGCTTGTCCTTACAAAGAAAGCAAGGATTTCTGACTTTACCCTTCAGACTCTTAACCACATAGTCACTAGTTGAGGGGGGATCATCAGTATGACGACCAAAGCATGATGACATCGATTGTCGAGAAACCTTAGACCATTCTTCTAAGAACAGGGCTAAACCATAACAAGATTTCAGAACGTGATCATCCTGGAAAATCCTACAAAGGAATTTGGGTTTATGCGGTATTTGGGTGTGCAGATCAACACTCTCCACACTCAGAGGAGTAATTGGTTGCGACTTGTTTTTTTTCTTCTTAATATTCCTTTTGTTCTTCTTCTTATCCACCTGAATACTAGTGCTACACTTTCAATAGGAAAAGGGGGAGAAATGGGAGAAGACACATATGGTGAAGAAGGAGAGGGATCAACATGAGGTTTATGGTCTTGTGATGAAGGATTAAGATCAGAAACAACTGGTGTACATGGGATAACTAGACTGGAGAATAACCAAACAGGTAATCCAATAGTCAATCCAGGAAGACTTAATGTAGCTATGAGAGAAGGACCAACAACCCCATATCAAGGGAACACTAAAGACATGCTTGGTAAAGGAGTCTCTTGGTTGGTAGTCCTGGAAGGAGAATCCATAACTATATAACAAAAATATCTCTCTCTTCTAAAAAATCCTAACTGTACAGACAACAAGCACTACTCAAACTAAAGAAATATGCTTGTAGGCATTTGTTTCATTTTTTAATGATCTTGAAACAGAATGGGAACTATGCTCAAAGGAATCTGTTTCATTTTTAAATGAGCTTGACACGAATGGGAACTATGCTCACAAAGTTGTTTCATTTTTTAATAAGATTGACACATAATGGGAACTATGCTGACAAACATGCTCCTACCCAACATGATATCCATAGGTTTGTAGGTTTCCCCCATTACATAAAAGCTAGTGGCTTAACTCCAGTATGATGTCCAGTGGCTGGAGCCATGACCCCCATTTTACCTATGATGGGAAGAAGCTAACTAGAAGGGGAAAGAGCCACACGAACATGCAGGACATTTAAGGAAGTATGATGACTAGGAGTCATATGATGATTGAGTTTAACGAAGGAAAGCTGATCAACGGTCACAATCTTTCCGTCATGGGGAAAATACATCACTTGAAAGAGTGTGGACACTACAAATTTCATGGTGTAAACATAATCATGCCCAAGGATCATATTAAAATCTAAAGGACCTTAGACTACCATAACATCGATACAGACAGTTCTTCCTCCCAAAGTGATAGCTAACTGAAGAAGGATCCCTAAAGGCGATGTAGGTCATCGATTAAAAGATAATATCTGATCGATAGCTAGCACAAGCGAAGGATAGCCTATGGTTTTCCAAGCAGTAGAGGATAGGATTCTAACAAAATACCCTTCATCGGTGATAGTGTGGAGTATACTCTTAATGGTAATTCGCACGGATATCTGGAAAAGAACACTCGAATGAAGATGAGACTCTGTTAAGTTACTCTTAGTGATAATTTGCACAAATATCTAGAAAGGAACACTCAAATAAATACGAGACTCTGTTCATTTACTTTAATCAAAGGAAATAACCTCATTACTTAGAGAGGGTTTCGTCGAAACAGAAAAAAATTCCTCTTGTCGAGAACAATCAGAACGAAGCATAAAAACTTTAGCAGGTTTTAGTTCACTCTCTACTAGAAGAGAAGAAGAAGACAAATATTTGGTCAAAGCGGCTACTTCAGTCTTAACACTCTCTTATGAAAGAGTGGGATTGGGTGGAGATGACATCGACTTGACCACTTCAAATTCACTCTTCAAAGGAACAATGGGATCAACCACGAATGAATCTGGATTAACCACTTGGAATTCACACTTAGAAGGAAGAGTGGGATCAACCTCGAATGAAACCGAATCGACCACTTGGTCAACTAGTGGGGGTTCAAGAGAAAACTTACGATAACCTATTTGAAGCCATTGACGAGAAATAGTAATATCTTCCAACAACTTAGAAGCTTCATCCATGAGAGGACAAAGGTAAATAAAGTGCTTGTCCTTACAAAGCAAGCAAGGATTTCTGACTTTACCCTTCAGACTCTTAACCACATAGTCACTAGTTGAGGGGGGATCATCAGTATGATGACCAGAGCATGATGACATCGATTGTCAAGAAACCTTAGACCATTCTTCTAAAAACAGGGCTAAACCATAACAAGATTTCAGAAGGTGATCATCCTGGAAAATCCTACAAAGGAATTTGGGTTTACGCAGTATTTGGGTGTGCAGATCAACACTCTCCACACTCAGAGGAGTAATTGGTTGAGACTTGTTTTTTTCTTCTTCTTAATATTCCTTTTGTTCTTCTTCTTATCCACCTGAATACTAGTGCTACAACTTTCAATAGGCAAAGAGGGAGAAATGGGAGAAGACACATATGGTGAAGAAGGAGAGGGATCAACATGAGGTTTATGGTCTTGTGATGAAGGATTAAGATCAGAAACAACTGGTGTACATGGGATAACTAGACTGGAGAATAACCAAACAGGTAATCCAATAGTCAAATTTGGAAGACTTAATGTAGCTATGAGAGAAGGACCAACAACCCCATATCAAGGGAACACTAAAGACATGCTTGGTAAAGGAGTCTCTTGGTTGGTAGTCCTGGAAGGAGAATCCATAACTATGTAACAAAAATATCTCTCTCTTCTAAAAAATCCTAACTGTACAGACAACAAGCACTACTCAAACTAAAGAAGCAAGCAAAACATGTTAGAGGAGTGGATGAAAGTTATGGAACCTCACAAGATTATCAAGGCTTCACAACTAGTGTGATGCCAAGATGGCCAAAGGGTTAACTCAGATGGTCTCAAGATTCCTAAAAGTTTCTCTCGATATACACAAAGTGCGTGGGAGCTCCAATCGGTAATAGTGCTATCTAATGCACAATCGTTCACAAGGGTCCTTTTAATATACAATTGAGTACATGAAGTACCTTTCTATATACCTCAAGGGTATGTGAAAGGCCATTCGATATACCGATGGTATGTGGAAGAACCGTGTGAGTCTTGGGTTGTAGTGTAGACAAATTAATGACAGCTCCTATGTTTTACGATGCTTGAACACATCACTAACCTATCACACAAATTTCTAAAAATTTTAAACCTAATCTAGAGCTTAATTTTATCTTGAACGGTTAGGTGGATGCATGAGGTGAGGACATAAAAGTAAAACCATGTAGTATGATAGTGCACAATTTTTACTTTCACTTTAAAGGTATGCCCTACTTAAGAAAAGGAGAGAGAGATTCAATTTCTTTGAAACATAAAATAAATCCCATACAAGAATGGAAAAAATTGCTTATATGATCTGTTCCTAACCGTGAAACAAAGGAGTGAGAGCTCTAATGAAAAGCTTCTCTTTTGAATGGAAAAAGGAGTGAGAGCTCTAATGAAAAGCAAGAAAAGATAATACAACTTTTATACAAAAGTGTTCAACTTTTTTCAACTATAGCGAGAATGAACTAATAGTAACATTCTACAATAACTTTTATATGGATTCTTTCACAATTTTTGAAAAAAAGAAAAACCATACAAAAATCATGTATAACAAAAGAAGAAAAACTGAAATTAATCTTTTCTTGTTTTGTTAAAGAAGACACAAATCATAGATCTAACAAAACCAAGTTCTATTCAAAGGCAACTATAAAGCTTTAAAGACCAACATAAATCACAATTCTTGAGAATACCTATGGATTCATTTTTTTTTTAAATTTGATTTTTGATTGAGTTTTCTATTCAAAAACAAATTGCAGAGTTCAAACAACAATTGTAACTATATGAATCATACATATCAAATACCAAAATAAGCATTTAAGAATCAAACACCAAATAGGGATAAGAAGAATACCTAGCACTGCTTCTTGTACACAGAAACATAGAGGTGGCACCGCTCCTTGTATACAACAACCAAGAGGTGGTACCACTCCTTGTACACAACAACAAAGAGGTGGCACCACCTCTTTCTCATGTATCAGGAGCGGTGCTAACTTGGGTAATTCTTTTTGTCAATGGGAGAGGAGCATTACTAGCTCAACACAGGGAAAAATTGTAAGGGGATATTTTAAACCTTCATTTATCTAAGGAAAACTTTGAGGGATTGGCATAGTCGAGAGAATTCCTATCTCATAACATGAGGGTGACGAGATTTCGGTATAACACTTCCTAAGGTTACCAAGGGTTTTGGACCATTAATTGCACCCAACACCCACATTTTGGTCAAATAAGAGAATGAACACCCTCATTAATGACATTTTGGTCCCTTGGTGTGCTCCCAGTCCTTAAATCATGGATCAGATTTGATCAAATGCATCCATTCATTTTCTTTGAGTGATTTTTTCTATTTTGGACCATTTATTTCTACCTAGAGCCACTCTCACTCACCCATGCACTCAAATATTCCTACCAGACCCTTATGTATGACCAAGAATGCTTACCCAATGTTCACATTGTCACTTGTGTCTGTTTGAGGTTGTTTGGGAGCTTATTGGTCCACCCAGGGGGTTTGAGGTCCAATATAAGCCTCCCGCGTGTATGTCACCAATTTACCTCCAAAGGATACAAATTTTATCCTATTGTAATATAATCATATTCTAGACATGTTTACATGCTAGAATGTAATATAAAATTTAGTTATTGGCACCATCTCTATGTGTTAATTTTTCCCTTTTACATTGTTTTCTTCATGTATTGTCAAACTATTTTGTTGTGAGGATTCTCTTAGATTCTATATCTTGATGTGGATAATAATTTCACATGGTATCAAAGCTATTTGGATCTGCAAGTTGAATTAAAAGAGTCCATAGGGTTCAAATTGCAATCTAGGGTATCCTCCAGCCGATTGAGAGTTTGCATTGCAGGTTGTTCAAGTGTTCTTTGTCACTCATTATACAGTAGAAAATGGATAATTCTCATTTTATATTGATCACTCCATTAAACTATTTTGAGTGGAAGCAAAATATGGTGATCCAGTTGATATCGAGAGGTCTATGCATAGTTACCATGGGGACAAAAAAAATGAGTCGAACTCAACTCTTGAGAAGTGTAAGTATTTCAAGATATTGGATGAAGCGTTTGGGATTATTTGTCTCAATATTTCAAGGGATATCCTATTTCATGTTGACAGTCTCACAAAACCAAATTAAGTGTAGCTGTTGGAGTAGGGTCCCGTAGCTACAGGAAAAGCTGCTACATCAGGACAGGGAAGTCAAAGAAGAACAATACCTAAGCAGCTGAGAAGAGAGAGCTCAACCACTGCACTTAAGGCAGCAGAGAAGACAGGAGGGCTCAGCTACCCTCATAAAGGAAAAGGAGCAACGGCCCGAGGCATTGAAGATGAAGGACAGAAGCAGAGCGACCAAGGAAGAGACGCCCATACCCACGATCAGCGCCAGGAAGCATGGAAGACTACAGAAAGATGTGGTGTGATGGAAAGCGACAGTTCAAGTATAAATAGGCCGACTTTCACAGTTAGGGTTTTTGGGGTTACTGTTGGGACAGGCCCACAGTGTTGTAATGGCGAGACCTTCTGGCCGCCTATATAAGGATGTATTTTGTATTGTAAAAGGTTAGACAATTGGGTAGCTGTTTAGGCAGTTAGACAGTTAGCCTTCATAGTCATTTAGCTAGATAAGTGTCTCTAGTGTCTCAGTATTGTAAGAATCAAGCCCTGGTTCTGTTATTCCATCCGTATTATCTTACTGTAACTAGTAGCCGACTCCTTGAGAATGTATGTAACAATCCACAGGGATTGAACAATTCATAGGGATTGAGAGAGAGAGAGAGAGAGAGAGAGAGAGAGAGAGAGAGAGAGAGAGAGAGAGAGAGAAGAAGAGTATATTGTAAGAGAAGGCGATATAAGAGAAGAGATATAAGAGAGAAGGGCTCCCAACGGTGTGTGCGGAGTTTCCCAAAAGATCTCAAGCTGCATATCAGGTTGCAGCGGAACTGTGTTTACTCTCTCAAGATATAATATAAAAACCAGTTCCCGTGGATGTAGCTTCCCCCCTAGAGGTGAACCATGTAAAATCAGTGTGTTGTGCGACTGTTCATGTGACTATGCTTTATTTATCTGTTATCTGTTATTCATTACCTGAACTTTACTACCAGTTAATGAATGAGTGAATGTATGTTATCTTTAGTTATAGTAGCATGGAAGATTAACTATGAGTTGAATTTGTTAAGTCTTCTACAAATGAGTTATTAGTACTTGATGCGCGATAGTTGTAGTTACCGTGTTAAGTGATTTCTACATATTAATTCAGGAAGTTGAGCATAGTTGATGTTAAGTATATTAAACTGTAGGAGTCTAACTGAGGCTGTTTAGCTTAACTATTATACCAAGAGAGGAAGTCTTTGGACCGTGAGTGTCATATGGAAGCCTTATTGTAAAGGACATCAAGGTATAGAAAGGCGATATCGCACTGACAAAGGAACCATGGTGTGAGATATCATAGGTTAAGAGCTAAGTAGAGGAGATAGTTTGCGCATTGTGCTAGCATTGGCAATGTGATAAGAGGTCACTCCCTCCTAGGACCAGTGAGTAAGAAAGGTGACCATCGCATACAGATCCCACTGACTGAGAAGAGTTGCGGGAACCACCAGGATGCTATAGAACCTGGCTGAGGACACTTGAGTCTTCAGCCAACCCATCCAAGATCACTTCGGGTGAGACTTCAGACCATTCTGCAGTCTGTCACCGAAAGGGCCAGTGAGCTAGGGGTTTTGTTGGTACATTAAAGGAAACTTGAGTCTTCCTAGAGGACCACAGTGAGATTACATTGTGGGAATTTGACAAATGGGCTATAGATTTTGTGGGTCCTATCAACCCACCAGGGAAATGAACTGGTGCGAGATACATCATCACAGGAACAAAATACCTCACCAGGTGGGCAGAGGCTAAAGCAGTAAGGAATTGTGATGCTGCTACAACTGCACAGTTCATTTTTGAGAACATCATAAGTATTGGATGTCCAGTAATTTTGATGAGTGATCAAGGAACACATTTTCTGAACCACACTATTGAGGCCTTGACGGAGGAATTCCAGATCCAGCACCATAAGAGCACTCCCTACCACCCACAAGCTAATGGTATGGTGGATGCTTTTAACAAGATTCTAGAAAATTCCCTTACTAAGATTTGTAACATCCAATGAAATTATTGGAACCTCAGGGTTAATGTTGTATTATGGGCTTATAGGACTACATGCAAGAAACTTACAGGACACACACCTTTCATCTTGGTGTATGGACAAGAGGCTGTTATGCCTATGGAATATATTATTCCCAGTTTAAGAGTTGCTCAAATTATCGATATAGTTTATACATATACGATGAATGAAAGGCTAGTGCAGCTACTTGCCTTAGAGGAAGACAGATTCATCGCAGGATTCCATCAGAAAGTGCAAAAGGCACGAGAAAAAGCTTGGCATGACAGACACATCAAGAGAAAGAGTTTTTAGATAGGAGACCTAGTGCTCTTGTATGATAGTAAGTTTGTTAAGTTTCCAGGGAAGTTGAAGACACATTGGTTGGGTCCATATCAGATTCAGTATGTTACAGAAGGAGGTGTCGTTCAGCTCAGCAAACTAAATGGGGAGCTTCTTCCTACATTTATTAATGGTAGTAGGCTCAAGCTTTATAGTGACAGCCACTCCATCTCCCAGCCCTAATTCAGACAGTTTAAGCAATGCAGATGTCCAGTATAGTTGAAAGGAGGCATCACACCAGGAATGAGTCTACACAAAGAAAAAAAAAATCCAAGTATGAGGAATCGCATCAGAAAAGTTATGTTGCACAAGTCATAGGACGCTTGCAGAGTTCATGCCGACACGTTGGTTCGAGACGATGTGGTGTGAAATCGTAGCAATGCGATGTTCCCCGTGCCACGTAGACCATTTTGAGAAGAGACAGAGGGCCAGTCACTTCACCTTCTGACAAGCAGTTAATGTAAAAATGACTGGTATACGATTTGGTAATAGTATAATGATTTTTCTAGATTTGGTAAATCTTCAACGAGATTGGCTCCTACACACAAGTTTCAAGGGAAATTTGATCAGATTTCAGTAATTAATGAGGATTGAAACGATGGGTATTTTCTTGTCCATGCAATTAATACCACCGATGGTTCCAGCCTAGATGACCGTTGCTTCAGAGATTATCACCTTTGTTATAAATTCGAAGATCATTCAGATAGAAGGGTTATTTTTGTGATGTCTGACAGTAACAGAGCAATTTGAAGAGTTTTTCCTGTGAAGAGATAACCCGATTACAGAGTGCTAATTTACTCCAATTTCGCAACCATTGCCAGTCCAGAGTATTGCACCGAGTGGTCTCTATTCGAGATGAAGCCTTTAGAGGACATTGTACAAAGATTCCAGCGTGGTGGCCTCAAGTCTGCTATGACGATGCCACCCAGGGTTGTGAAATTAGGTACATCACAGGTCATACAGCCGCCAAGGATGAGGAGTCAAGCTTAGATAGTAGAAGAGTCCAGCACATAATAGGAGGAAGAAGTTCATATGGCAACAGAATCCATCGTGCCACGAGTTGAAGATGCACCAGAGGTAAACATTCCCAAGGGTGCTAAGTTTCCTGTTCCCATACCGTCGATTGATTCTCTTGTAAAGGAAGATGGAGATCTGTTAGGATATGCCCCTAATCTCAAATTTATAGACTATAACCTTGGAGACAGTAAGACATATCCTCAATTTCTCCTAGATCAGTATCTTACGGTTCAAAGGAACCCGAGGACCGGTGCAGATGAATTTGTTCCTATGGAACATGTCCAGATTCTTGAGCGCTCAGGCTTGCTCAATTTGTTGAGAATACCAAATTTTGGACGAGGTGCAGAGGTTAATGCCATGGTGTGTGTGTTACTTTCTTGTGTACATGGAGGTTACCTCTTGCTAGGTAACAAGGTCGATCTAAACGTCGACCTGATACACTGCATCACCGGGCTGTCCAAGACTGGTAAGGACCCTAAGACACATATATCAGGAAAAACCAAATATTCCAAGCTACCAGCAGCCCTAGTTACCAATTATAAGCTACAGAGAGGAGGTTGGGATTATGACCTCGTAGCAATAGCAGACGATACACTCATATTCACAACTGGTCTACTCACAGGCAGACTGTTAATGAAAGTTCGGCCAAAGGAAGTCACAGGATCAGTAATTCACCTTGCCATACAAGTTACAGAAGGTGAACAATTTAATTGGTGTTTATTTTTACTAAATATTTTTATTCAACATTGTTTGACAGCACAGGATGAAGCAAACCACCCCTTCCATTTCTTGTGGCTGCTCATATTATGTGCATTCATCGGATGGAAAGAACTGCCCATACCCAGTTTATACAACTACGAAGTGACGACTGCAGAGGCACGCGCTATGCAAAATTATGGGAGAGAAACAGCCCAGCCAAGAAAAAGGTTGATATGATAGTATTCTATGAATACTATAAATTGTTGAAGAGAGTCATCCAGGAGACACCACAGATCACTACAGAGACTGTTGACATATATGATAATCGGCTTGATTTCATGGCAGACAGCCATAAAATCTACCTAAGGCCAAAAAGGTATAAAATGGATAACTGGGAAAATGGATCATTCAGGATGACAGCATAAGATGTCAAATACGTCATCAAAGACTTTGATGACAAGTGGAAGAAAGCATTAGAAGATGCCACAGCACTACCAACACGTACCGCATAGACAGACCCTGTGGACAAAGGAAAAGACAAAGAGGGGCCCTAGATGAAAGATACAGCAGAAGTGCCACCATCGACACAAAAGAGGAAATATGTAGAAGAGGAACCACTAGAGGCACCAAAGAGGAAAAAATCAAAAGCTTCAAATCCAGCTTTAGAGACTGCACTGACAGATGATGACTATGAGCAAATTACAGCAAGATTGAAGGAGGAAATGAAGGACTCATTCGAGGTGATGCAGCTATCGCAGGACAAGCTACAGAGCACGGTAGAAAAGTAGCTTTTGGAGATGAAAGTAGTAACTAAAAAGACTACCATAATGCAGACTCAACTAGTCAAGGTGACAGCAGGAGAAATCTCAAAACAATCGGTTTCCCACGAGGAAATCCTTGTAAAGGATTGCATCAATATAGTGTTGATACCGCCAGGGAGCATCTGATTCCCTGATTCAATGACTGATGTACAGATACATATTAAACAACCTGTCGAGGTTAATCTCATAGAGTTCCCTGTTGATCAATTACAAATGATTCAGCAGCAGCTAGCCACAGAGCTCAGGGATAGAGAGCTTGCGACTTATAAACAGAACACCCAGCTGAAACAGAAGAATGCAGAACTCACCACAGACCTTCAGACAAAGGCGGATGAGATAAGAACATATGAAGCAAGAGAACAAGATCTCAGCCAGACCCTGCAGAGCATTGCATTAGAGTTACCCTAGTGTAACATTGAGTTTTCCTTACCTATAACGCAGAAGATAAGAAGAGTTGCAGACAAGCAAAGGCTCTGGAAGAGACAGTGACTAAGATGGAGGAAGAACACAAAGCATAGATTGCTAAGCTTGAGGCTCGAGCACCAGGAACACCGCAGGAAGACAAGGAAGCAAGGGAAGAGGCCTTTAGACTTACTTCAAAACAGGTGAAGAGTCGCATAGATGATGTAGAGTTAATACTAGCCGATGCAACGAAGACATGGTCAGAGCTAGATGAGCTTCCAGATAGAATGGAATTGCAGCAGAGCATCCAGAACATAGAGAAATCCATGACAGCAATGAAGGGAGAATTCAAGATCTTAGGAGCTCTTGCAAATATGAAGAATATGATGGAGATGAACTGCTTGCGACAGGAAGCACAATGGTTAAGAGCAAAAGAGATACAATTCAATAACCTACTTCAACCATATCAGGAACAGATTGCAGAGCTAATCGATGTGGTTGAGCAGAAGGTCAAGGAGTTCACTACAAGCAAGAGTGAAATTGATGATACAGAAGACGCCAGCATCAGTCAAGCTATGCTTGAAAAGGCACAAGAGTGTGTCGAAGCTATGAACAATGAAGTCACGGGACTTCATGTGAGATTCATAAGGACTTTGTAGGAAGCCAAGGAGAAGCTATAGCAGGAGAAGCCAGTTGTTAGTAGCTCAGGGACGAGCCACAAGTAAGTGTTAGGGGACTGTTGGAGCAGGGTCCCGTAGCTATAGGAAAAGATGCTACATCAGGATAGGTAAGTCAAAGAAGAACAGTACCTGAGCGGCCGAGAAGAGAGAGCTCAACCACTGCACTTAAGGCAACAGTAAAGATAGGAGGGCTCAGCTACCCTCATAAAGGAAAAGGAGCAACGGGCCGAGGCATTGAAGACGAAACAGAAGCGGAGCGATCAAGGAAGCGGCGCCCATATTCACGATTAGTGTCGGGAAGCATGGAAGACTGCAAAATGCTATGGTGTGATGGAAAGTGGCAGTTCAAGTACAGATAGGATGACTTTCATAGTTAGGGTTTTTGGGGTTACTGTTGGGACAGGCCCACAGTGTTTTAATGGTGAGACCTTCGGGCCGCTGATATAAGGATGTATTTTGTATTGTAAAAGGTTAGACAATTGGGTAGCTGTTTAGGAAGTTAGACATTTAGCCTTCTGATTCATTTAGCTAGCTAAGTGTCTCTAGTGTCTCAGTATTGTAAGAATCGAGCTCTAGTTCTGTTATTCCATCTGTATTATCTTACTGTAACCAGTAGCTGACTCCTTGAGCATGTATGTAACAATCCATAGGGATTGAGAGAGAGAGAGAGAGAGAAGAAGAGTATATTGTAAGAGAAGGAAATATAAGAGAAGAGATCTAAAAGAGAAGGGCTCCCAGCGGTGTGCACAAAGTTTCCCAAAAGATCTCAAGCTACATATCAGGTTGTAGTGGAATTGTGTTTACTCTCTCAAGATATAGTATAAAAACCAGCTCCCATGGATGTAGATTCCCCCCTGGAGGTGAACCACGTAAAATTAGTGTGTTGTGCGACTGTTCATGTGATTGTGCTTTATTTATCTGTTATCTGTTATTCATTACATGAACTTTACTACCATTTAATGAATGAGTGAATGTATGTTATCTTTAGTTATAGTAGCATGGAATATTAACTATGATTTTAATTTGTTAAGTCTTCTGCATACGAGTTATTAGTACTTGATGTGCGATAGTTACAGTTACAGTGTTAAGTGATTTCTACAGATTAATTCAGCAAGTTGAGCATAGTTGATGTTAAGTATATTAGACAGTAGGAGTCTAAGTGAGGCTGTTTAGCTTAACTATTATACCAAGAGAGGAAGTCTTTGGACCATGAGAGTCATATGGAAGCCTTACTATAAAGGACATCACAGTATAGAAAGGCGATATCGCACTAACGGAGGAACTGCAGTGTGAGATATCATAGGTTAAGAGCTGAGCAAAGGAGATAGTTTACGCATCGCACTAGCATTGGCGATGCGATAAGAGGTCGCTCCCTCCCAGGACCAGTGAGTAAGAAAGGTCACCATTGCAAAGAGATCCCGCTGACTAAGAAGAGTCACACGAACCACCAAGATGCTATAGAACCTGGCTGAGGACACTTGAGTCTTCAGCCAACCCATCTAAGATCACTTCGGGTGAGACTTCAGACCGTTCTGCAGTCTTTCGCCGAAGGGGCCAGTGATCTAGGGGTTTTGTTGGTACATTAAAGGAAACCCAGGTTTGCTCAGAGGACCAATAGTAGCTTAAGCTCGATTCACTGTTTGGGAATACTGGTGAGCTAAGAGGCTACCAACTCAAAAATTAGTTGATCACTTTGAATCCAACTCACTTTTAGACGATCCAGGACTTTTTCACCAAGTTTAAATAATTGGTAATTCAATTGAAGCAATATGGAATTGAAATAAGGAAGAGCAACTGATATTTTCCATACCTTTGAAACTAGGGTCTAAATATTCATTGTTTGTTTCGACATTACACTCGGGCAATTTGACAGTTTGAAATTCAAGAAATGGCAGCTTTGGCAGACTTCATGGAGTCTTTGAATCAAGAATAAGATAAATTGGTGCTAATGGGTACCATCAAATCCACCAAGGATAAATACCTTGCTATAGGTGTTTCGAATCAAGAAAAGGGAAAGAAAAAGACAAAGAATTCAAAACAACAAGAGAAGAAGAAGCGGGAGAGGCCCAAATATTTTGATGGGGGTTCAAATACTAGCAAGGACAAAGGCAAGAAGCAAGAGAATACCAAATGCACTTATTCTCACAAAGGTTTCAATATAGAGAGTGAATGCATGAATAAAACCATAGACATGATGGTGCAACTCCGTGATAAGAACAACATTCCTCTTCTAGATGGCGCAAGGAAGAGAGACGAAAGTTCGAATTCTAAAAACAAGGAAAGATGCCATGCACTAGTTTCTAGATCTTCTGAATCTTCCTCCTTCGTAATATATTCAGGTTCCTAAAGGCACATGGATTTTAAAAAATACTCCTTCTTGGCCCTACATCAATACAATGGCCATCCATCCTCATGGGTGATGACTCTGAGATCCCAACCAAAGGGATTGGCAGGATCAATATTGACAATGGGTACTTCAATAATTTGTTGTTTGTTCCTGATCTTACAGCAAACATACTCTTTGTTTATCAAATGACACATATAGGTTCATCCACAAGAGTGACATTCACTCAATATGATGTGGAAATATTATAAATTTATACAGGAAAAGTTGTTGTAGTGGGTATTGCATATCATGAGTCAAGAATGTACAAGTTTTCATACTTTCTTCCTTACTCCTCATGGAATGCACTCTTGTGACATGAAAATGAGACCATAAATCTATGACATGATAGGTTTGGACATCTCAACTACATATATATTCAATCTATGAGCAAATAAAACATGGTTGAAGGAATTCCAATCATCAAGTTTCTCAAAGGCACACATAAGGGATGCATTGTTGTGAGGCATATAGAGCGCAAGTATGACAAGGGGAAGGAAAGAAGGCTTGTACAAGTGCTTGAATTTATACATTCATATATAATATGACCTCTTCCCACACCCTACTATGGAAAATCAAGGTATGTATTAACATTCATCTATGATTTCTCAATGTATTGTTCGGTGTTTTTCCTCAAGCAAAAATTTGAAGTGTATGAGGTCTTCAAAGCTTCAAAGATTCTATTGAGAACTTCAGTGGGAAGAAGATAATGTTATTAAGGACTGATAATGTAAAATAATATGTCAATAAGAACCTACAACATCTATTTGAAGAGAAGGTAATTCAAATGCAACATTTTGTTCCTTACACACCACAACAAAATGGTGTAGGAAAGTGCAAGAATAGAGCATTGAAGGAGATGGACACATGCATGTTGGAATATAAGTATTCATCTCCTAAGATATGGGATGAGGACATAAATTGTGATACATATTTTTAGAACATATTTCCACAAAAATCATTGGAAGATAAAACTCCATTGAGGTCACAAGCCAAATGTTTCCCATTTTAGGGTTTTTGGCTCAATGGGCTTTGGCTAGAATTCCTCCCAAGAAGAGAATAGCCTTGAAAAATCAAAGAAAGGAGTCCATAATGGTTGTATATTCTGAATATTCAAAGGGATACAATATTTTTTATCCCTCTTCTTATAAAACATCCATTGAGAGAAGTGTACAGTTCGAAGAAGAGCCCATGCAAGAGGTCGAGCTTGTAGGAGGGGGAATTGCTCACACTCTACACTCAATGATGATGTAAGAGATGTTTCTCTTTATTATTTTTCTTATTCATATATGGAATATGAAGAATATGACATGCATGCAGATCATGAATCTCCCATAATTCCAAAATGGGATGAGAAAACCATATAAGCAGCTGGTGATCTTGTAGGAGATCCATTAGACTCTAGGAAAACTAGATCTCAGTTTCACAATGATTTCTCCACTTGTGATTCGAATATTCCATATATTTTTTTTATTACTATTGGATATGTTAGAAATTCATACAAATACGCATCACACAACCCAATATGGAAAACATCCATGCAAGAAGAGTTCAAGTCTTTGTAATACAATGAAACTTGGGAGTTGCTTCCTCTACCTTCCAAGAGGAAAATAGTGAAATGTAAGTGGGTTTATAGGTCAACGATGGATTTTAATGGTTCATATGTGACTAATAATATCATATTTTCTTCCAAAGGATTATATAAATTCCATGGAGTGGACTATACAGAGACATTTTCACCGGTCTCGTTTTTCCCATTTCTGCATCTAAGCGATGGGAGGTGCACCATATGGATGTGAAGATTGATTTTATTCATGGTGGAAATCATGAGGATATTTATATGAATTATCCTAAAGTTTTAATTTATTATACTTCACTTGTTTGCAGGTTTAAGAAGTCTCTTTATGGCCTAAAGCAAGTCCCTGGGGCTTGGTATGCCAAAACAGACAACTTTCTTCTCTCACAAGGATTTGAAATATGAAAATATGATCCTAATGTGTATTTACATAATTTTGATGACTCTATTCATATAATAGTACTATAGTTTGATGATATTTGGATCACTAGAAGTTGCATTGTTGGTATAGGTTCAATTAAGTCTTCATTTCATAATGCATTTTCTATGATCGACCTCGGATTATTGAAAAAAATTCTTGGATTGAAGATTGAGGAATATGATGCAAGTACTAAGGTAAGAAAATAAAAGTATGTTTCATACATGTTATTAAATATCAAAATGGATGAATTTAAAGAATCTAAGTGTCCCTTTATTTCAATAGTTAAACTAAGTGATTTTAGTTCAATTCCATTGGTGGACAACTTATTGTATAAACAAGTAGTTGGGAGCTTGTTGTACCTAACACACTCTCGACCTGATTTGGCTTATACAATAGGTGTTTTTTCAATATAAGCAGGAGCCTCATTTGATCCATTGGAAGGATGCCAAAAGGATCTTGTATTATGTGCAAGGAACCAAACACTTCAGGATACACTATGTTGCTAGTTTTCTAGTAGACCAAGTTGGATTTAGTGATTCGCATTGGGATGTAGATTCCACCGACATGAAGTTTACTTCAGATTATGTATTCATGCTTTCAGATTGTACCATATGATGTTAATTTAAGAAACAACACACTATATCCATTTCATCAACTGAGGTCGAGTATAGAGTAGCAGTGAATGCAGCTACACAATGTGTGTGGTTGCAAGGCATTCTTGGAGAACCTGTTTTTTCATTTGATTCACCCACTTTCATTTGGTGTGACAATCAAATTGAAATAAGGATATCCATAGATATAGTAGAGAGACAAAGGACCAAGAACATTGATATTCACATGCACTACATTGGGATATTGGTGCATGAGCAGGTGATATCATTGCAGTATTGTCCATGTGTACAAAAAACTGCTAACATCTTCACCAAGAGCTTCACAGAGAAGACATTCACCTATCTTATATCACTCCTTGGGGTGGCTGACACATGATGATGACTGATATTCACTTTCATATTTTTCTCCATGTCCATTTTAGAGGGGAGGTTTTATTCCGATTTGGTTTTCCTTCTTACCTTAGTTAAATGGACAAATACATTTTTTGTAAGAGATGACTTGAGCCTTAGTTTACAAGGCCTCAACTTTTGATGTGGTTACACTAAGTTAGGATTAACGTGGGGTTTTAGAACATCATACAACCTAGTACCATATTCACATACTATTGGAATATATTAAACCCACTCAATACTTAGGGTAAAATAATTAATCATTATTTGATTAATTATCTACCCACTAGCTTAATTAGTTGGCATCCACTTGCACCTTAAAGTCAACACATGCCATCTATACCCCAATAATTATTTATTTATGATTTTGGGTTGACCTTTACCAATTTATGGACATCCATAATTAGTAAACAATGATTTACAATAGATTCTTTTTTATTCTTCTTTATCCTTCTTTTCTGTGGATTAGGTAAAGCTACTTGACTAGGAAAATGGGTTTCTTTGTTTCCAACCCATCATTCATGAAATTCTCTCCATTTTATATTATTATCATTTTTTTCCATCTCCCTTGACAACTCACTCATGCTTTTACTAATTCGTGAGGTCCTTAACATATTTGCAAAATGCTTTAGCCACCTATGGGGGTTTTCTATAATTTGGTAAGTTATCATTTTTGAGATTTATGAGTTGTATCCATACAAATAGATTTTTCTATGAGGTATGTGCTATTTATTTACACTATTATTTATCATCATTCAATGGAATGATACACACCAATATTCATCCCTTCATTCATGTGATTGATTCTCTTTTCTTCTCTCTATTTTTCCTGTGCTTATTCTTAGAATATTTTCTCATAGCATTGAATCTATTATTTATACATATTATCATAGAATAAAGTTTGATCAAGTTCTATAGATTTCAGGAGCGCAGATAGTCTCCTATCCCTCTCCGAAGAAGAGCTTGTCTAGCTTACAATATTTTCTCCTAGTTTTGTTTTGAAGGTTGCAGAGAGTATCTCCTAGAGCATATCGAAAAATTCAATATGGATTCAAAAGTTCATATAATATCTCATTTCAACTATGATTATTGGAATCCCAAGATCAATGCATACTTGAAGAGGCAATGTATTTTTGATGTCTCCATTGGTGCATTGAGTGAGCCTAAGTATTATGAAGAGAAGATAGATTGGATAAATAATTGTGATAGAGCTTATGGAATTATGTGTTTGGGAATTCATCCAAATATACATCATCTCATATATTCTGCTGAGTATCCATTTGATATTTGGAACAATTTCGACAAAGATTTTGGTGTGCAGGAAGTAGAAGATGAAGCATGGAGCGAACCCAACATCTCCTCTTGTTCTATCTCTCAATATTTCTTGGCCTCTACATTATCTGATGAAGTTGATAATGTTGAAATTTTTTCTCATATAGTTCATGTTGTTTCTACCCTCTTTTATTCGAATGCTTCCTCCTTCAATGAAGAAGCAAATATTGAAGAGCCATCTTTTTTTGTGTCTCTTGAAGGTGATTCTTCTTCTTGTGATACTAATGATGAAAAATAAGTAACATATGGATATTATATTGATATTGATGATGATACATTCACCCATTCATTTTTCTCTAAATCTCCTATATTATATTCTTTGATCTATGTGCCAGATCCTTCACACTTTGTGCATACCTCTCTCATTGACGGTGTGCAACCTAGTGAATTCCAGGATGTTTGCTTAGCCACATCAAGTCCTATTAGTTTCTTTCCACTTACCATATTTTATCTCATGTTATAATGCATATCCTCCTTTGTTCTTGTCATCAATACGCATAACCTCATTGAATATTTTGAACATCTCCTTCTTTCCTCCTTTCATGCAGAGGATTAATTACCATGGTATTCCCATGAGTCTACTGATATGCTTATATGTGATCCTTTGGATTCTGATTTAGAAGAATATTTTCAGGATGATACAAAAATCATACCACCATCCATACCATCTACCATACATCAGAATAATACTAAGACTATACAAATCCCAAGTTCACTAGTTGATTCCTCATTGGTCTCTTATGCAGTGTTACTTATCTTACATGGTTTGAAGTATTACTTATTTCCTATCTTTTAGTGGTTGGTTATCCATGAAATTATTCATATTTGGACTGATATTACACATGTTTGGATCTATTATAAACTCTTATGGTTCAGATCTGATGTACATCCATCATTCATATTTTTACACCTTTCAGTTTTCCTCAATTGCTCATATTTTCCTAGTCTATCCCTATATCCTCATGGATTCACTGAAGCCTTTTTATTTTTTGTTCAATATGATAATGTTTCTGATATATCATAGTTTTATCATCCTCATATCAGATCTGGAAAGGTGTTACATCATATTGGAATATTGACATGTGATTCACATCACAATTTTGCAGCTATTCAGGGAATTGGGTGTGTAATAAATTGTCTTACTTTTTGTACTCTTTGGGAAGGAGTATGCATAGATATATTTTCCATTTCAGATTGTGTTTTCATATTATATTTAGACAGCAGAAATAAGCATTCATATAATTCTCCTACTTCATCAGTTGTTGAGATACAAGGAGTCTCTCCTGTTCCTTCTTCCAGGTTCTACACTCTAGCGCATGACCATGGAGTTCATGATTTATTCATCAAATATTTCATCCAGAAGTAGTTCATTCAACTCATTAAATTGAAGATAAATATATGTTGAATACATATTTCAAATTTTGTGCCTCTTCCTTTCTTGAGGGAGGATTTTCCCTGTGTGGTTTTTCCTCTTTCCTCAGTTTTTTGGACATGAATACTTGTTAAAGGGTGACCATAGCCTTGTTTTTGGGACCTATATGAATCAATATGCATCTATATTTTGACATACCATCATAAAGTAAGACTTATAGGGGGTTTTGGAATATATTAAATCCACTCAATACTTAGGATAAAATATTTAATCATTATTTGATTAATTATCTACCCACTAGCTTAATTAGTTGGCATCCACTTGCACCTTAAAGTTAGCACATGCCATCTATACACCAGGAATGATTTATTTATGATTCTGGGTTGATATTGACCACTTTATGGACATCCTTAATTAGTAAATAGTGCTTTACGATAGATTATGCTTTATTATGCTTTATCCTGCTTTTATGTGGATAAGGTAAAGCTAGTTGACTAGGAAACTGGGTTCCTTTGTTTTCAACCCATCCTTCATGAATTTCTATCCATTTTCCAGGATTAGCATTTTTTCCATCTCCCTTGACAACTCACTCATGATTTTTCTAGTTCATGAGGTCCTTGACAAATTTGGGAAGTGCTTTAGCCACCTATGGGGGTTTTCTATATTTTGGTAAGTCAGCCTTTTTGAGATTTATGAGTTGTCTCCATAAAACTCGATTTTCCTATGAGGGATGTACTATTTATGTACACTATTGTTTATCATTATTCAATGGAAGGATACACACCAATATTCATCTCTTCATTAATGTGATTCAGTCTCTTTTTCTTCTGTCTAGTTTTCTTGTGTATGCTTGTGAGAATTCTTAGTAGCAAGATCTATTTCCTGTTCTTCTTCTTAGCATATTTACTCATATAATTGAAGCTATTATTTCTACACATACCACCTAGGACCATACTCACATTCATTTCACTTATGTTGCATAGTCCAAACATTGGTTATGATGGCTTTCTAACATTATTGGGGGTTTCAGACCATTAATTGCACCCAAATCCCACATTTTGGTCAACTGGTAGAATTAGAACCCTCATTAATAGAACTTTTATCTCTTGGGGAACTCCCACTCCTTAAATCATGTATCTGGTTTGACCATAGGGTGAAAAAACGAAGATGGTATACATGTTTTGCTTGTTTTTTGACAAACAAACATCAAAATTTTATGTTTTTCAACTTAAACCCTTTCAAACCCATATCCCCCTTGGGAATTTCACCTTGACATATAAAAGAGAGGTTTAGAGAATTCTATTAGCTTTGTACTCATATTTTTTTGAATTTTTTTTATGGACATATAATAGGATAAATTTGAAAGGAACTAATGACATATACTTTAAATTTTTAGGTTTCGATAAAGAGTGGCCTTTACGTTCATAATACACACATATTGTACTTTGCAATGGACTATATGTTGAGTATTTTTAGACCTAAACACTATTTTTTATTATTTCTTGAAATAACATATGTTTAAAAAATGGTTTCTTATTGACACATGTTTGTGTCCTCCCATTTTCTTTCAAATGTGACTCTAATCATACAAACTAAAACTACCATTTTGAAGAGGACATTGCAAGGAACATCCTTGTGAGTTTTTACATTTTTTTTGTTCTTGTCATTGTGATGATCTTGATTTTTTAGTGTGACTGTTTCTCAAAAAATTGTATAGCAACTTCGTGTTTTCACACCATAGGTTCCCATGCATTGTATTTGAGTGTTTTTGGATATTTTTGGACCATTTATTGTTTCCTATAACCACCCAGACTCACCCATGCATTCCATCATGAATAGTTTACCCTTATTTATGAACAAGCATGATTACCCAATGAGATATCTCTACAGAGTTACCATGGGGACAGAAAATGAGTTGAATTCAGCTATTGAGAAGTCTAAGTATTTCAACATATTCGATGAAACGGTTGGTATGTTTTGCCTCAATATTTAGAGGGATATCCTATTTCATGTTAATAGTATCACAACACCAAATGAATTATGGCTTAGTATCGAGTCACTGTTTGGGAATAATGATGAGCTAAGATGCCACCAACTTGAAAATGAGTTGATCACTTTGAATCCAACTCACTTTGAAATGATACAAGACTATTTCACCAATTTTAAATCATTGGTACTTCAACTGAAGCAATATAGCATCAAAAATAAGGAATAGAAGTAGATATTGTCCATAATTTCCAAGCTAGGTCCTAAATATTTAGTGTTGTTTCGACATTCCACTTAGGAAAGCTGACAGTTTGAAATTGGTGAATGTACCAAGAAAACTTCATGGAGTATTTGACTTAAGAACAAGATAAATTGGTTCAAATGGGTACCATAAAATCCACCAAGGATCATTCCCTTGCTGTAGGTGTTTCAAATCAAGCAAAGGGAAAGAATAATCCCAAGTATTCAAAGCAACAAGAGAAGAAGAAGTAGAAGAAGGTCAAATATTCTGATGGGGGATCAAATACTATCAAAGACAAAGGAAAGAAGAAAGAGAAGACCAAATTCACTTACTATCACAAAGGTTGGAATCCAAAGAGTGCATGCATGAAGAAATACATTGACATGATGGTGTAACTCCTTGAGAATAACAACATTCCTCTTCTATATGGTGCAAGGAAGAAAGATGGAGGTTCGAATTATGAAAACAAGGAGCGATGCCATGCATTGGTTTCTAGATATTCTGACTCTTCCTCCTTAATCATATATTCAGGTTCCTCAAGGAACATGGCTTCCACACAAGAATCCTTATTGGGCATAAATCCATACAGTGGTCCATCCATCCTCATGGTTGATGACTCTGAGATCCCATCCAAAGGGATTGGTAGGATCAATCATGACAATGGGTACTTCAACAATGTGTTGTTTGTGCGTTATTTGTCAGCAAACCTCCTCACTATCTATCAAATAAAACATACAGGTTCAGCCAAGAGAGTTACATTCACTCAATATGATGTAAAAATATCATAAATTTCTATGAGAAAAGTTGTTGCAGTGGGTATTGTAGATCATGAGTCAAGAATGTACAAGTTTTCACAATTTCTTCCTTACTCCTCTAGGAATGCACTATTGTCACATGAAAATGAGACCAAAAATATATGGAACAAGATTTTTGGACACCTCAAATACATTTATCTTCAATCTTTGAGAAAAAAAAACATGGTTGAAGAACTTCCAAGCATCAAGTTTTCCAGAGGAACATGCAAGGGATGCAATGTTGGGAAGCATGCAGAGCCCAAGTATGGCAAGCAGAAGGAAAGAAGGGATGTAAAAGTTCTTGAATTAATCCATTCAAATATGATGGAACCTATTCAAACACCTTCCTATGTAAACTCAAGGTATGTCTTAACATTCACAGATGATTTCTCAAGGTATTGTTGGGTTTTTCTCCCTCAAACAAAATATGAAGTGTATGAGATATTCAAAGGCCCCTCAAAGCTTCTATAGATAACTTAAGTTGGAATAAGATAAAGGTATTAAGAACTTATAATGGAAAGGAATATGTAAATAAGAACCTACAACATCTATGTGAGGAGAATTCCATTCAAATGCAACATTCTATGCCTTACACACCACAACAAAATGGTGTGGCAGACCATAAGAATAGATAATTGAAGCACAATTGAAGGATATAACCACGTTCATGTTGGAGGCTAGGTATTTATATCCTAAGATATGGGATGAGGCCATAAATTGTGCTGCATATGTTCAAAACAGTGTTTCGCACAAAGAATTGGAAGATAAAACTCCATTGGAGTCTTGGAGAGGTCACAAGCCAAATGTTTCTCATTTTAGGGTTTTTGTTTCAAAGCTTTCAAAGATTCTATTTATAAATTCAATGGGAATACGATAAATTTATTAATCAATTATAATGGAAAGGAGTATGTCAATAAGACCCTACAACATCTATGTGAAGAGAATGGCATTTAAACGCAACATTCTATGCCTTACACACCACAACAAAATGGTGTGGTAGACCATATGAATAGAGAATTGAAGGAGATAGCCACATGCATGTTGGAGGATAGGTTTTTATTATTGATATATTTTTATATTCAAAATGTATTCACTTGTATATCTTATGTATTGTACTCCGATGTTTATCCCGGGAAGTATCTGTAAGGTAATTGTGTCATGTCATTCCCTGATGTTCCTATCGGGAGATTCAGTAATGTAAACAAGTCATGTCAAGTCATAGAGTGTAACCCTCCTTATTGATCAAGTGTTAAAGTCCCCATAGTTGTGGGGGCCTAGGTTTATTAGACTCTCCTAGAGAAGTCGTCCCTAGTGAGTTATTGTCAAATTGGAATTAGTATAAATAGAGAGGGGAGCCTCTCTATTTATCACACATTCACTCACACTCAATTATAGCGCATAACTAAGAGAGAAGAAGTTGTTGGGACAAGAAAGAGAGAGACTACTACTGTCAGGAGATCATCTTACTATTTTGGGGTTTTTCTTTTGGTGCTTATTCTATCTCTGAGGAAGTTGTGGGGTTTTCTCCTTTATGGTTTCCCTAAGAAAAATCTTTGTGTCTATTGTCTCTTTTGTTTGATTATTGTGCTTATTATTCTCTCAGTTATATTTCTTAAGATAATTCTAGCTTGAATGATAAAAATCTAAAATGGTATCAGAGCTAACTTGAGAAGAAGACACTGTGCAGCTGCAGAAACTAGGGATTCCTACATTTTGGATCTCTCTCCATATATTTTTAGAAAAACAAGGTTGGGCTGACTCTCCTCTCCAGGGCGCATCTTTCTGTCGAAGCAGAATCTAATTCTAAGAATTTTAAGTTTTTGACCTGACAATGTTGCCAAAAATTAGGGATTTCCATAGAAGTGGAATTTTTGAGTTAGCCCAAGCCTAGATTGATCTGCTCCCCAAAATTGAAGTTTAGAGATCAAGATCAAAGTTCTTGGTTGGGTAAAACTCTGGGAAAGTCAAACCCTAATCTACTATTGAACCAGCTCTGCACAAATTCAGCTCCATATCTAGTTCTGACATATTAACCTAGTAAGATCTAAATATTTTGCATTTCCATTTGAGTTTCTCCATTAAGATGTCTCATCATACCAAGCTTGATGAAAATATTGAGGGAGATGATCACTTCCCGAGCCTGGAAGTATAGGATCTCCCTGGTCTTGGAAGAAAATGAGTTGGACTCTTACATCAATGAAGATGTTCCAGTTCTAGAGAGAGATGAGGCTAAGGCCTTACACAAGAAGAAATTGGTCATGGCTAAGAGGATTATTGCTGATTCAATAAAGGATCACCTCATACCACAAGTGTCCTCCCTAAAGACACCTAAAGCTATGTTTGTATGCCCTGAACAAACTGTTCGAAGGAAAGAACATAAACAAAATATGACTCTGAGAAACCAATTGATGAATGTAAAGATCCAAAATGTAGAAACCATCAAGTCTTACTTTACAAGGATATCTCAGATCAAGGAACAACTTGAAGCGGTGGATGCAGAAGTAGAGAATGTAGAAATTGTGATGACCAACTTGAATAATCTCCCTAGGACATAGGAATCCTTCATTCAAGGGATATATGCTAGAAAGAAGCTAGTCAAGTTTAGCAGACTATGGGAAGAATGCTCACAAGAAGAAGCTCGAATAACAGCTCGAGAAGAAAATATGGGAAATGAAGATAAAGCTCTCACAGTACAATCCAAGAAGAGCAAAGCAAACCATCATCAAGGTAAGCAATTTCATTCTAGAATATCTAACAAGAATATACCTAAATTCAGTTGCTTTACATGTGATGAAGGAGGACACTATGCTAGAGATTGTCCTAAGAACAAAAATTTATTTCACAAGAAGAAGGGAAACAAGAAAATACATCATGCTCATGCTTCAGATGACGATGAGCCTTCCAAGAAGAGAATCAAACAAGACAGTGATGATTCTTCAAGTGATGAAGAATATGTTTTGATTTTTTCTCTCACGAGAAACATCACACATGGAAGCAATGACTGGCTTATAGATAGTGGGGCTTCCAAACACATGATGAGATTCAAAGAATAATTTGTGAAACTATCAGAACATGAATCACCCCACAAGGTGAAACTTGGGGATGACTACCAGTATCCAATTAAAGGTAGTGGAGAATCCTCCTACAAATGAGACTCTGGAAAGTCTTTGAAAGTGAAGGATGTCCTATTTTTACCAGGACTTAAGAAGAACCTCCTTTCCATATCTGCATTAGATGCAAAAGGCATGACGGTTTCATTTATAGATGGCCAAGCCCTCATGTGGCCAAAAGGAAATACTATTGATGATGCAGGAGTGATTGGGGAACAAGAGGGAGGCCTATACAAATTGAAGGGCCAACCAAAACAAGCTTTGGTTCATGACTCAGTAGAACCAAATGAACTTTGGCATAGAAGGCTTGCACATGTGCATTACATAGCACTACCACTTGCAAGCAAAGTTGTTGAAGGTCTTCTAGAAATTCAGGTAAAACATGATGTTGTCAGCAAAGGATGTGCAAAAGTAAATACCACAAAGAAGACATTTCCAAGTAGTGAGACCAAGGAAAAAGGAATCTTAGAAATCATCCACTCTGATGTATGCGATCCGATGTCATCTAGTTCATTAAGCGGCTATGTATACTATGTTTGTTTTATTGATGATTTTTCTAGGAAGACATGGATATACTTCTTGAAGAACAAAGATGAAGTGTTCAAGGAATTCAAAGCCTTGATCGAGAACCATACAAAAAAGAAGATCAAAACCTTTCAATCAGATAATGGTGGAGAATTCACATCAAATGAATTCAAAGCATTATACCAAGATTCAAGGATTAAGAAGGAGTTAACTACTCCATATAATCGACAATAGAATGGGGTTGCAGAAAGGAAGAATAGAATGATCATGGAAGCTGCAAGGGCCATGCTTCATGATCAATATCTTGCCATGCATCTATGGGCAGAAGCTGCCAGAACAACGATGTATGTACATAACCATACTCCACACATAGTACTCGAGAACAAGACACCTAAAGAAGTATTTTTTGGCAAGAAACCAAAAGTTAGCCATCTCAGAATATTCAGCTGTCCAGTGTACATACACATTCTGAAAGAAAAGAGGAAATAGTTAGATTGTTCAAGAAGAAATGGTATATTTGTGGGATACTCTGAAATATTGAAGGCTTACAGAATATACTTCCCAAGATTCAAGAAGTTCGACATCAGTAGGGACGTAACATTTGACGAATACTCAACTTACAACAAATCCAGAAAGAGAACTGCTAAAGAACTTAAAGAAATAGAAGTACCCTGAATTCGTGACACAACCATGAATGAAGAAATTCAAGAAGAAGATCAAGAAATAGAAGAACCTCAAAACCTATAGATCCACCTTAGGAGAAGAATCCTCACAAGAGGAAACCTACTTGGGTACAAGAAGCTATCCAAGGTGCAAAAATATATGGGGATCCAAAAGAAAATCATAGAGAAAGGAAAAGAACAAGGTCCTACTCTGGTTATGTAGCCTTATTATGTGACTTCATCGATAAACAACCTTCCAACTATGAAGAAGCAGTAGAAAGGAAATAATGGAAGGATGCTATGATCAAAGAGTATCAATCAATCATGAAGAATGATGTCTGGGATGTTGTCCCTAGACCAAAGGGGAAGTCTATTGTAACTTCCAGATTGATCTACAAGATCAAGCATGCTGCAGATGGAAACATAGAAAAATATAAAGCAAGATTTATGGCTCGTGGCTTCTCCTAGAAAGAAGGAATAGATTATGAAGAGACTTTTGCACTTGTAGCTAGATACACTTCCATCAGATCAGTACTTTCCCTGGCTGTAGTAATGAAATGGAAGATACACCAGATGGATGTCAAGACTGCTTGCTTGAATGGTGTGGTAGAAGAGGAAGTGTATGTGGAGCAGCCACTCGGTTTCAAGACCCATGATAGGGAGACTCATGTGTGTAAACTAAAGAAAGCCCTGTACGATTTGAAATAGGCACCCAGGACATGGTATGATAGAATTGATAGCTTCCTATCAAGTTTGGACTTTACCAAAAGTAAAGCAGATTCCAACCTTTATTACAAGGTTGAATATGGGAACCCAGTGATACTCATGTTGTATGTAAATGATATGTTTGTAACAGGTATGGATGGGTTGATTTTTGATACAAAGAGGAAGCTTACTACTGAGCTCAAAATGAAGGACTTGGGTATGATGCACTATTTTCTAGGCATGGAGGTGTGGCAGAATGCGGATGGAATCTCCCTTGGACAAGGGGAGTATGTAGTAGAGATCCTGAATAGGTTTGAAATGATGGACTGCAAGGCCATGACCACACCCATGGCATCGAATCTGAAGCTTCTAAGTGATTCTTCATCAGAGATAGTTGATGCTATGATGTATCATTAGATGATTGAGTCCTTGATGTACTTGACGAATACGAGACCATATATTTTCTTTTCTATGAACACCTTGAGCCAGTTGACGAATACGAGACCATATATTTTCTTTTCTATGAACACCTTGAGCCAGTTCCTGATGGATATGAGACATGTTCACTTGATTGCCGCAAAGCATATTCTGAGGTGCCTAAAGGGTATAGTTGATTATGGGCTCACGTATAAGGTTGATCAGAATATTAACCTGGAAGGTTATGTTTCTTTAGATTTGGTAGGCAGTGCCTTCGATAGAAAGAGCACTTCAGGGTGCTGCTTCAGTATGAGATCATGTATGATCTCTTGGTTTAGCAGGAAACAGTCTTGCATGAAACTAAGTATAGCTGAAGCAGAGTATGTCGCAGCTTTTTTAGCTAGTTGTGAGGCAGTATGGATGAGGAAGCTACTGTCTGATTTATTTGATCTCCAGTTTGATTCTACTTGTATATATTGCGACAACCAGAGTTGTGTGAATTTGTCTAAGAACTCGGTGTTCCATAACAAGTCGAAGAATATCAATATCAAATATCACTATATCATGGATATGGTGTAAAGAGGAGCAGTGAAGCTCTAGTATGTTGTGACAGACAAGCAAATAGCTAATGTGTTAACCAAACCATTGGCTAGAGTGAAGTTTGAGTACTTCAGGGAGAAGCTTGGTGTTCTCCAGATCGAGGTTTTCTCCAAGGGGAAGTGATGATTCGATGAGCCATTCTGACATGGTGAGAGGATTGGTTCCTTCCATGGTTAGATGTAAGTGCTGAGCCATTCTGATGTGACCGTGGGATGTGTTCATCTCACATGATTAGATATAAGTGTTGAAGGCCATTCTCTAGGAGAATGGAAGAGCCTGTTCAGTTACCAGGAAATTGATTCAGTCTGGGATTGAAGCTCAGCTTAATGCTGAGAGGACATTCTCTAGGAGAATGGAGGCACCTGGTCAGTTACCAAGAATTTGTTTCAGTCTAGGACTGACACTCATCCTAGAGATGAGAGCCATTCTGATGTGACTGTGGGATGTGTTGATCTCTCATGATAAGATATAAGTGCAGATCCTTTCTTACATGGTTGATGTGTTCATCCCATGGTAAGATATAATTGTTGTTCCTTTATTACATGGTTGATGTGTTCATCCCATGGTAAGATGTAAGTGTTGAGCCTTTCTGACATGGTTGATGTGTTCATCTCATGGTAAGATGTGAGTGCTGAGCCTTTCTGACATGGTTGATGTGTTCATCCCATGGTCAGATGTGAGTGATGATCCTTTTTGACATGGTTTATGTGTTCATCCCATGGTCAAATGTGAGTGTTGAGCCTTTCTGACATGGTTGATTTGTTCATCCCATGGTCAGATATGAGTGCTGGGACTTTCTGACATGGTTGATGTGTTCATCCCATGGTCAGATGTGAGTGCCGGGCATTCCTTTTTGACATGGTTGATGTGTTCATCCCATGGTCAGATGTGTGTGCTGGGTGTTCCTTTCTGACATGGTTGATGTGTTCATCTAATGGTCAGATGTGCGTGCTGGGTGGGCCTTTCTGACTGGGTCAGATATAAGTGTTGTAGAAGATGAAGACCTACCTAGAGGCTAGGCCTACAACTAGCATGAAAAAGGGTTGGCTCTATAGAACTTCCTGTGACATGTAGAATTTAGATAGAACCCGTGATGATCCAGATCCAATGATGATCCAGATGACTTGAATATGAAGATGAATTGAAGATGAATATGACTTGAAGATGGAGATAATTTGATGATGATCCAGATGATACAGAGAAGAAGACTTGTGCTGATAAATTGTGTCGAGAGAATACCTTCCTAGTTAAGAGGTATTTTTGATGTATTTGTAACTTCAAAATGAATTCACTTGTATATCTTATGTATTGTACCTCAATGTTTATTTCAGGAAGTATCTGTAATGTAATTGAGTCATGTCATGCCATGATGTTCCTATTGGGAGATTCAATAATGTAAACAAGTCATGTCAAGTCATAGATTGTAACCCTCCTTATTGATCAAGGGTTAAAGTCCTCGTAGTTGTTGTTAGATTTTTAACATTAAGCTAGCATACCATTAGGATCTTTAACTGAGAGAAAAATAAGCACAGCAATAAAACACAAGAGATAATGAACACAGTGTTTTTCCTTGGGGAAACCATAAATGGAGAAAACCCCTCAATTTCCTCAGAGATAGAATCAACACCAAAAGTAAAACCCCAAAATAGTAAGATGATCTCCTGACAGCAGTAACCTCTTTCTTCCTTGCCCTGGTGTCTTTCTCTTCCTCGACTATGTGCTACAACTGAGTGTGGATGAGTGTGTGCTAAATAGAGAGGCTAGATCTCTATTTATACTAATTTCAGACATGACTAAACCCTACTAGGGCCGACCTCTCTAGGATATTTTAATAACCCTAGTGCTCTGAAACTGCGGGGACTTTAACCCTTGGTCAATAGGAGGATTACCCACAATAACATGACATGGCTTGTTTACATTATAGATCTTCCTGATAGGAACATCGAGGCATGACATGACTCAAGTACATTACAAATACATCCCAGAATAAACATTGGGTTATGTTGGAGCAGGGCCCCACAGCTACAGGAAAAGATGCTATTTTTGGGTAGAAGATGGACAATTTTTGGAGGAAAGACAGTTTTGGCGATGCCGATAAGCTAGCGGTATAAGAGATGTGATAAAGGTACGATGCCATTGCACATTTCCTACTGCATATCAGGGGCCAAAAATCATGGCAGTCAGAACAAGGAAGTCAAAGAAAATAGTACTTGAAGCGGCCGAGAAGAGAGCTCAACCACTGCATTTAAGGCAGCGACGACGAAAGGAGGGCTCAGCTACCCTCATAAATGGAGAAGGAGCAATGGAACAAGGTATTAAATATAAAGGATAGAAGGGGATCGACTGAGGAAGTAGTGCCCATACCCATGATCAGCGCTAGAAATCGCGAAAGACTGCAGGAAGCTGCGGTGTGACCAAAAAGTGGCAGTTCAAAGTACAGAAAGGCCGACTGTCACAGTTAGGGTTTTGGGTTACTGTTGGGATAAGCCCACAGTTTTGTATCATGGTGAGACCTTTGGGCCACCTGTTTAAGCATGTATTTTGTATTATGAAGGGTTATTTAGTCAGTTAGTTAGTTAGTCAGTCGAGTTGTGACTAGTTATTGTCAGTATTGTGAGACATTGAGGAAGAGTCGAGCTCTGGTTCTGTCTTTAAGTCTGTAGTTATCTTACTGTAACCAGTGGCCAGCTCCTTGAGCATGAATGTAACAATCTGCAGGGATTGAGAGAGAGAAAAGGGTATATTGTAATAAGAGAGCATTATAGGAAGAGAAGAGATCTAAGAGAAGGGCTCCCAGCTGTGTCCGTGGAGTTTCCCAGAATATCTCAAGCTGCATAAGAGGTTGCAGCAGAACTGTGTTCACTCTCTCAAGATATAATACAAACACAGTTCCCGTGGATGTAGCTTCCCTCCAGGAAGTGAACCACGTAACATCCGTATGTTGTGTGACTATTTCATGTGATTGTGCTTTACTTATTTGCTATCTATTATTTGTTACATGAACTTTGCTTATCAGTTAATGAATGTATGTATGCTACCCTTTAGTTTATAGTAACATAGAAGGTTAAATGTGAGTTGAATGTGTTGAGTATTTTGTATATGAGTTTATCAGTGCTTGATTCATGACAGCTAATATCTACAGAGTTAAGTGACTTCTGTATATTTAGTTCAACGAGTTGAGCATAATAGGTGTTAAGCGTGTTAAACTATAGGATCTTAAGTGAAGTTGTTCAACACCATAATGAAGGTTAACTGAGCTATTATACTTAGGGAGAAAGAGTTGATGAACATATTGAGTCTTATTGTAGGGGGGAGCTACGATGTGCAATGTCGCAGGTTAAGAGTTGAGCAGAAGAGAAATCTTGCACATCGTCCTAGAATCTACGATGCGATAAGAGCTAGTCCCATAGCAGAGTCAGCTAGGAAGAGAGAAACAGCCCTTGCTGAGAGATTCAGCTGGTTAAGTAGAGTCAGAGAACCTAGGATGCTGCAGAACCTGGTTGAGGAAACCTGATTCTTCAGCCACCCCATCTAGGATCACTTCGGGTGAGAATTCAGGCTATTATGCAGTCTGTTGCTGAAAGGGCCAGTGAGCTATGGGTTTTGTTGGTACAATAAAGTAAACCTGGATCTGCCAAGAGAAGACCAACAAATGGTTCTGTCATCGGTTTTGAAAAAATTAAAGAGCTGATGTTCTGTTGGAATCCTACTAAAGAAGAACTTAACCAGTGGGTTAAGTCTAAGGAAAGAGCATTTTCTAAGAAATAAAACAAGAGCCCTAGGCTGAGTACAGAGGACTAGTTACAGAAACATATCTTCACAAACCTGCATGAGATATTTTTGTGACCTATGCAAATGAGTTGTACGATTGGTTGTTAAAGTTGAATGATAAGCATGTATTAAAGAAGAAATGAAACATTGTCTGGACATCAGAGCTGATTCACACCGTGAAGGGCGTAGATAATCCCATTTCATGGGCGGTAGACTTTTAGCTTGCGATTTTGCTGGAAGGTTTCATTACAGAGTTTGTAGTTGATCAAAGAAAGAGTTTCAGTGAAGCAGAGAGGTACCTCTTCAAAGGATATCACGGTCAGTACTTGAACTCTTTAAATTTGTCTCTTAAGATGTTACTGTATGAAAAAGGATACTGGATATATTCTCAGATGAATAAGTTAAGTAAGTGTAATGTCACAAGAGTTTGAGAGTGATTTTGAAGAAATTGGATGTACAAGTAGCGGTAAGAGATATAAAGTAGATTTCATATCTTCCTTATTTGAAGACAGTTCAGACAGTACTAGAGAACAGAGTAAAATTAATAGAGAACAAACAACAGGAGGTATCCCTTACCACCCTTATACCCCACAGAAACCAACCAAGACTCAAAATAATCTTGCAGGAACTCCATCTAGTAGTTCACACATAGTACATACTACCTTTATACCATCTACATTTACACCGCCAAGTGGTAGTAATACATCAAATCAGAATCCACCTCGTAGAAATAGAATGGGGGATGACATGAAATTACCTACCTTTAGGGGTACAGGGGTAGAAGACCCAAAACAACATTGGTTCCTATGTGAAGCTGTATGGACCATTAAACAGATCCAGGATGACAATACTAAGCTTGTGCAGTTGGCCACTACAGTTAGAGAAAGAGCTTTAGCATGGTATATGAAGTATACATCAGCGCAGAACAGAAAACTCATAGAGGTCAGGACCACAATGATTAAGGAATTTAAGAAACCCAATTCTCAGTCACAATGTATCACAGAACTTAAAGACATTAAACAGTTACCCATAGAGTCAGTATGGGATTTCGATCAGAAATTTAAAGCTCTTATAGACCAAGTTAGTTTTGAATTTGTGCCAGAGCAGCATAAGGAATGGTTCATTGCAGCACTGCTCCCTCATATCAGACTTCCACTAATGCAACAGAAACTCCATATGCAGGATGAAGCATTCGAGATGGCAATGAAACTAGAGGATTCACCCTTAGCTGAGACTAGTGCAGGTATGACAAATTTACAGAATCAGTTAGCTAATCTCACTTTAAAGCTACATGAGATTAAGAAAGGGAAAGAGGTTGAACAAGAATTATGGTGTACAAAGTGTAAAGGACATGGCCATACCAAAGATAACTATCCAGTATTTGTTGAGTATATAGCAAGTGGGGATCCTAACCCCTTAGTATAGAATCAAGGGCCATGGTGTGAAATCTGTAGAACAAGAGGACATAGACCACAGGATTGCCCTTTACTTCAAAAGTATGTACAAAGTCCTAAGAATTTATACTATAACTTCTGTAAGTCAGTAGGACATGATGAAAATAATTACAGAGCTTATGATCTTATGATAGAGAGAAAACATGACTTTTACAGAGTCCAGTCAGAGACACCAGGACCAGCAACAGATACATAGCATGAGCCGACTCATGATGGTCGTGGTGGAGGATTCAAAGGAAGAGGCCGTGGTGGAGGCTTTGGCCGAGGTCGTGGACCGATTGTTTGTTACAACTATGGAGCCATAGGACATTATGCTAGGGATTGTCAGAACCCTACTACAACAAGTAAGTATTGCAATTCCTATGATCATACTATAGAAGAATGTCCTATCTTGATAGCCAAGATTAAGGATCCTAAGCTAGCAATAAACTAGAATATTTAGCTTATTGCTGCTACGTAGAAAGAACCATAACCAAGAGTCAATGTTGTGACTCGCAGCAGTGCTTCTACTAGTAGGACATCGCAGGATGCCGAAAAGAATACAGGTCCGAAGTGGGTGCATAAATCCATTGATAAATCTACACCACTTGACCTGCAGAAGAACAAAGAAACATTTCAGAAAGCTAAAACTCTCTTTATTGACCCTACACTATCAGGATCACAAATATTGCCTTGTAGGGGTGTACCGCAGCAAAAACCTTGTGGTGTTAGTCCTGTGCAGATATTGCAGGCTACCACATCTAGAAGGTGTGAAGAGGATGAGTTGACAGGAAGTGTGCAATCCTTCCTGTGGAGCTGCTTGAAACTCGTAAGAAATGAGAAAGCCATAGGAGAGCTTCAATGCATTATAGATCAATATCAACAGTCTTCTTCCGTGAGCAGTACACAGTGTGCTATTCATAATATTATGGGCCATACAAGAACAGGAAGAGAAATGAGACTCACAGCACAAACTGGAGAGTTTGAAATGGATGAGGTAATCCTAGATTTAGGATCAGAGGTAAATGTTCTTACCAAGAAGACATGGGAACAGATGGGTAGCCCTAAGTTAGCCAGATCACCTATCCATCTACGATTAGCCAATCAGCAGAGGGTATCGCCACTGGATCGATTACCGCAAGTACCAGTTGATATTGATGGAATTCACAGCTTTGTAGATTTTGAAGTCATAGAAATTATTGGCGATAGTAGACCGTATCCAGCTTTATTAGGTATTGATTGGGCATTTGAAAACATGGCTGTTATCAATTTGAAGAAAAGACAAGTGACCTTTGAGGATAAAAAGATTCGAGTCATCGCACCATTGGATCCTTTTCAGGGTCCTCGATACATTGAACCTATCAGAGCAGAGGAAGAGGTGCATAATATGGAGAGCCTCTATCAGATGACTGCTAACCAGAGTGATTATATTAATCCCACAATAGAAGGAAATATTAGTTGGCGATGAGACAGCTCATGCGCATTGGATTCGAATGTTGGTTTAGAAAATTGGCAGAATAGACTTTATGAAGTTTCAGCTCGTAGATGTGCATTTATGACTAAGTCACTACGATGGATTGGAACAGAAATTAAGGATATTCCATCGTTTGATGGCTTAGTAGATGTCAAAGAATTTTTACAGTAGTTTGAGTGGGAAATCCCTCATGAGCAGAGGATGGCAGTTATTGACATTGCAGTAAGAGCCACACCTGCAAGATGGTGTCATGCACATAAAGAAAATATCGCATCATGGGATGATTTTAAGAGATTGATGGTGATCAGATTTTCTAATGACAAGGAGCATTTCTAGCAGAAATATACAGGAGAAAGAGACCCCAGGTCACATATTAAGATTTGTGAACAGAATTGGTCGGACATTCCAGAGGACGAATGGGTTCACCTATTCATTCACACTTTAGACACAATCCCAAGGAATTGGTACACTGAGACAGAGTTGTGCAGAGGAACGATTACATGGCCAGTTATGATAAAAATATTTTTACTCACTTTCACTTTTGAATCTAAGTATCCAAGCATTGATTAGGCTCTAGAGACTATAAAGACTAAGATATTTGATGACTGTACCCTACCAGTTTATGCTCATCATGATTAGGCCATCCAGTTAGAACATGCGCTAGAGTGTTTCAACTTCGTAGAAGAACCAGGTGATGAGGATGAGAATCCTCACAGTATCAAAATTCCAGAGTCAGAAGGGAACCACGAAGTTGATGGACCAAATCTAGAGATTCCAACTGTCACAGAGCCTATTAAGATTAAAAAGATCAATATTGGCACAGAAACAGAACCAAAGTTTGCCTGTATTGGAGACTATTGGGATGATGAAACGGTAGGACACATAGCAGATCTGTTACATGACTATCAGGACTTATTTCCCACTAAGTTTATAGATATGAAGGGAATAGTAGGAGATTTGGGAGTCATGAGGATACCTTTGAAATAGGATGCTACGCTAGTTAAGCAGCGTCCATATAGATTAAATCCTTGTTATAAAGAAAAATTTAAAGATGAGATTGATAAGATGCTAGCAGCAGGCATCATTGAGCCAGTAGAAGAGAGCGAATGGGTTAGTCCCATGGTTGTGCAGGAAAAGAAAACTAAAGGAGAAATCAGGATTTGTGTTGATTTGCACAAACTCAACGACGCATCACTTCATGACACATTTCTGACACCTTTTACTGATGAATTTTTAGACAATGTGGGAGGACAGGAGATCTACTCATTCACTGATGGCTTTTCAAGCTATCACCAGATAAGAATCCATCCAGAGGACTGACATAAGACCACAAGGCGCATATTGCTGAGCTTGAGGATCGAGCACCAGGAACGCCTGAGGAAGACAAGGAAGCAAGGGTGCAGGCCTTTAGACTCACTTCAACATAGATGAAGTGTTGTATAGATGATGCAAAGTCATTGCTAGCTGATGCAACGAAGACATGGTCGGAGCTAGAAGAGCTCCCAGATAGACTAGAATTGTAGCCGAGCATCCAGAACATGGAGAATGCAATAGAAGCAATAAAGGAAGAAGTCAAGAGATTACGAGATCTTGCAAAGATGAAGAAGATGACAGAGATGAACCATTTGCAACAGGAAGCGCAGCAGTTGTGATAAAAATATATACAATTCAATAATATGCTTCAACCTTATCAGGAACAAATCGTAGAGCTGGTCGATGTGGTTGAACAGAAGGTCAAGGAGTTCACTGCAAGCAAGAGTGAAATTGATAGCACAAAAGACCCCATGATTACTCAAGTCATGCTTGAAGTGACACAAGACTGTGTCAAAGATATGGACAAAGATATTGCAGGACTCAAGGAGAGATTCGCAAAGACTTCATAGGAAGCCAAGGAGATGCTACAGCAAAAGAAATAATATGTCAGTGGCTCAGGGATGAGCCACAAGTAAGTGTTAGGGGACTGTTGGAGCAGGGTCCCATAGCTACAAGAAAAGCTGCTATTTTTGGTAGAAGATGGATAATTTTTGGAGGAAAGACAGTTTTGGAAATGCGATAAAGGTACGACACCGTAGCGCATTTCCCGCCATGGATCACGGGCCGGAAATCACGGCGGTTGGAACAAGAAAGTCAAAGGGAAATCGTACTTGAAGCGGCTGAGAAGAGAGCTCAACCACTACATTTAAGGCAGCGGTGATGATAGGAGGGCTCATCAACCCTCATAAAGGAAGAAGGAGCAACGAGCTGAGGTATTAAAGACAAAGGATAGAAGGGGAGCGACCGAGGAAGTGGTGCCCATATGCACGATCAGCGCCAGAAATCGTGGAAGACTGTAGGAAGCTGTGGTGTGACCGGTAAAGCGGCAGTACAAAGTATAGAAAGGCCAACTGTCACAGTTAGGGTTTTGGGTTACTGTTGGGATAGGCCCACAGTTTTGTATCATGGTGAGACCTTTGGGCCACCTATTTTAAGCATGTATTTTGTATTATGAAGGGTTAGAGAGTTAGCTAGTTGGTCAGTCAGGTTGTGACTAGTTGTCATCAGTATTGTGAGACATTGAGGAAGAGTCGAGCTCTGGTTCTATCGTTAAGTCTGTAGTTATCTTACTGCAACCAGTGGCTGGATCCTTGAGCATGAATGTAACAATCCACAAGGATTGAGAGAGAGAGAGAGAGAGAGAGAGAGAGAGAAAGAGTATATTGTAAGAAGAAAGCAATATAGGAAGAAAAGAGATGTAAGAGAGAAGGGCTCCCAGCTGTGTGCGTAGAGTTTCCCATAAGATCTCAAGCTGCATAAGAGGTTGCAGCGAAACTGTGTTACTCTCTCAAGATATAATATAAACACAGTTCCCATGGACATAGCTTCCCCCCTGGAAGTGAACCACGTACATTTGTGTGTTGTGCGACTGTTTCATGAAATTTTGCTCTACTTATTTGCTATCTGTTATCTGTTACATGAAATTTGCTTATCAGTTAATGAATGTATGTATGCTATCCTTTAGTTTACAGTAACATAGAAAGTTAAATGCAAGTTGAATGTGTCGAGTACTATGTATATGAGTTTATCAGTGCTTGATTCACGACAGTAGCAGCTACTGTGTTAAGTGACTTCTGTATATTTAGTTCAGCGAGTTGAGTGTAATTGGTGTTAACCATGTTAAACTGTAGAAGCTTAAGTGAGGTTGTTTAACACCTTAATGAAGGTTAACTAAGCTATTATACCCAGAAAGGAAGCCTCCGGACCTTGAGAGTTGATGAGTATATTGAGTCTTACTGTTGGAAATATTGTAGCATAGAAAGGGTGATATCACACTATCGGGGGAGCTGCGGTGTGAGATATCATAGGTTAAGAGTTGGGCAGAAGGGAAGGTTTGCACAGTGCCCTAGAAGATGCGACGTGATAAGAGTCAGTCCCATAGGAGAGTTAGCTAGAAAGAGAGAAACAACCCTTGCTGAGAGAGTTAGCTGGTTAATTAGGGTCAGGAGGACCTAGGATGCTACAGAACCTGGTTGAGGAAACCTAATTCTTCAGCCACCCTATCTAGGATCACTTCGAGTGAGACTTCAGGCCTTTCTACGGTCTGTCATCGAAAGGGCCAGTGAGCTAGGGGTTTTGTTGGTACAATAAAGTAAACCCAGGTCTGCCCAGTCAAGACCAACAATTGGCCTTAAAAACCAGATATTTTGTTTTTCCAATGACTTCTAATTTTTGTCTTTTGTATCTTACATTATGCCTATAGAGGGTATTGGATAGATTTTCATAGGTTAGTGATGATTTGGGTTCATCAGTTTTGGTTCAATTCATGGTAAATGATTAAATCAATATATCTACAGAATTAGAATTCTGCAAATATCTCGCTCATGCTTAATTTATCATCATTAAATTTTGCTAAAACAACGTTTTGTTAATATGTACAGGTGTCCAAGAAACTGCGAGGATGAAACTAGATGTTGGTCTGCCTTTGTGTCTTTTGATCGTATGTGGCTATTCATTGAAGAATGTTCAGGACTTACAACTGATTTGATGCTCAGTAATTACTCAGTTCCTATTTCTAAGCTTCGGTTAGCATGGATTACCCAGTATGGTGTTATTATGATTAGGAGAGTTTGACGCTGGAATCTTTCCAGTAAGTTAAAACTCTGGGCATATCTTTCCTTCTGGATGATTTTTGTAACAATGTGCCTATGAATCTAGTCATCGTTACACCTTATTTGGATATGATTAGAATCTTTCCTAGGAAACAGGATTTCTAGTTAGCCGGTTGTAGTCTTTTATTTTTTCCTTTATAAGTAGCCTTGGAACTTAAGCAAAGGGTTGGAATCCTGAAACTTGTGATAAACGAATATAATACAACACTTATTATTCTCCTATTTTATTTGTGTTCCTCTAGAACTATTTCTGAGGATTGCTATGTTTAACAGACACACTGAAGACATTAGCTAAGTCTATCAGTTATCATCATGCTATCTTAATATTGTTTTCTTGTGTTGAATTTCCTTTTCATATGTATATATCTTTATATTATATGTGAAAACTCTTGTTAATGGATTCTGACTCAATGTACTTAGTGTTGAAGTATGAATAATTAAGTGTCATATAGAAAAGTAAATGAATTTCTTCATGTTCCTTTTCTTCAATTTATATTTATATGATTTCATACAAAGTACTGACTATGTAAGGTGAACTTATTCATTTTTGCGTTAGTACTTGGGGTGTAATTACTTTTATGCTTCAATACTATGTTAAATTTATTTTGATTATGAGTTTTGTTTTATTTTCAAATTGATTTATGATAAAATATTATTTTATTGTAAGTTGATTTAGATCTGTATCTGCTTATAATAGGCTATTCTAATATTGCAGGATCATAGATCAAATTTTCAAGCAAAACTTGTTTTCTGATTATTAATTCCAGCTCCCATTTTTGGGATAGTTATATTGCATCTTAGGTCATTATAGATAGAAATTAGGAGCTACTATTACTTACTATTTTAATTTAAGATATTTATGAGCGTTAGTTAGATTATTTAATTAGATCTTTAGTTGATTTCAGTGAATATTTGATTAAATAGAACTTACCTTATATATTCCAAGAGACTTTCTACATTGAGAGCATATTTTACAGGCAGTAGGGCCTTTAACCTGTGAAAAACAGTTATACCAAACACATACAAGATTGCGATAAGTAGAGTGTTTGGGCTATTTTTTAGTAGTTAGCCATAATACCCTATAGGTCATACATTTCGTCCAACAAATGGTGCTAGAAGGAGGGAATGAGCTAAAAGATTAATGGCTGATCGATCGCATAATACTCCTACCCGTGGTCAACCAACTTCCTCTCTCGTAAGTTTTGGAACATTGTCTACCCTGGTCTCTACACCACAAACTAAAACTGTAAATACTCTGTTCCTAGATACAATTAGGACTATCATTGAAAGGGACCCTAATGTTTCACCAGTTTCCCCTGAACAAATAAGTCAAACTTTAGAGGAATCACGTAGAATCTTAACCAGAGCATATTCTCGCCAAACAGGGATTCCCCCAATTAACTTTGGATTACCAAGCAGAACTAATTTCCAAACATTGGCAGTGATTGAATCAGTTGTTGGTTCAGTTGGAGAAGAACCTCTTGAATCATTAGTAGGGACTCCTAATTATCATCTTAGTAATCTATTAAGAGGAGTGGCTGGTCATAACACTTCTCAACGATTGTTATCTACAGGTGGATCTGATCTACCTCCTTCACCTCCTGAATCACCACTAGATAGTCCTCGTCACCATAACAGTGAGTCTTCATCGGACTCAGAACCTGATCCAGACATGGGTGACCGTAATCAAGATAACCCTAATGCTGATAGACCATGGTTACAATGTGGTTCTGTTGTTGTACTTGGATTACAGCATAACTTACCGAAACACCATGATAAACTGTTACCTAAGTTTGACCCAGATGATAACAGCTTAGCTGATAATCACATTGACAAGTTCATCTTGGCTGTTCAGACTATGAATGTCCAGCATGAAGATGTGGTATGTCAACTGTTTCCTTTAAATTTCAAAGGAAAGGCTACAGTTTGGTATTTTTCCTTGACACAAGGATCCATAACAAGCTAGAGTGATTTTAGTCAAGCATTCCTGAACAAGTTTGGTGAAGATAAAACTCCTGCTATGTTAGCACTAGAATTGGATAGGATTAAGATGGAGAGTAAAGAAAGGATAAAGGATTTAAATCAACATTTTCTTACTCTTCTGAACAAGATACCAGTGGCCTCCCAACCTCCAGAAGACATCATAATCAAGAATTATGCTTCAGCCTTACCTAAATATCTTGGTATGTTTGTCAAACAAGCTGGTAAAATCACTTTAGTGGAAACCTTTGATGGAGCATAACGGTTGAGAAAAATTCATTGACATTCGAGCCAGAAAATAATGGCAAGGCTGATGGTTCTATTTGTAAACGCAATGAAACCACTTCTAGAATTAATATAGATAAAAAAGATGCCCCTGCTTTTGATGTAGAGAAATTACAACAAGCAATTAAGCCTCTTAAATGAAGTGGTGATATTGAAAAGAAACAATGTGGAGGGTACTTCAAACAGAGAAAATTTTAAGACCCCATACAGACCATTTACATCTTCAAATGCTAGGAAAAATACTCCCCCTGACATATCAAATAATGAAGAAGTTTTCAATACTATAAGAGTTGTTTATACCTTACCGGATTCCTTAACCGATCAGGAGTCTGATGATGATCATGAATCTGATCAGCCTGAAACTGAGGAGGAAACTTCTGAAGATCCTCTTCCACTTAATTGCCACTTCTGGGATAGTTCAGTCAAAGAAGAAGAGTCTAGTGACCATTTTGTCTTTGTAAACCAGCATACCCATAATACCAGAAGTAAAGGGCCTGTATATCCGCAACCATCATCAGTACCTAAGAACAGTCCTCAAAATTTAAATCAACATCCTATTACTCAAGGTATAGACCTATAATATGACATCATAGAAGACCTTAAGAAACAGAGGGCTAATATTAGCATGTTTGATCTATTGAAAATTTATCCCATGCCCGGTGGTTCAATACTTTCTAATTTATCAAATTCAACAACCACTAAAACAAAAAATCAACCCTCTGTACCTTCAGTTAATAACCTTGATCCTACAACTAGTAAAATAGCATTAGGCTATAACAGTAATGTCAAAATAGCTGCCAATAAAGATTCACTTATAGGTAAGAATTCCAAATCTACAACTCCGCCTTTTCTGCTAACATTTGAAATTTTCAACCGGAATGTTCATAACTGTATGATAGATTCCGGAGCTTCGTCAAATGTCATGCCTTACTCAGTTTGTAAGAAGTTCAATGCCAATCCCACTCCTTGTGAAATCCAAATCACTCAATTAGATCAATCCAAGGTAAAAATTATAGGAGAATTAAAAGGAGTAATGATTAGGATGGCTACCAATCCACAGATATTTCAAGTTATTGACGTAGTGGTGGCAGACATACCAGATGTCTATGGGATATTTTTAAGTCATGACTGGTCTCAAGCCTTAAAAGGATATTTTTCAACTGATTGGTCACATTTATGGTTGCCTAAAAATGGGCATCTGAATCAGATCAGAATTGACAGAGAAAGGTACATGAAACACATGGTAACTGAAATAAATGATCCTAATGAACCATTTCTTTTCAGTGATTCTATTTTAGGAAATTACGGGTATGATTCTGATTTAGGGAGTTTTCCTACACTTAAATCTGCATTTATCAATTCTGTAAATAAATCAGAAATTTTGCATGGTGATTTTCAGAAAGCTGCCCCTAGTCTAGTAAATAATGTGAATATTGTAAATGATGTAGATAACCTACTTGATAAGCCTTGGCATTTATATTTTGATGGATCCTGATCAAATGAAGGTGCAGGAGTAGGCTGTATGCTCCTAGACCCTGCAGGAAACAAATTCATGTTGTCTTGTAGACTTGAATTTATTTGCACAAACAACACGGCTGAATATGAAGCCCTTATACAAGGACTCAAGAAGGCATTAGACTTAAAAGTTAAAATTCTGATTGCATTTGGTGATTCTGAAATAATTGTTAGGTAGGTCCGTAATTCCATTCACTGTCTATCTAATCATCTGCAAAGTTACCAAAGGGAGGTATGGAATCTGATTTCAGCACTTGATGCTTTTAATATTGAATCCATTCCTTGTTTTCATAATTAAGAAGCTGATTTGTTAGCAAACGTAGCTTCACAACTTATTCTCGCTGAAATTTTCTTCCCCTAATGCTTTTTCTATCGAATTATTATTTAGACCTTCCATTCCAGATAATATTACTAATTGGCGGTTCTTTAATGATGATTCACAGATTATTTCTTTCTTAACGTGAGATGACGCTTTTAAGGAATCAACGATTGATGAAATTACACATGATGAGGATCTACATAATTTTTCGGTAATTCACCCACCTTTTCCCATTGATAAGTCTTTTGAACAAGTAAGTTCAATCCCTATGTCAGTTATTAGGCTTGAGAATTTTTATGATTTTCATGATAAATTCAAAGGAGTTCCTAATTGCAGGACAAATAGGTCAAACATGCGTTATGAAACCATTAATTTAGGCACAGAATCGAATCTTCAAAATATCAACTTAGGATTAGATTGCACTTCAAATGAAAAATTGGCCTTCCTGAAGTTGTTTAGCAAATTCAAAAACATGTTTGCATGGTCTTATGACGATCTGAAAACTTTTGAAACCCAGATCATACAACATGTGATCCCCATGAAGCCTCAGTCAAAACCATTCCAGCAGAAATTAAGGAAAATGCACCATGCCCTAGAACTAGCAGTAAAGAAAGAATTGAATAAACTACTTACTGCTAGGATCATATTTCCTGTACACCATACACAATAGATATATAACCTTGTTCCCGTCAGGAAGAAGAATGGAGATATTCATTTATGTGTAGATTTCCGAAACTTAAATAGATCATTAGAAAAGGACAACTACCCTGTTCCACCCATGGCGCAAATTCTTCAAAAGGTGTCAGGTGCTCAAATGTTGTCTTTATTAGATGGTTTCTCTGGGTACAACCAAGTTTTTGTTTCTCTTGTAGATCAGTTGAAAACTACTTTTAGGACACCTTGGGGAACCTATGCTTACAGGAAGATGCCCTTCAGTTTGATAAACTCTAGGGCTACATTCCAAAGAGAAATGGATGCTGCTTTCAGATGTTTGATAAACCATTATGTTGTTGTCTATCTAGATGACATTACTATTTTTTCAAAAAATAGGCTTGATCACATCTCACACTTATGAAAAGTGCTTGAACACTGCAAGAAATTTGGTATTTCCTTGAACCCCAAAAAGTCAATATTTGTAGTAACTGAGGGTATTTTGCTAGGGTTTGTAGTATCAAAAGAAGGGATCATGATTGATCCAGAAAGAATAGAAACCATTTCAAAAATTTCCTTTTCCGGCTACCAAGAAATCCATGCAATCCTTCTTGGGAAAGATAAATTTCGTAAGGAGATTTGTTCCAAGTTTTTTCTGAAATTGTCTGCCCACTCCAGAATATGATTAAAAAACACAGTATTTTTTCATGGGGGGATAGAGAAAATCAGTCATTTATAAGGATTAGAGAGGCCATAGCTGAGGCACCCGCACTTGTGAGTCCTGAATTTAGGAAAGACTTTATTCTCTATACTTTTACATCTGATATATCTTATGCAGCTATTCTTACTCAGAAGAATCAGCAAGAGGATGAGGTACCTATATCCTTCATGAGCTCAAATTTAAAAGGAGCTGAATTAAATTATCACGAAGTGGACAAACCGGATTTTGTTGTGTTCAAAGTGATAAAACATTTTCGCCCTTATCTTCTTAAGTCCAAAAACAAGGTAATTGTTCCATTTAGTGTTATAAGAAATTTATTGGTACAAAAGGACCTTGGAGAAAAAAGAGCACATTGGATGGATTCTCTACAGGAATATGATCTAGAAATTAAACCTTCTCAGGTCATAGGAGGTTTGGGGTTGTGTAAGTTGTCTACTGAATCAACACATCTCCCTGTTGACCAGAGTGACATGCCTTTAGATGATGTCTTATTGCAAAAAGAAATCTGTTTCATCCCGGAACCTGTTAGCTCACGGTATACTAACATTCGCATTTACCTTGAAACAGGCACTACCCCAGATCATTTATATCCAAAAAATAAAAGAGCAGTGAGATTAAAATCAGCACCTTATAAATTGGTAAATAATATACTTTTTAGAAAGAATGCTGATGGAGTTCTACTATGTTGTTTAGAGAAGGAAGATTCGTATTTAGTTTTAACACAACTGCATGATGGACCCATTGGTGGCCACTTCGGTGGTGATACTACTGGTCATAAAATTCTGAGTGCAGGCTATTTTTGGCCAACTCTATTTAAATATACTCATGCTTTTGTTAGAAGATGTCAGGATTGTCAGACCGCAGCTGGCAGAGTTAAAAAACTAGCTTTTTCGTTGCAACCTGTGATGGTAGACAGGCCTTTTCAACAATGGGGAATTGATATCGTTGGACCAATAAATCCATATTCTTCCCTTCAGCATAAGTATATTATAACTACAACCGATTATTTTACTCGATGGTCTGAAGCTGAACCCCTGCGAGTGGTTAATACAAATCAGGTATTACATTTCCTAGAAACTAATATAATCACCAGATTTGGAGTGCCTGAAACTCTTATATTTGATAATGCATCTTACTTTTCTTCTGGAGAATTAACTGAATTTTCTCTAGAAAAGGGAATTAGGATTAGATATTTAGTAAACTATTATCCATAAGGCAATGGCCTTGCTGAATCCACGAATAAGAATTTGCTGAAAATTTTGAAAATATCTATTGCTGAAAATCACAGGAACGGGCATACTGTCATGCATCAATCTTTGTGGGATAATAGGGTCACTCCAAAATCATCTATTGGTAATTATTCCTTATTTTTGGTATATGGAGTAGATGCTATTCTTCCTCCAAACCTGTTTTTACCTTCCTTACAGCTTGCACAAGCTGTACAAGAGACTGAATGTTCAGCCATACAAGAAAGAATTAATCTACTACTAAAATTGGAATAAGAAAGAGAAAATTCCAAGAAACGCTTTGCGAAACACCAGCAAATTATTAAAGCATGGTTCAATCATGGCTCGTCCTCGAATCGAGAATTACAAGTAGATGATCTGGTTTTAAGATGGGACAAAGCACATAAGGATAAAGGGGAACATAGAAAATTTCAATGTCTTTGGTTAGGTCCGTATGTTATAGCAAAAAAGCTTGGTCCAAATACCTTCCGTTTAAAGACTTTACAAGGTCATCTCGATACCCTCCCGGTAAATGGGCATGCTCTTAAAAAGTACTTTCAATAATGACACATCACCAAATCTTTCCATTGTATATTTCCATCCATGTAGATTTATGTACATAAGATTACAGTTATGTTGATTTTTGGTTGAAATTTCGATCTTACATTTACTAATTATTTTCATCATAATGCTTATTTGCTGAAAATAATCCAACTTTTCAGATCATTTATTGTACATAAGTCTATGTTATGACTCTATGAATATTCATTTTTAAAGCATTTCCTTTATTCAAATCACAAAATTCAACATGAAGCATTTTGCATGAACTTAGAACCTGATGATTGAAATGCATACCAGACTATAGTCATTTATGATGACAGGGAATATCGAATCTTTAATAAGTGATTGGTTTCTAGATTTGTGGCAATTTAAGCCTCCTCAATTTTGCTGTCAGCAATCCTTGATTGTTGTCTTGGAGTACTTTCTTACAGATCAAGTACTTCGGGTAATTTATTTACTAATTTCAATAGATGTCTACTAAGCTCAAAAAACTTGTTGAAGATATCTGGTTATCTCTAAGCACTATTGAGTAGTCTGTGGTTTTTTCCCCATTTTGAAATACATTTGAACATTCAAATAGGACAATACTCCTAAAATTAGGTGAATATTAAAAGTATTATCAAAAGACAGGAGGTCTCATCATGAGCTGGCCTGCTTATGATCATAAATTCTATTGGAATGATGTTGTCAAAATTTTGTTACCAAGCCAATGACAGTGACTTTCAGTCTAATAACTGAGAGACATGAAGTCTCATCATGAGCTGGCCTGATCAGTTTTTGGTAGAGTTGGTGAATAAGGCTATCTATTTGGTCACCAAGATAAGATAGTGTTTCTGAATAATTCTTTTCATATTTGTCTCTGTGAATATGATTTGTATATATACTAACAATCATTAAAAAAAAAAAGAGGAGAAGGAAAAGGAGTATTATCTGATGTGTTTCTTTAATGTGGGGGGAAACCAACTGATATTTTTGAGAATCCATATCTATACGGGTATTGGTTAAATTTTTTTTGACCTTATGGATCTCCATTGGAATTAAGTCATCTTGTTTTTGCCTGAATCTGATTAGGATCAAAACACTCAGATGGCAGTCATAGGGTTGTTATAGAAATATGTTGAGGTCTAGTCACATATTCAGATTATTTTGAATTTGAGTCACTTAGGCAGAGATTCGATATTTAATGGAATTATTTGTGATTATCTGAAGTTTTCATGGTGTCTCCTTACAGAGATAACTAGTTCGATCCTAGCATGTCACCAACTGTTGGCAAGCAACACACTTCAGAGCATTTATTTTTTGTTTTTAACGCAAATAATTTGAAGTTTGATATTGTTCAAGTAGTATTGATTCTTTTTCCTTGATAAGAAAACTCATCATTCATTGATATATTAGGAGTGCCCTAAGAATCTTTGATTCTTAAGGCACTCTTGACAGTAACTTATTGAGCGAATCCATTTCGACTGGTTGAACATTAGTAGCAGCAAAAATTCAACTCTTATGATCTTAATTCTTCATTTATGTCAAACATCAGAAGGATTACAATTACTGAAGATTAGTAGCTCCTATTTTTCCACTCATCACTCATGTTTGATTAAAATCAAATTAATGTATTAGTTATTAATCAAAACTATGTACTGCATGATGTGATAACTATTATTTCTAATTCATGTGGAAAATTGGGTAAAGCTCCATCACTTTTGAATCATTTATCTTATCTTAGTTGTCAAAAGTTTTAAGGTGAATTTAATGTGGATCTTCATGAACCCCACTATACTATGTGCTCATCACTTATTTCAAATTCATGTTTTTGAAATAGGTTGATATTAGAGTTTGTGATGAAGTTCTAAAGTCACTTTCTAAGCTTTTGACATTGGTTTGGTCACATTATCAAATTATTTTCTGATCAGTTTTGACCTTTACCTTAAGATATTAATTTTATTCTAACATGATTATATTTTTGTGATTGAATTCACTAAATGAAGAATTAAGGTTTTGGAAAGTATTGAGTCATGTGTTAAAAAAAATTATGAATCAACCCCCATTACTACCACGTATGAAATCTCAATCAACGGTGGAGTTAAGGTTTTTGGTAGTCGTTCCATTCGACGGATGATATCTGTCAATCCAGAATCATGCAAACATTACTTGCCATAACTCGCCTGTGTGACTATCCTATGGCTCATTATGTTTTGGTAAGTTGTCTTCGAAACCTCTTGTCTCTGCCAATTCACGATATGATGGACTTACAGGAAAGTTTTCAAGGTTTTAATGAAATAGGGTATTTTGGAGTATTGCTGGTAATGCCTATATTGTTGATGAAACAATTGCATCTTGTAATTTCTATTTTAAAAACCCTAGAGGTTTGTGTATCCGTTGCCATGGCTCCAGTGTCTAGATTCAAACTTATTGGTGACGAATACCTGTATGCTGCTCTAGAATGTCGAGAGATTGTGTTGAGATATGGATGGTTGGAGTTCCTTCAAAAATTCTTTGGTTTTAATATGGCTGTTTCTAAGGCATTCACAGAGTATTTTGATGGGGTTCATGCATAGGTGGGAGACGTGGAGATAAAGCTGTCTAAGAAGTTCATTTCTCAAGCTATTTGCTTGCCACAGACTAGTGAGAAGTGGTATAAACGAAAACATATCAAGAATGACCAGTGGAAGGGTTTCTTGCCCCTGCTCATCGGAAAAATAGGTTCAAATCTAGCTTCCCATCCCAGTTATTAATGAAAAAGTGGAGGGATCTTCTGGAGCTAGTCATCAGGTATGTAACTTATGAGGGTAGGCTATCTCAGATGCAATTTTATCACCTACGACTTTTGTTGATATTTAAGGGTTACCCTATCAATATGCCCTATTTCTTTTTAAACAGTTTGCATAAAATGGTGACCACTTACCAGTCTAATGTTGGAAACAAAAATCGAAGTTTATTCCACCATGGTTTAATTAAAATTCTTGTGTCCAGTCGGTTGGAAAAATAGGTCAGACCTGGGACTCTTTTCTTGTGAGAAATGGGCTTGGGGTTAATGAGGAATGGCCCAAACAAAGGCCTAGGGTTTGATGTAGGTGGGTAAATAATGAAGAGGCTGAGCTTGAAGTCGAGGACTCTGGTTCTCAAGATGATGTGGGAAATGAAGGGTTTCATCCTGATCAAACCTTAATTCTGGACGATGTGAAAGTTGAGATGGAAACTAGTATTGAAGCTCCCGTGAATAATTCTGAAGGTTGAGGAATCCAACCCTCAGCTCCTTTAACCTGTCAAGATAAGAGTGCTTCTCATACATAGGTTAATACAAAGCAAACAAAGACTAAAAATCAGACTAGCAGTGTTAGAATAATCAACCCATAGTTTACCCACTTAGACATTAATTTCATTATTTTTGTCTTATTTGCCTAGTTCATGTGTCCCACCTTGTGCAAGTTGTCATTTGCCTATATATAATGGTCAAACTTGCCATATTTGACTCATGTAGTGCATGGGAGAGCTAAAGGAATCAATTCTGCTTTATTCCTGGCCTCCTAGGTGCCCTTCTACTTTTTCTGCTTTATTGCCTGCTTTTTCAGTGTTTTAAGGAAAAAGGAAAAGCTAGACTAGGTGAGGTTGACTAGTTTTTCGTCCTACACATCCTCCTCTCTTTTCTCCATGAAAAAGAATGTATGAGCTTCCATTCCACCACTCTTTAGCTTTCCTAATCCTTTTTTCCAATTCGTGAGCTCCATGACAGATTTGGGATCAACTTTTTACACCTATGGGGGATTTGCTTATTTTTGGTAAGCCTTCTTTATGCTAGATTCGAATTGCTCCTCATGAATTTGAATCCCTGATGTATGTTATTTATTCAGAAACATATGTTATTATAGGGTTGGCTATTGTACACTAATTTAATACAGTTTAGTGTTCAGCTCCAATTTTCAGTCTCTTTGTGAGTAATTTTGCATGATCAATTGTTAATTATTGTGAGTAAAATTAATCTATCACCTGGTTCAATTTCCACATGGTATCAGAGCCATTGTGTGATAAATAGAGACTCCAGTTCTCTATTTATACTAATCCCAACATGACTAAAACCCTACTAGGGACGACCTGTACTAGGAGAGTCTAATAACCCTAGTGCCCCAGAACTGCGGGGACTTTAACCCTTAGATAATCAGAGGGTTACCCACTATGACTTAACATGACTTGTTTACATAATTTATCCTCCCGATCGGAACATCGAGGAATGACAATATGACTTAATTACATTATAGATATATCCCAGAATAAACATCAGGTTACAATACATAAGATACATAGATGAATACATTCCTAAGTTACAAATACATCAACACTCCCTCTTAACTAGGAAGGTATTCTTTCGACACAATTTCTCAGCACTGGTCTTCTTCTCTACATCAACTGGATCATCTCTTCATCTACATCTCAAGTCTTTTGAGTCTTCAAGTCATATTCATCTTCAAGTAATCATAAATCTTCGAATCTGGATCATCTCTCGATCTGGATCATCATGGGACATCATCACTGGACATCATTACTGGATCTGGATCATCACTTGATCTGGATCATCACTGCCGGATCATCATCACTGGATCTGGATCATCACTCGATCTGTATCATCACTGATGCTATCTCATGATTATTCTCGTCACATGAAGTTCTACAGAGCCAACCCTTTTTCATGCTGGTTGTAAGCCTAGCCATCATGTAGGTCTTTACCCAACACTTATATCTGACCTACTCATTAGAAAGGCATGCCCAACACTCACATCTGATCATGTAGGAACCAATCCTATAATCATATCAGAAAGGCCCATCACTCACATTCACCAGCATGATAGGCCACAAACTACTATCATCTATGAAATGGCTCTGCACTCACATCCATCAGCATGATAGGCACAAACTACTATCATCTGTGGAGAGGCATTGCACTCACATCCACCAACATGGTAGGAACACCTACTACCATTTATGGAAAGGAACTGCACTCACATCCACCAGCATGGTATGCACACCTACTACCATATGTGGAAAGGAAATACACTTACAATCACCAGCATGATAGGCACATCTACTATCATCTGTGAAAAGGCACTGCACTTACAATCCCCAGCATGATAGGCACATCTACTATCATCTGTGAAAAGGAACAGCACTCACATCTGATCATGTGGGAACACATCCCCCAGTCACATCAGAAAGGCTCTCAGTCCAAGACTGAGGATCCCTGGTACCTCACCAGGTAGCTCCATTCAACGAATGGCAGTAGCCCTTATATCTGACACTAAGTTGAAATGGCTTAGCACTCATATCTGACATGGGAGGAACATAATACTTTAGCCATGATAGAATGGATTTATCCCTTATATCTGATCAAGTGGGAACACATCCCTCTATCACATCAGAATGGCCATGCACTCATATCTAATCATGTGAGAACACATCTCACGATCATATAAAAATGACCCTCAGTCCTAAAATTGACTTTTCTTGGTACATCACCAGGAAGCTCCATTCCAAGAACGAAAATAGCCCTTATATCTGATCATGTAGGAACCAATACTACAGTCATATAAGAATGGCTTAGCACTCATATCTGTCATGGAAGGAACCAATCCTCTCACCATGATAGAATGGCTCAGCCCTTACATCTGACCTACTCGTCATAATGGCTATGGATCTCAACACTGATATCTGTCATGGAAGGAACCAATCCTCTCACCATGATAGAATTACTTAGCCCTTACATCTAACCATGGAAGGAACCAATCCTCTCACCATGTCAGAATGGCTATGGAACTTATCACTTTCCCTCAGAGGAAATCTCGATCTGGAGAACACCGAGCTTCTCCCTGAAGTACTCGAACTTCACTCTAGCCAATGGCTTCCTCAATACATCAGCTATCTATTCCTCCATTGAAACATACTGGAGCTTCACAGCTCCCTTCTACACCATATCCCTGATATAGTGATACTTGATCTCGATATGCTTCGAATTGTCATGGAACAATGGATTCTCTGACAACTTCACATAACTTTGGTTGTCACAATGTATACAAGTAGCATCCAACTAGAGATCAAATATACCAGATAGTAGATTCCACAGCCATACTACCTCACAACTAGCTGAACAAGCTGCAACATACTCTGCTTCAGTTGTACTTAATGCCACACAGGATTGCTTCCTGCTAAACCAAGAGATCACACCTGATCCCATATTGAAGCAACACCCTGAAGTGCTCTTCCTATCAATGGCACTTCCTTCCCAATCTGATTCAACATAAGCCTCCAGTTTAATATTTTGATTCGCATCGTACTTGAGCCCATCATCAACTGTACCCTTCAGGTATCTCAGAATATGCTTTGCAGTAATCAAGTGGACATGTCTTGGATCTATCAAGAATTGGCTCAAGGTGTCCATAGTAAAGACAATATCTGTTCTCATGTTCGTCAGGTACATCAAGGACCCAATCATCTGACGATACATCGTAGCATCAACCATCTCTAATGAAGCATCACTTAATAGCTTCAGGTTCGATGCCATAGGTGTGGCCATAGTCTTGCAGTCCATCATCCCAAACCTCTTTAGGATCTCTACTGCATACTTGCTTCCCTTTTCCAAGGAATATTCCATCTGTACTCTGCCACACCTCCATAGTTAGAAAGTAATGCATCATACCCAAGTCCTTCATCTGGAACTCAGCAGCAAGCTTTCTCTTCATATCAGCAATCAACCCATCTGTACCCGTCACAAATAGATCATCTACATATAGTAGAAGCATCACTGGGTTTCCATCCTCAACCTTATAGTAAAGGTTGGAATCTGCTTTACTCTTGGTAAAGCCCAAACTGGATAGAAAGCTATCAATTCTACTGTACCAAGTCCTAGGTGCCTGTTTCAAACCATACAGAGCTTTCTTTAATCTGCATACATGAGACTCTCTGTCATGTGTCTCAAAACCGAGTGGCTGTTCTACATACACTTCCTCTTCTACTACACCATTCAAGAAAGTAGTCTTGAAATCCATTTGGTGTATCTTCCATTTCATCACTGTAGCCAGAGCAAGTACTGATCTGATGGAAGTGTATCTGGATACAGGTGCAAAGGTTTCTTCATAGTCTATTCCTTATTTTTGAGAGAAACCCCGAGCTACAAATCTTTCCTTATACTTTTCAATGCTATCGTCTGCAGTATGCTTGATCTTGTAGATCCATTTGGAAGTTACAACTGACTTCCCTTCTGGTCTTGGGACAACATCCCAAACATCATTCTTCATGATCAATTGATATTCTTTTATCATAGCATCCTTCCATTCTTTTTGTTCTGCTGCCTCTTCATAACTGGAAGGTTTTTTATCAATGAAATCACATAGTAAAGTTACATACATGGAGCAGGATCTGGTCCTCTTTCTTTCTCTGTGATTCTCTTCTGGAGCCCCATATCTTTCTGCACCTTGGATAAGTTCACGTACCCAAGCAAGTTTCCTCTTGGATTCTTCTCCATAGGTGGATCTACAAGTCTTTGTGGTTCCTCGAAATCTCGATATTCTTCTTGATCTTCTTCGTTCATGGTTATGTCATCAATTCTGGGTACTTCTGCTTCTGCTTCTTCAGGTTCTTCAGCATGTCTTTTTCTAGATTTGTTGTAAGCCGTGTCTTCATCAAATGTCACATCCTTTCTAATGTCAATCTTCTTGTATCCTGGGAAATAGATTCTGTAAGCCTTCGAGCTTTCAAAGTATCCCACAAATATGTCCTTCTTTCCTGAAGGATCTAATTTTGTTCTCTTCTCTTTTGGAATGTGTATGTACACAGGACAACCGAATATTCTGAGATGGCTGAGTTCTGGTTTATTTTCATAGAAGACTTCTTCAGGAGTCTTGTTCTCGAGTACTCTATGCGGAGTATGGTTCTGTACGTATACCATTGTTCTGGCAGCTTCAGCCCAAAGATGCATAGGAAGATCTTGATCATGAAGCATTGCTCTTGCATCTTCCATGATGGTTCTATTCTTCCATTCCACAATCCCATTTTGTTGTGGATTATAAGGAGTGGACAACTCCCTCTTAATCCCTGATTCTTTACATAGCTCTTTGAATTCATTCGAAGTGAATTTTCTGCCATTATTTGATCGAATGGTTTTGATCTTCTTTTCAGAATGGTTCTCGATCAAGGCTTTGAATTCCTTGAACTTACTGAATACTTCATCTTTGTTCGTCATAAATTAAACCCATGTCTTTCTAGAAAAATAATCAATAAAAGAAACATAGTATGCATACCCACTTAGTGAGTTTGATGACATAGGACCGCATACATCGGAGTGGATGATTTCTAGTATGACTTTGGCTTTGCTTTCACTACTAGGAAATGTCTTCTTTGTATTCTTCCCTTTCACACATCCTTTGCAGACACCATCATGTTTTGTTTGGAATTCTGGAAAAAATTCAACAACTTTGCTTGTAATAGGTAGTGCTCTGTAATGCACATGTGCAATCCTTCTATGCCAAAGCTCATTTGGCTCTACTATGTCATGGACCAAGGCTTGTTCTGGATGGACCTTCAATTTGTACAAACCTCCTTCTTGTTCTCCAATTACCACTGCATCATCGATAGTCATACCTCTTGGCCACATGATGACTTGACCATCTATGAATGCAACCCTCATCCCTTTAGCATCCAATGTTGATATGGCGAGAAGGTTCTTCTTGAGTCCTAGCACAAACAATACTTATTTCATTGTTAGAGACTTACCATAGTCTAGTTTATATGAAGATTCCCCACTACCTTTTATTGGATATTGTTAGTCATCTCCTAGTTTCACCTTGTGAGGTGATTCATGTTCTGATAGTCTTACAAAGGATTCCTTGAATCCCCTCATATGTTTGGAAGCCCCACTGTCTATAATCCAATCATCACTACCATGAGTAATGTTCCCCGTGAGAGCAGAGATCAAAACATATTCATCCTTGCTTGAAGAATCTTCACTTTCATATCTAGATCTCTTCTTGGATGGTTCATCATCCTCTGCAGCATGAGCATGATGTCTTATTTTGTTCCCCTTCTTCTTATGAGAGTGGCCCTTGTTCTTAGGGTAGTCTTTTTCAAAGTGACCTCTTTCATCACATGTATAACATCTCAATTTTGATATGTCTCTTCTATTGTTCTCTCTGAGATGAGAATCCTTACCTTTGGAGTTACAATGAGGTCTTCTTCTGCTTTTCTTGGAGTGGACTGTGAGAGCTTGGTCTTCGGTTCACATCTTCTCTTCTCGAGCTGCTATCTGTGCTTCTTCTTGAGAACATTCTTCCCATAGTCTACTAAATTTCGCTAACTTATTTCTAGCACAGATTCCTTGGATGAAAGCATCCCATGACCTAGGAAGGCCATTCAGTGTTGTCATCACAATCTCTGCATTCTCCACTTCTTCATCTATAGCTTCTAATTGTTCCTTGATCTAAGAAACCATTGTGAATTAAGACTGGATGGTCTCTGCATTTTGAATCTTCACATTCTTCAGTTGATTCCTCAGAGTCATCTTCCGTTTTATGTTCTTCCCTTCAAACAATTTGGTTAGGGCACCAAACATGGCTTTAGGTGTCTTGAGAGAGGACAGCTGTGGGATAAGGTGATCCTTGATAGAATCAGAAATGATCCTCTTTTCCATAACCATATTCTTCTTATGTAAGGCCTTTTCCTCATCTCCCTCTGGAACTGGAACCTCCTCATGAATGTAGGAGTCTAATTCATTCTCTTCCAGGACGAGGGAGATCCTATACTTCCAGGCTCGAAAGTTATCAGCTCCCTCAAGCTTTTCATCAAGCTTGGTATGATGAGACATCTTAAAATGAGAATCTCAAATAGAAATACAAGAGATCTTAGATCTTACCAGGTCAAAATGTTAGATCTGAGACTTGAGCTAAAATCCTGCAGAGCTGGTTCAGGAGAAAATTAGGGTTTTTCTTTTCCGGAGATCTATCTATCCAAATGCCTTGAAATTTGTCCCTAACTTCTATTTTGGGGAGGATATCAATCCAGGCCTAGGCTCATTGAAAAAATTCCTCTTCTGTGAAAATCCCTAATTTCTGACAGTAGTGACAGGTCCAAAACTGAAAACCTCAGAATTGGATTCTGCTTCGATAGAAAGATGTGCCCTAAGGAGGAGAGTTATTCCATATTACTTTTGCTGAAAATATATGGAGGAAGATCCCAAAAACTAGGAAGCCCTAGTTCTCGCAGTTGCACAGTGTCTTCTTCTCAGGTTATCTCTACTACCATGTTAGTTTTTCAACACTAAGCTAGCATTATTAGGATCTTTAACTGAGAGAATAACAAGCACAGCAATCAAACACAAGAGATAATGAACACATTGTTTTTCCTCGGGGAAACCATAAAGGAGAAAACCCCACAACTTCCTCAGAGATAGAATCAGCACCAAAATAGTAAAAGCCCCAAAACAGTAAGTGATCTCCCAATAGTAGTAATCTTCTTCTTGTCTAGCCCAAGTGTCTTCTCCTTCCTCAACTATGCGCTACACTTGATTGTGTATGACTTGTGTGATAAATAGAGACTCCAATTCTCTATTTATTCTAATCCTGACATGACTAAAACCCTACTAGGGCCGACCTCTACTAGGAGAGTCTAATAACCCTAGTGCCTCAGAACTGTGGGGACTTTAACACTTAGACAATCAAAGGGTTACCCACCATGACTTGACAAGACTTATTTATGTTATTGATCCTCCTGATCGGAACATCGAGGCATGACAACATGACTCAAATACATAATAGATACATCTTGGAATAAACATCGGGTTACAATACATAAGATACATAGATGAATACATTCTGAAGTTACAAATACATCAACAATGTGAAGATTCAGAATGCAGAGACTATCCAGTCCTACTTCACAAGGGTTTCCCAGATCAAGGAACAATTAGAAGTTGTTGATGAAGAAGTGGAAAATGCAGAGATTGTGATGACCACCTTGAATGGCCTCCCTAGGTCATGGGATTTTTTCATCCAAGGAATCTGTGCAAGAAAGAAGTTAGTCAAGTTTAGTAGACTATGGGAAGAATGCTCTCAAGAAGAAGCTTGGATAGCAGCCCGAGAAGAGCAGATGGGAAGTGAAGATCAAGTCCTCATAGTTCACTCCAAGAAGGGAAGAAGAAATCCTCATTACTTGAAAGGTAAGAACTCTCATTCTAAGGATAACAATAGAAAGGATCTATCTAAAGTGAGATGTTATACATGTGATGAAAAGGGACACTATGCAAAAGACTGTCCTAAGAACAAGGTTCACTCTCATAAAAGGAAGGGGAACAAAAGAAGACATCATGCTCATGCTGCAGAGGATGATGAATCATCCAGGAAGAGATCTAGATATGAAAGTGAAGACTCTTCAAGCGAGGATGAATATGTTTTGATTTCCACTCTCACAGGTAACATTACTCATGGAAGTGATGATTGGCTTATAGATAGTGGGGCTTCCAAACATATGACTGGATTCAAGAAATCCTTTGTAAGACTATCAGAACATGACTCACCTCACAAGGTGAAGCTAGGAGATGACTACCAATATCCAATAAAAGGTAGTGGGGAATCTTCATATAAACTAGAATTTGGTAAGTCTCTAACAATGAAAGAAGTATTGTTTGTACCAGGACTCAAGAAGAACCTTCTCGCCATATCAGCATTGGATGCAAAAGGAACGTAGGTTGCATTCATAGATGGTCAATTCATTATGTGGCCTAGAGGAAAGACTATCGATGATGCAATAGTAATTGGAGAACAAGAAGGGGGATTGTATAAATTAAAGGGCCATCTAGAACAAGAAATGGTCCATGATATAGTAGAGCCAAGTGAACTTTGGCATAGAATATTTGCACATGTGCATTATAGAGCACTACCTGTTGCAAGCAAAGTTGTTGAAGGTCTTCCAAAAATCCAAGCAAAAAATGATGGGGTCTGCAAAGGAAGTGCGAAGGGAAAGAACACAAAGAAGAAATTTCCCAGTAGCGAAAGCAAATCCAAATGGATACTAGAAATCATCCACTCCGATGTATGTGGTCCAATGTCATCAAACTCACTAAGCGGGTATGCATAATATGTTTCTTTTATTGATGATTTTTCTAGGAAAACATGGGTTTACTTCATGAAGAACAAAGACGAAGTATTCAGCAAGTTCAAGAAATTCAAAGCCTTGATCGATAACCATACTGAAAATAAGATCAAAACTTTTCGATCAGAAAATGGTGGAGAATTCACTTCAAATGAATTCAAGAGGCTGCGCAAAGACTCATGGATTAAGAGGGACTTGTCCACTCCTTATAATCCACAATAGAATGGGATTGCAGAACGGAAGAATAGAGCCATCATGGAAGCTTCAAGAGTAATGCTTCATGATCAAGATATTCCTATGCATCTTTGGGTTGAAGCTACGAGAACAACGGTGTATGTACAGAACCATACTCCACATAGAGTACTCGAGAACAAGACTCCTGAAGAAGTCTTCTCTAGAAAGAAACCAAAAGTCAGCCATCTCAAAATATTCGACTGTCCTGTGTACATACACATTCCAAAAGAGAAGAGAACAAAATTAGATCCTTCAGGAAATAAGGGCATATTTGTGGGATACTCTAAAAGCTCGAAGGCTTACAGAATCTATTTCCTGGGATTCAAGAATATTGACATCAGCAGGGATGTGACATTTGATGAAGACATAGTTTACAGCAAATCCAGAAAGACACCTGCTGAAGAACCTGAAGAAGCAAAAGCAGAAGCACCTAGAATTCATGATACAACCATGAATGAAGAAGCTCAAGAAGAAGATCAAGAATTTGAAAGAATTTGAAGAACCACAAAGACCTGTAGATCCACCTCTAGAGAAGAATTCTCATAAGAGGAAACCTGCTTGGGTATGAGAACTTATCCAATGTGCAGAAAGATATGGGGCTCTAGAAGAGAATCACAGAGAAAGAAAGAGGACCAGATCCTGCTCCGGGTATGTAGATTTACTATGTGATATCATTGATAAAGAACCTTCCAGTTATGAAGAAGCGACAGAATGGAAAGAATGGAAGGATGCTATGATCGAAGAATATCAATCGATCATGAAGAATGATGTTTGGGATGTTGTCCCAAGACCAATAGGGAAATAAGTTGTAACTTCCAAATGGATGTATAAGGTCAAACATGCTGTAGATGGTAGCATTGAAAAATATAAGGCAATATGTGTAGCACGGGGTTTCTCTCAGAAGGAAGGAATAGACTATGAAGAAACCTTTGCACCTATAGCCATATACACTTATATCAGATCAGTACTTGCTATGGCTACAGTGATGAAATGGAAGATACACTAGATGGATGTCAAGACTGCTTTCTTAATTGGTGTAGTGGAAGAGGAAGTGTATGTAGAACAACCACTCGGTTTTGAGACACATGACATAGAGTCTCATGTATGCAGATTGAAGAAAGCACTGTACGGTTTGAAACAAGCACCCATGACTTGGTACGGCAGAATTGACAGCTTTCTATCCAGTTTGGGCTTTACCAAAAGTAAAGCAGATTCCAACCTTTACTACAAGGTTGAATATGAAAACCCAGTGATGCTCCTACTATACGTAGATGATCTATTTGTGACAGGTACAGATGGGTTGATTGTTGATACAAAGAGAAGGACTTGGGTATGATGCATTACTTTCTAGGTATGGAGGTGTGGCAGAGTATAGATGGAATTTTCCTTGGACAAGGGAAGTATGCAATAGAGATCCTGAAGAGATTTGGGATTGTGGACTGCAATGCTATGACCACACCTATGGCATCGAGCCTGAAGCTATTGAGTGATGCTTTATCAGAGTCAGTTGATACTACGATGTATCTGTTATCCAAATTTTTGTACCATAACTTGGGTTACCTGAGGAGCCGTCGATTGACAGACTTGTTCAAAGTCTGATTCCAGTGTATCAGTTGATCTGTCTGCTTGTCTAGCCAATATTGGCTAGTCACTTTTTTATTTGAATAATTTTGACCATGGCCCCGCGGGGTTTGTAATAAAATGTGCTAGTAGGATATTTTTTAGTGGTTCGGTCTCCTGAGACGTAGAATCTCAAATAGGGTATTCCAGGGAGTTTTTTTCCCCTGGCAATTATGCTTTGCCTTCAGCTGAGTATAATTGACGAGGTTTTCTCCCGCTTCCTCCAAAGCTGGAATGCCCGATGTTGAATTCTGGGCCTTGGGGGGTTATTAGAGCCCAACTGAGTGTTATAATCCTACTAGACATTATTTAGATAGATCATGGTCATGTCCTAAGTCATCTGGACACATAAAAAAAATTCGAAAAAATCTTTTTCGAACAGTGAAAAATTATTTTTTATTTTTTAATTACTTTTCCTAAGTTTTTTGGTTTAATTTTTCCATAAATTAAATGGAAAAAAACCGTTCATGATCCAGACTCAGAATTCAGTGATTGAAGGCTCTAACCTTAAGCCAAAAATCATTCTTGATCAGCCAGCCAGTCAGAACCAACTTTCAGATCAACAATCGGACACCTAATGCCTTTTTACTCAAAAAAGTCAGTTTTGAGTAAAAAATGATTTTTATTAAAAAAAATGATTATTTTGGAGAAAACTAAAACTCTCCAAATTAATCCAAATTTAATAAAATAAAAGGCTAAATGACATCTCATGGAACACTTATGATGATTGGAGTTATCATAACTCAGCTTTAGTCATCATTAAGAGAGCAATTAATTTATTATCAGTTATCAGACATGTCATCTCCAGCTAAAGATGAGATGGAGAGCTCTTATTGGTCCTGTGATTTGATCGAGGTAAAGACTGAAGCTTACACCATCAGTGGGCTTCCCAAACCTAGATCAGGCTCCTGCCAGACCTAAAGGATGAGCTTACCTACATCCAGACTCACACATGTGGCCTCATCCTTGGCTTGTTTTCAGTGCATAGGTTTGGAGTGGGGGCACCTTGCCTGGGTGGAGGACTCCCCTCACTCCCGATTCTCTAGTTTAGGTCTGGGCTTTTTGTTAGGTGGCTAAGCTGGTTAGGGTTGGTTTTTTGGTTTTAGGGTTTTAGCACTCTCTCATTTGTTAAAAAGAGGCTCTTTAATCTCTACTGTGATGGACTTTTGTAGTAGAGTTACTCTGAGAAATTGTATCAAGCATTTACTTTAATTTGTTAATAAAGATCAGACTTTGGAGGTCCATGAGCTCTTGGATGTGGTAGTTTTTTGCAATTGGTTGAGGTGATATTGTCTCTAACCCCTATTTTCTTTAATGCTTATGTGAGATTAAATTGTTTATTTGTTAGCTCAAGAGGGCCATTGTTGGCACAGTAGAATAATCATTTGTAGCTCAACTTGATTGTTTATGCGAAGTAGATTAGTATTTTGATGGACATGAGTAATCAGTATATACATAATGTTGATCATGATTCAATTTTCTTAGCATACTAGCATGTATTTTGATCTCACGTTTTGTGTTGAGTTGTAGTGTGTTTTCAGGCTTCACGGGTTGAAGAAGGGTGTGAGCTCGGCTGCTTCTATCCCAGGCTTCAAGCAACCTTTTTAATCTAACACTTTCATTGCAGGACCTATAAAGATCTTCTCTTCAAAATACAAAAATAAAGCTGGGAGTCTAGCTCTTTCTCTTGGGTTCCATCCATAATTTCAAACACTTTCTTGGTTACCGAACTTCCTTCCTCTAGTTCTCCCTTTGCTCCTTGACTTCTGTTGTTTTCTTGCTTGCTAGTCTTTTCCTCCTTTCATTTTCTTGCCTTCTTTCCCTCATCTTCCTTTGTTTCAGCCCTCTTTTCACTTTGCTCTTTCTCTCTCTTTCAAACTTCCTCTTCCCTTTTTTTGAAAAGTTTTGAGAAAAGTTAAAAGTAAAAGTAAAAGTAGTCTCCTTTTTTACACAAGTCCTAATATTAAGTAGAGTGATTTTGCTTTCATTTGAAAAGTCCTTTCAAGGATTAAAATCCTTAAGGCACTTTGTATAAATTTTAATAAAAAATATTGTGTTTGAGTGGGGTTTTTAAGTCCCCACTCTCATCCTCCCCCATTTGGGGAGGCTTATGTTGTGTGTATGCTTAGATTAGAGCTTGTTTTCATCATTGATTATATCTCATGCTTAGATCACTAATTGTTAATTCATCACTTCTAGATCATTAATTAAGTTGATTACTCTGTTTTAAATTGTCTACCATTCTAAGTAAATCAACTGTGCAAATCTCTTGAATCACACCATAAGGTAGATCAAGAGTGCTCTCTATCGGAGAGTTGTTTTTTCATTGTTTAATAAGTTAATCAATTAATCTTGAAAGTCTCTTGAACTTGCTGTAATCCAAGTCAAGAGCACTCTCTATCGGAGAGCATTCCCACTACATATCCTTGCATCAAGCATATAGATTAACTAAGTCTCTTGAACCACTGTCATAAGATGAGGTCAAGAGCACTCTCTGTCGGAGAGTTTTAATTAATTAACTTAATAAAATTCATAACTCACATCCCTTTAATTAATTAACCCCCTTCCCCCTTTTCCAGAGTATGTTCTGACCGATCTTCGATCGGAATACCCAGAAATGACATTGGATCTTTAAACCCCACGAGAGAAACTTAACTAAAACTTTTCCCCATAACCAACGCACCGGCGTTGTTCGATAAATACCGAGGCATGTGAGAAAATTCCAAGTGTGGGCACCGGTCTACCTAATCTAGGCACTGGTAGTTAAGTTATTGAACACTTACCTTTGACCCAGATAGGTTCGTCATGTCTTCGAATAGAGCCACTGAAGGTATTACCGGTTAGGACATCCAGCCACCATAAGTGAAGATCACAAACAAAAAACTCTTAAAACTTACCAAGAGCACTTGCAAAACCTAACATTCACTGGCATCTTTTCGGGATTCACATGTTTACACTCAAAGCATCTCTGATAAGTTGACTCCATAGGCACTGGTCCCATATTTTAGCATTGTTGATAATCTGGGCCATTTTTCCATCGAATGTTTGATTATAAATCATATCTGTGAATGCTTTATCTATTTCGTGAAGCTCTCAAATATTTTTCTATATTTCAATTTCGGTGATAGCAATGTGGATTGCTTTGTCTTGTGTTAAATTCATCACATTAATCATCTTAAATCACAATAACTCCTAAACAACACCCATCCGCATCTGAAACATCTAAAAATTAACTTAAACATTGAGCCATAGAAAACTCTTTGTTACGAACCACCCCGCTTGGCTTCGTTAGGAGTTAGCCTAAACGGAGGAGCTAGGAGTAGGTGACAGTACCTAGCTCTATGCTTGCCCCCAAGGTCACACCTCTCCCACTTTGTCAAGTGAGGAGACAGCTTTCGGAATATTTCTGCTGCTGGTGTGCAATCGACGGATAACATCTTTTGGCGCCATTGCCGGGGACAAATCTTTTTGTTCCTGGACGACCTTTATTTCTTTTAGTTTTTTACCTTTTTATCCTTTTTGGTAGATTCTTAGTCCAATCACTCTTTGAAATTAGACTTAATTCCACCTGGCGACTCCACTGTCAGTTAACACCTCAAGGTATTCTACTAGAAGAAACTCTGTAGGTTTGGTCGATTTCATCCCTGACCCCAAAAAGGTTTAAAGGAGGAGATTAAACAAACTATCTTCTCGTAGGATCCTTGCAGAACTTGGATCTGAGTCTATTTCAGAAATCCATCTTTTATTTCCAGAAAACTTAGAAAATTTGAAAAATAATAACTATTTCCTTAATCCAATGGGTGAGTTTTATACTCAACTTAACTTTGCTCAGATAGCAGGTCATCCTCATGATATCCCTGACAAGGCTATCAACAAGATTATGACATATAATGGCACTGATGCCTCCCTCTCTGCTGAGCAGCATATCAGGAATTTCACTAGACACTGTGGTGCCCATGTCAGGGGTACTGATAGGCATGAAGATGTTTACATGACCTTGTTTTCCTTGTCTTTGGATGGCAAGGCTGGCAACCGGTACGATAATTTGCCAGACAATTCTTTCCCCACCTTAGCAGACTTCAAGACTGCTTTCCTTGGAAAGTTTGGCAGCAAAAAGGAGCCTAGACATCTAGTGGCATCCTTGACTAATATGAAGAAGTTTGATACAGAAACCATGGATGAATTCAATGATAGGTTCACAGAGTTATCAAATTCCATCCCTGCTACTTATGCTCCTCCTGTAGCTTCCACTTTGGATTATTACATTGAAGCATTAAGTGGCAAGATCCATTACCAGATTGGAGACAAGGAGCCGACCACATTACTTCATACTCAGAATTTGGCCATTAAAATTGATAAGAATATGCAGTCATCTGGTGAATCTAACCTCCAGGGTTATTCAAGGTCTTCAACTTCTTTGAAAATTAGTGAGCCTAAAGACAAGGATCCTTTAGCAGCTATGAAGGATGCCTACAAAAAACAAATGATTGAAATGAAAAGGGAGATGAAGAAGAATATGGAGGAGGCAGAACAGAAACATTTATCACAGTTGAAGGAAATTCAGAATAGGGTAATAACTATGGAAAGAACTCAAACTCAGCCTGCTCCTAGAACCTTCCCTGCAAAACCAACATGGCAAAGAAGAAATCCCAGCCATGAACAGAGGCCTCCTCATCAGTTAGAGGCTGCTAACATGGTCGAAACTTACATGCCATTTTGTAGGGCATGTGAAGACCTTCATGAAGAATCTTCCTGCTATTATGCATGCTATATTCAGGAACATGGTTTTCCAGAGGGTTGTGGTCCTAAAGCATCATCAAGTGAGCCTAAGTATATAAACTATGTAGATGACATGCATGATATTTCCGGAGAAAGTTGGAGAGAGGCAAAACAATATTCAAGAGATCCTAAATACATTAACACAGTTGGACAGATCCATCCTGTCACCATAGAAACCCGGGTCAAGTTGAAGATTATAGTCAGCAATTGGATGATATCACTAAAAACTTTAGCACTAATCCTACTAATGAGCATAATGATGATAGTTTGGAAGGTTTACTACCTTGTGACCTTTTTTCTAAAGAATATGACTATGATCACGAGGAGGGATATAGCCACGAATTTGATACAAGTGAGGAAGAACCCCTTTCTTCTGAGATGGATGACAACTACGAGACTTTAATTGAAAATCCAATCTTAGAAGTTTCATGTGATGAGAGTTCTCCATGCTCTCCACCAGATGACAAATATTTGGAAAGTTGGGTCCCATGTGATATCTTTGAAACCCAACTTTTTGAAGAAGATTGTTTTGAGCAGAATGAGGAGTGTAGCCAGGGACTTGATACCAGTGATGAGGCATCTCTCATATCCGACATAGATGGCGATGATGACTATTGGATTTTTATTGAAAATCCAACCTATGATACTTTTGAAAATATTTTTGAGAATCTCATCTATGATGTGTCCAGCATGGGGATTTGTTATTTTGAGACTTATAAAGAAGAACAGTCAGAGTTTTCATATGATCAGTTAGAATTGTATCTAAGTATCAGTAATAAGGATTTGAAAAAGCAGTGTGGTAAAGAGTTAGATGGGATACAACTAGTTGAAGTTTTTTCTCAACCGTCGTCTTCACATATAGATGTTCCTTATATTTTGGAGCACCTTGGGGCTTATACAACGAGTTATTATTTGATAAGCCTTGATGATCAACATGATGGAGTAGTCGACCTGCCGCATTATCCCGATTTGTATATCAGTGCTGTCCAGTCATGGGTAGAAACAGCCTGCGTGATCACCTACCAGTTTGGGAAGAAGTTTGACGACATTATTCATGCCTATGATTCCCCATCCTGCTTGCCCATTCTGGATCATCATGCACGTTTGCATTTTCTGGAAATTATGTCCTTACTTTGGCTGGTAACCAAAGACAAGGAAAAACCTTTTTACATTAATAAAATGCTTAGGTGGTTACATTGGATTTATGATTACACCTAACCTTTTCTGTATCATGCTTAGAGTAGGAAAATAGCTCCTTAAAGTGAGCGTTTACTTTAGCATTTTCTTTATGTACTTAGAAATAAATAAATTTTTCAGTGAAGTTTTTTCTCTGAATAAAACAACTTTTGGATCATTGGCTCTTTTTCATAAAACTTGTGCTACTAAGGTTTTCTTGTCAAGTTGAGATGTTTTTACAGGATATGGAAACCAAAGATTCTAGGGTTCTCGTATGCTCTCCTTGCATAAGAGACTAGATCGAGCACACGTCCCACAGTTGGAGCCAGATGTTATCCAACTTTTTGTACCATAACTTGGGTTACCTGAGGAGCCACCAGTTGACAGACTTGTTCAAAGTCTGATTCCAGTGTATCAATTGATCCGTCTACTTGTCTAGCCAATATTGGCTCGTCACTTTTTTATTTGAATAATTTTGACCATGGCCCCACGGCGTTTGTAATAAAATGTGCTAGTAGGATATTTTTGAGTGGTTCGGTCTCCTGAGACGTAGAATCTCAAATAGGTTATTCCAGGGAGTTTTTTTCCCCTGACAATTATGCTTTTCCTTCAGACGAGTATAATTGACGAGGTTTTCTCCCGCTTCCTCCAAAGCTGGAATGCCCGATGTTGAATTCTGGGCCTTGGGGGGTTATTAGATCCCAACTGAGTGTTATAAGCCTACTAGACATTATTTAGATAGATCATGGTCATGTCCTAAGTCATCTGGACACAAAAAAAATTCGAAAAAATCTTTTTCGAACAGTGAAAAATTATTTTTTATTTTTTAATTACTTTTCCTAAGTTTTTTGGGTTAATTTTTCCATAAATTAAATGGAAAAAACCCGTTCGTGATCCGGACTTAGAATTCAGTGATTGAAGGCTCTAACCTCAAGCCAAAAATCATTCTTGATCAGCCAGCCATTCAGAACCAACTTTCAGATCAGCAATCGGACACATAATGCCTTTTTACTCAAAAAAGTCAGTTTTGAGTAAAAAATGATTTTTAGTAAAAAAATGATTATTATTAAAAAAAATGATTATTTTGGAGAAAACTAAAACTCTCCAAATTAATCCAAATTTAATAAAATAAAAGGCTAAATGACATCTCATGGAACACTTATGATGATTGGAGTTATCATAACTCAGCTTCAGTCATCATTAAGAGAGCAATTAATTTATTATCAGTTATCAGACATGTCATCTCCAACTAAAGATGAGATGGATAGCTCTCATTGGTCTGGTGATTTGATCGAGGTAAAGAATAAAGCTTACACCATCAGTGGGCTTCCCAAACCTAGCTCAGGCTCCTGCCAGACCTAAAGGATGAGCTTACCTACATCCAGACTCACACATGTGGCCTCATCCTTGGCTTGTTTTCAGTGCATAGGTTTGGAGTGGGGGCACCTTGCCTGGGTGGAGGCCTCCCCTCACTCCCGGTTCTCCAGTTTAGGTCTGGGCTCTTTGTTAGGTGGCTAAGCTGGTTAGGGTTGGTTTTTTGGTTTTAGGGTTTTAGCACTCTCTCATTTGTTAAAAAGAGGATTTTTCAGCTCTATTGTGATGGAATTTTGTAGTAGAGTTACTCTGAGAAATTGTATCAAACATTTGCTTTAATTTGTTAATAAAGATTAGACTTTGGAGGTCCATGAGCTCTTGGATGTGGTAGTTTTTTGCAATTGGTTGAGGTGATATTGTCTCTAACCCCTATTTTCTTTAATGCTTATGTGAGATTAAATTGTTTATTTGTTAGCTCAAGAGGGCCATTATTGGCACAGTAGAACAATCATTTGTAGTTCAACTTGATTGTTTATGTGAAGTAGAATAGTATTTTGATGGACATGAGTAATCCGTATATACGTAATGTTGATCATGATTCAATTTTCTTAGGATACTAGCATGTATTTTGATCTCACGTTTTGTGTTGAGTTGTAGTGTGTTTTCAGGCTTCACAGGTTGAAGAAGGGTGTGAGCTCAGCTGCTTCTATCCCAGGCTTCAAGCAACCTTTTTAATCTAACACTTTCATTGCAGGACCTACAAATATCTTCTCTTCAAAATACAAAAATAAAGCTGGGAGTCTAGCTCTTTCTCTTGGGTTCCATCCATAATTTCAAACACTTTCTTGCTTACCGAACTTCCTTCCTCTAGTTCTCCCTTTGCTCCTTGACTTCTGTTGTTTTCTTGCTTGCTAGTCTTTTCCTCCTTTCATTTTCTTGCCTTATTTCCCTCATCTTCCTTTGTTTCATCCCTCTTTTTGCTTTGCTCTTTCTCTCTCTTTCAAACTTCCTCTTCCCTTTTTTTGAAAAGTTTTGAGAAAAGTTAAAAGTAAAAGTAAAAGTACTCTCCTTTTTTACACAAGTCCTAATATTAAGTAGAATGATTTTGCTTTCATTTGAAAAGTCCTTTTAAGGATTAAAATCCTTAAGGCACTTTGTATAAAGTTTAATAAAAAATATTGTGTTTGAGTGGGGTTTTTAAGTCCCCACTCTCATCCTCCCCCATTTGGGGAGGCTTGTGTTGTGTGTATGATTAGATTAGATCTTGTTTTCATCATTGATTATATCTCATGCTTAGATCACTAATTGTTGAATCATCACTTCTAGATCATTAATTAAGTTGATTACTTTGTTTTAAATTGTCTACCATTCTAAGTAAATCAACTGTACAAATCTCTTGAATCACACCATAAGGTAGATCAAGAGTGCTCTCTATCGGAGAGTTATCTTTTCATTGTTTAATAAGTTAATCAATTAATCTTGAAAGTCTCTTGAACTTGCTGTTATCCAAGTCAAGAGCACTCTCTATCGGAGAGCATTCCCACTGCAAATCCTTGCATCAAGCATATAGATTAACTAAGTCTCTCGAACCACTGTCATAAGACGAGGTCAAGAGCGCTCTCTTTCAGAGAGTTTTAATTAATTAACTTAATAAAATTCGTAACTCACATCCCTTTAATTAATTAACCCCCTTCCCCCTTTGCTGGAGTATGCTCTGACCGATCTTCGATCGGAATACCGAGAAACGACATTGGATATTTAAACCCCACGAGAGGAACTTATTTAAAAAATTTCCCCATAACCAACGCACCGGCGTTGTTCGATAAATACCGAGGCATGTGGGTAAATTCCAAGTGTGGGCGTCAGGCTACCTAATCTGGGCACTGGTTGTTAAGTTATTGAACATTTACCTTTGACCCCAAACAGGTCCATCATGTCTTTGAAGGGAGCCACTGAAGGTATTACCGGTTAGGACATCCAGCCACCATAAGTGAAGATCACAAACAAAAAACTCTTAAAACTTACCAAGAGCACTTGCAAAACCTAACATTCACTGGCATATTTTTAGGATTCACATGTTTACACTCAAAGCATCTCTGATAAGCTGACTCCATAGGCACTGGTCCCATCTTTTAGCATTGTTGATAATCTGGGCCATTTTTCCATTGAATGTTTGATTATAAATCATATATGTGAATGCTTTATCTATTTCGTGAAGCTCTCAAATATTTGTCTATATTTCAATTCCGGTGATAGCAACGTGGATTACTTTGTTAAAAATTCATCACATTAATCATCTTAAATCACAATAACTCCTAAACAACACCCATCTGCATCTAAAACATCTAAAATTTAACTTAAACATTGAGCCATAGAAAACTCTTTGTTAGGGACCACCCCCCTTGGCTTCATTAGGAGTTATCCTAAACAGAGGAGCTAGGAGTAGGTGACAGTACCTAGCTCTATGCTTGCCTCCAAGGTCACACCTCTCCCACTTTGTCAAGTGAGGAGATAGCTTTCAGAAGATTTCTACTGCTGGTGTGCAATTGGCGGACAACAGTATCATCAGATGATTGGGTCATTGATGTACCTGACGAACACAAGACTAGACATTTGCTTTACTGTGAACACCTTGAGCTAGTTCTTGACAGATCCAAGAAGTGTTCACTTGACTGCTGCAAAGCATATTCTGAGGTACCTAAAGGGTACAGTTGATTATGGGATCAAGTACGATGTGAATCAAAAGATTAACCTGGAGGGTTATGTTGATTCAAATTGGGTAGGAAGTGCCATTGAGAGGAAGAGCACTTCAGGTTGTTGCTTCAGTATGGGATCATGTGTGATCTCTTGGTTTAGTAGGAAGCAATCCTGTGTGGCACTAAGTACAGCTGAAGCAGAGTATGTCGTAGCTTGTTTAGCTAGTTGTGAGGCAGTATGACTGTGGAATATACTGTCTGATATATTTGATCTCCAGTTGAATGCTACTTGTATACATTGTGACAATCAAAGTTGTGTGAAGTTGTTAGAGAATCCAGTGTTCCATGACAAGTCGAAGCATATCGAGATCAAGTATCACTATATCAGGGATATGGTGCAGAAGGGAGCAGTGAAGCTCCAGTATGTTGCGATGGAGGAACAGATAACCGATGTATTGATAAAGCCATTGGCTAGGCAGAAGTTTGAGTACTTCATGGAGAAGCTTGGTGTTCTCCAGATCAAGGTTTCCTCCAAAAGAAAGTGATGAGACCCATAGCCATTTTGACATGGTGAGATGATTGGTCCCTTCCATGGTCAGATGTAAGGGCTGAGCCATTCTATCATGGTGAGAGAATTGGTTTCTTTCATGTCAGATATGAGTGCTGGCCATTCTATCGAGTAGGACATATGTAAGGGAAATTTCCATTCTAGGAATGGAGGCACCTTGTCAGTTACCAGGAACACTCAGTATGGGATTGAGTAGCCATTCTGATGTGATAGAGGGATGTGTTCCCACTTGAGCAAATGTAAGGGCTGAACCATTCTGTCATGACTAAAGGATTAAGTTCCTTCAATGTCAAATGTGAGTGTTGGCCATTTCGATGAGTAGGTCAGATGTAAGGGCAACTTCCATTCTCTAGGAGAATGGAGGCACCTGATCAGTTACCAAGTAGCTTAGTCGAGGAGGACTGGGGGCCATTCTAATATGATTACTGGGATGTGTTCCCTCATGATCATATATGAGTGCATAGCCCTTCCATCAGTAATGGGATGTGTTCCCTCACTGGGTGGATGTAAGTGCAGATCCATTCTTCGCATCATGTGTTGATCAGATGTAAGTGCTGAGCCATTCTTCGCATCATGTGTTGATCAGATATAAGTGATGTGCCATTCTTCGCATCATGTGTTGATCAGATGTAAGTGCAGTGCCATTCTTCGCATCATGTGTTGATCAGATGTAAGTATAGTATCTATCTTCACATCATGTGTTGATCAGATAGAGATGTTGAAGCCATTCTTTGTATCATGTGTTGATCAGATGTAAGTGCTGGGCCTTTCTAATATGATTATAGGATTAGTTCCTACATGATTAGATGTGAGTGTTGGGCATGCCTTTCTGATGAGTAGGTTAGATGTAAGTGCTGGGCGTGCCATTCTTCATATCATGTGTTGATAAGATGTAAGTGCAGTATCTATCTTCGCATCATGTGTTGAGCAGATATAAGTGTTGGAAAAGACCTACATGGAGGCTAGGCCTACAACCAGCATGAAAAAGGGATGGCTCTGTAGAAATTCCTATGATGAGAATAATCATGAGATAGCACACGTGATGATCCAAATCCAGTAATGATAGCCAGTGATGATCCAGATCGAGTGATGATGATCCAACAGTGATGATCCAGATCCAGTGATGATCCAAATCTAGTGATGATGCCCAGTGATGATCCAGATTGAGTGATGATCTAGATCCAGTGATGATATCCCATGATGATCCAAATTGAGAGATGATCCAGATCTGATGATGAAGATGACTTGAAGACAAGGATGACTTGAAGACGAGGATGAATTGAAGATGAGGATGAATTGAAGACAAATATGACTTGAAGACTCAGAAGACTTGAGATGCAGAAGATGAGATGATCCAGCTAATACAGAGAAGAAGACCAGTGCTGAAGATTGTGTCGAAAGAATACCTTCCTAGTTAAGAGGGAGCGTTGATGTATTTGTAACTTTGGAATGTATTCATCTATGTATCTTATGTATTGTAACCCGATGTTTATTACGGGATGTATCTATTATGTATTTGAGTCATGTTTTTTCATGCCCTGATGTTCCAATCGGGAGGATCAATAATGTAAACAAGTCATGTCAAGTCATGGTGGGTAACCCTCTGATTGTTTAAGTGTTAAAGTCCCCACAATTCTGGGGCACTAGGGTTATTAGAATCTCCTAGTAGAGGTTGGCCCTAGTAGGGTTTTAGTCATGTCAGGATTAGTATAAATAGAGAAATGGAGTCTCTATTTATCACACAAGTCATAAATAAATACTCCAGTTCTCTATTTATACTAATCTCGACATGACTAAAACCCTACTAGGGCCGACCTCTACTAGGAGAGTCTAATAACCCTAGTGCCCCAGAACTGCGGGGACTTTAACCCTTAGACAATCGGAGGGTTACCCACTATGACTTGACATGACTTGTTTACATAATTGATCCTCTCGATCAGAACATCGGGGCATGACAATATGAATTAATTACATTATAGATATATCCTGAAATAAACATCGGGTTACAATACATAAGTTACATAGATGAATACATTCCGAAGTTACAAATACATCAACATTGATATGGGTCTGAATCTGAATCAGAGGCTATGTGGCCCTCTTATGGTGTGGGAGATCACTAAGAAAGGCTTTGATGGTGCTGATCGAGTGTTCCGAATGGTGGTGGTTCACCTCTTAGGCGTGAGGAAGAGTGTGGAGGATCAATTGTGTTTGATTTGATGAATGAAACTGGTGGGAATGAAATTTGGACCCCAGTTTCAGTGGCTTCCTATTGGCTTAAGGTGGTCTCTTAGCCACCAAAACTACCAAAAGACAGTGCTTGGCTTCTTCCTGACAGGTGCTTCTACTCAATCAGAAGGGGTCGTTGCCCGTTTCGCTTGGAAATTCCTCTCAATGGCCAACTACTTTGGGGTTCCTATGGTACTCCTCACAATGATTTTCTGGGAAGAGCCCAAGTACTTCGTAGAGTTGAAGCAGTCAGGCACTTATGTCCTCAAAGACTACAAAGTTGTTTGTACTTAGTGTAAATTTGGTAAATTTTAAGGCTCACTCAGCGTCATGAACTGAGTTGGGTTAATTAGTTGGTATGGTGTATTTGTTTGTTTGTTTTTCTAGTATTTGGTTGTTGCAAATGGTTTATGAATTCATCATGTTAGACTTCATGTCATGGTGTTTGTGTATGCAAGAATTTGAATAAACAGAAATTTGTGAACAAATACAATGATTAACCCTTAATGCTTGTTGGCCTAACTAGATGTCTACCTCGCACTGATATTCCTCTTCAACCAAGAGAAGGTGGTGGGCTCTCAACACATTGGGAATAATCCCATATGTAGATCCTCAGGTCACCTCCCAGATGCTAGGTTGGTCAACAGAGAGGACGCTTAGCACCATGAGAAGCCCTCCTTCTCTACCCCCTCTACCTTCTAGGTCACCCGGTTTTAATGGTTCGGAACAATATGGTGGAGTGCCTAGATATATACAAGCTTACCCTTCGTCATATCCCATAATACCCCAAAGGGTGTTGACTGGGTAGAGGAGGAAGCGGAAGCAAGATGGTTGATTTTAGGTTTATTTTAGTTAGGCTAGTTTCATTTTATTAAGCCCTTAACTTTTACTTAACATTTACACATTGTTCATGAAATAAATTGCTGAAAATAAAACAAAAACTGAAATTAAACTGGTGTGGTGGATAGAGGCAGCCGGGCCACACTAATAGTCCTCTAAAACTGAAATTTACTGTCTATTAAACTCAAATTAAAGTTTTTTTTATAGGTCGCACATTTCTGACCAAATCTGGCAAGGGGGCCGCAAGATTTTTTCTGAAATGAGCGAGGGGGTCGCACAAAATGGAGAATCAACTATGAACTGAGTTATTGGGATGAAGTCACACTTATAGAGGGATTAAGTGCACCCTGGGTGCACCTGTTTTCCCATTAAGTGCGCCCTAGTCTCACCTTTTTCCCCGATAAGAGCGCCTTTCTCCAAATTAAGGTTTTTTTGTGAGACAGAGTCAAATCTGACCGACAGTAACTTGTACTATGGTCAACCTGACTCAGTTTTTCCTAGCAGAGGATTTGACAGTACTTTAAATAGGAAATAAACAGAATCTAAGATGGATTGAACATAAAATTTCTTTAAAAACTAGGGTAAAATTTAAAAAAATTGAAAAATTAAAAATTTGGCCCAGGGATCCTGTGGGATCGACCTGTAATGGTTGCTAGTTCTGTAGCAACGATTTTTTCTTGCTATAGGGGAAGGAATGGATTCCTTCTATCTATAGGATAGAAGGATAGGTTCTTGCATGGGTGGAAATGCAGAAAATAAAACAGAAACAGAAATGACAGAGCAGTAAACTAAACTATGGCTAAGCTAATGACGAAAAGAAATAGAAGCAATGTTGATGAACCCCTATGAAAACATAGTTTAGGGTTCTTCCTTCAAAACCTGCAAACAAATCCTAAGCCATGATAAAACCTACAAAACAATGTTAAAAAAAAACAAAACCTACAAATGGGGACAAGGGTTAGAAAGCAAAGCATATTAAACAACTAAGAAACATAAATAAAACATGGTATACCTTCTTTGGTGGAAATGGGCCACCATGCCTAAGCTTATGGAAGCACCTCTCTTGGTTGGGGAGAAATGGCTCAATGGGGATGGAGATGGAGGAGAGGGAGTGTGGGTGGTTTGAGAGGCAAAGGTCTCAAAGCATCCACGAGAAACATAAGAATAGGCAATGGGAGAGGTGTTTTGAGAGTGACCCCCCACCCTCCTTTTATAGCTTTTCCAAGGGGTTTTATGGTTTTAAGCCCTTGTTTAGGGATTTAGCCCCTTTTTTGTGCTTTTATCCCCTTCTGCCCTAACTTTAGCCCCTTTTAGGGTTTTAGCCCCTTTTTGAGGGCTTTAGCTCCTAAGAGGCTATTTTGGGCTCCCTTTTGGTGGTTTTTATCCCTTTTTCTTCATCCTTAGGCTATTTTGAGGGTGTGGGGATCTACTGGAGGGATATGAGGGTCGTGAGATGGTCTCCTTGGGTGGTGTATGCCATTGAGAGCTTAGTGGGGGATTTTTGGGTTAACACTGATCATGTAGGATCCAATCCTATCGTCATATCAGAATGGCTCAGCACTCATATATAACATTGAAGGAACCAATCCTCTCACCATGACAGGATGGCTTATCCCTTACATCTGACCTACTCATCAGAATGTCTTACAGACTCATCACTTCCCCTTGGACGGAACCTCAATCTGGAGAACACCAAGATTCTCCATAAAGTACTCAAACTTCACTCTGGCTAATGGCTTCATCAACACATCAACTATCTAATTGTTCATCGCAACATACTGGAGCTTTACTGCTCCTCTCTGCACCATATCCCTAATATAGTGATACTTGATCTTGATATGCTTCGACTTGTCATGGAACACTGGGTTCTCCGACAACTTCACACAACTTTGGTTTTCACAATGTATAAAAGTAGCATCCATCTGGAGATCAAATAAATCATACAGTAGATTCCTAAGCCATACTACGTCACAAATAGTTGCACAAGTTGCGACATACTCTACTTCAGCTGTACTTAGTGCCACATAGGATTGCTTCCTGCTAAACCAAGAGATCACACCTGATGCCATACTGAAACATCATCCTGAAGTGCTCTTCCTATCGATGGCACTGCTTGCCCAATCTGAATCAACATAACCCTCCAGGTTAATCTTCTGATTCACATCATACTTGAGCCCATAATCTACCGTACCTCTCAAGTATCTTAGAATATGCTTTGCAGCAATCAAGTGAACATATCTTGGATCTGTCAAGAACTGGCTCAAGGTGTTCACAGCAAATCAAATATCTCGTCTAGTGTTCGTCAGGTACATCAAGGACCCAATCATCTGATGATACATCATGGCATAAATTGTCTCTAATGAAGCATCACTCAATAGCTTCAGGTTCGATGCCATAGGTGTGGTCATGGCTTTGCAGTCCATCATCTCAAACCTCTTCAGGATCTCTACTGCATACTTCCCTTGTCCAAGGGAAATCCCATCTGCACTTTGCCACACCTCCATCCCTAGAAAGTAGTGCATCATTCCCAAGTCCTTAATTTTGAACTCGGTAGCAAGCTTTCTCTTTGTATCAGCAATCAACCCATCCATACATGTTACAAATAGATCATCTACATATAGTAAGATCATCACTGGGTTTCCATCTTCAACCTTGTAGTAAAGGTTGGAATCTGCTTTACTCTTGGTAAATCCCAAACTAGATATAAAGATGTCAATTTTTCCGTACCATGTCCTGGGTGCTTGTTTCAAACTATACAAGGATTTATTCAATCTACATACATGAGACTCCCTGTCATGTGTCTCAAAACTGAGTGCTTGTTCCACATACACTTCCTTGTCTACTACACCATTCAAGAAAGTAGTCTTAACATCCATCTAGTGCATCTTCCATTTCATCACTACAGCGAGAGCAAGTATTGATCTGATGGAAGTGTATCTAGATATAGGTGCAAAGGTTTCTTCATAATCTATTCCTTCTTTCTATGAGAAACCACGAGCAACAAATCTTGCTTTATATTTCTCTATGCTACCATTTGCAGCATGCTTGATCTTGTAGATCCATTTGGAAGTTACAACTAAATTCCCTTCTAGTCTTGGGACAACATCCCAAACATCATTCTTCATGATCGATTGATACTCTTCGATCATAGCATTCTTCCATTCTTTCCATTCTGTTGCTTCTTCATAATTTGAAGGTTCTTTGTCGATGAAATCACATAGTAATGCTACATACCCATAGTAGGATCTGGTCCTATTTATTTCTCTGTGATTCTCTTCTAGAGCCACATATATTTATGCACCTCAGATAGCTTCTCATACCCAAGAAGGTTTCCTATTATGAGGTTTCTTCTCTGAAGGTGGATCTATATGTCTTTGTGGTTCTTAAAATTCTTGATCTTCTTCTTGAGTTTCTTCATTCATGGTTTTATCATGAATTTTGGGTGCTTCTACTTCTTCAGGCTCTTCAGTAGCTTTCTTTAGAGATTTGTTGTAAGCTGTGTCTTCATCAAATGTCACATTCCTACCGATGTCAATCTTCTTGAATCCTGGGAAGTATATTCTGTAAGCCTTCGAGATTTCAGAGTATCCCACAAATATACCCTTGTTTCGTAAAGGATCTAGTTTTTTTCTCTTCTCCTTTGGAATGCGTATGTATATATGAAAACTGAATATTTTGAGATGGTTGACTTTAGGTTTCTTTCTAGAGAAGACTTCTTTAGGAGTCTTGTTCTCAAGTATTCTGTGTGGAGTACAGTTCTGTACATACACCATTTTTCTGGCATCTTCTTCCCAAAGAGGCATAGGAAGATCTTGATCATGAAGCATAGCTCTTGCAGCTTCCATGATAGTTCTATTCTACCATTCTACAATCCCATTCTGTTGTGGATTATAAAGAGTGGACAAATCCCTCTTAATCCCTGAGTCTTTGCATAACTCTTTGAATTCATTTTATGTGAACTCTCTGCCATTATCTGATTGAAAGGTCTTGATCTTCTTGTCTATGTGATTCTTGATCAAGGCTTTGAATTCCTTGAACTTGTTGAATACTTCATCTTTGATGTTAATGAAGTAAATCCATGTCTTCCTAGAAAATTCATCAATAAAAGAAACATAGTATACATACCCTCTTAGTGAGCTTGATGACATGGGACCGCATACATTGGAGTGGATGATTTCCAAGATTCCTTTTGCTTTGCTTTCGCTACTTGGAAATGTCTTCTTTGTACTCTTTCCTTTTGCACATCCTTTGCAGACCCCATCATGTTTTGCTTGAATTTATGGAAGAACTTCAATAGCCTTTCTTGCAATTGGTAATGCTATGTAATGCACATGTGCAAGACTTCTATGCCAAAGCTCATTTGGCTCTAATGTGTCATGGAACAAGGCTTGTTCTGGATGGCCCTTTAATTTGTACAATCCTCCTTCTTGTTCTCCAATCACTACCACATTATTGATAGTCTTTCCTTTTGGCCACATGATGACTTGGCCATCTATAAATGAAACCCTCATTCCTTTTGCATCTAATGCAGATATGGAGAGAAGGTTCTTCTTGAGACCTGTTACAAACAATACATCTTGCATATTCATAGACTTTGCAGAGTCTAGTTTGTAGGAGGATTTCCCACTACCTTTTATTATATATTGGTAGTCATCTCTAAGCTTCAAATTATGAGGTGATTCACATCTTGAAAGTTTTACAAAGGACTCTTTGAATCCTGTCATATGTTTGGAAGCCCCACTGTATATAAGCCAATCATTGCTTCCATGTGTGATGTTTCCTGTGATAGCAGAAATCAAGACATATTCTTCTTCACTAGAAGAGTCTTCACTTTCATATATGGTTCTCTTCTTGGATGGTTCATCATCCTCTGCAGCATGAGCATGATGTATTCTCTTGTTTCCCTTTTTATTATTTTGTATTTTTGGACAATCTTTTGCAAAGTGTCCTACTTCATCACATGTATGGCATCTGCTTCTAGACAAGTCTTTTCTAGAGTTAGTTTTAGAAAAATGCTTACCTCTGGAGTGATGAGAACTTCTTTTGGTTTTCTTGGAATGTATTATGAGAGCTTGATCTTCACTTCCCATATTTTCTTCTTGAGCTGATATCCTAGCTTCTTCTTGAGATCATTCTTCCCATAGTCTGTTGAACTTGACTAAATTCTTTATGGCACATATCCCTTGAATAAAGGAGTCCCATGATCTAGGGACACCATTCAAGGTGGTCATCACAATCTCAGAATTTTCCACTTCTTCATCTACTGCTTCCAGTTTTTCCTTGATATGAGAAACTCTTGTGAAGTAAGACTGGATGGTTTCTGCATTTTGAATATTCACATTCTTCAGTTGGTTTCTCAGAGTCATCTTTCAGTTTATGTTCTTCCCTTCAAACAATTTGGTTAGGGAATCAAACATGGCTTTAGGTGTCTTGAGGGAGGACACCTGTGGTATGAGGTGATCCTTGATAGAATCAATAATGATCCTATTTTCCATAACCATATTATTCCTGTGTAAGTCCTTAGCCTCATCTCCCTCTGGAACTGGAACCTCCTCATTGATATAGGAGTCCAACTCATTTTCTTCCAGGACCAGGGAGATCCTATAATTCCAAGCTCAGAAGTTATCATCTCCCTCAAGATTTTCATGAAGATTTGTATGATGAGACATCTTAACTAAGAACCTCAAATGGAAATACAAAAGATTTAGATCTTACCAGTTCAAGATGTCGGATCTGAATTTGGAGTTGAAATCCTGCAGTGCTGGTTCAGGAGCAGATTAGGGTTTTTATTTTCTGTAGTTTTGTCCAAACAAATGATTTGAATTTGATTCCTAAATTCTATTTTGAGGAGGATATCAATCCAGACCTAGGCTAACTGAAAAAATCCACTTCTGTGGAAAGCCCTAATTTTTGGCAGTAGTGTCAGGTCCAAAACTAAAAAACCTCATAATTGGATTCTGCTTCGAAAAAAATATGTGCCCTAAGGAGGAGAGTTATTCCAACCTTATTTTTCTAAAAATATATGGAGAGAAATACAAAAAGTAGGAAGCCCTAGTTCTCGCAGCTGCACAGTGTCTTCTTCTCAGGTTAGTTCTAATTCCATGTTAGATTTTTAACATTAAGCTAGCATAACATTAGTATCTTTAACTGAGAGAACAACAAGAATAGCAATCAAAAACAAGAGATAATGAACACAGTGTTTTTCCTTGGGGAAACCATAAATGGAGAAAACCCCATAACTTCCTCAGAGATAGAATCAACACCAAAAGTAAAACCCCAAAACAGTAAGATGATCTGCCGACAGCAGTAACCTCTTTCTTCCTTGCCCCAGTTTCTTTCTCTTCCTAAGCTATGCACTACAACTGAGTGTGGATGAGTGTGTGGTAAATAGAGAGGATAGCTCTCTATTTATACTAATTGTCGGCATGAATAAACCCTACTAGGGCTGACCTCTTTAGGAGAGTCTAATAACCTAGTGCCCTAGAACTGCAAGGACTTTAACCCTTGATCAATAGGAGGGTTACCCACAATAACTTGACATGACTTGTTTACATTACATATCTTCCCGATAGGAACATCGGGGCATGGCATCAGGGATGATTTTAAGGAACTATACTTATTTAAAAGTGTATAAATGTTGGTGAATATTACAATGTCTTAAAATGGCAACTATAAAATGATTGGCGATATGTTTCAAAAAATATTTTATCTTCCAAGGATTTTATATCATTTATAGAATAATTTGGTGATTTTTAGGGTGAAAATTTTTACCCAATCAAAATTGAGTGAAACAAGGCTTTAAAAAATGAAAAATGGTGAATCTTTTTTGGGAGAAAAACATGGAAAAATAGCCCACTGGGCTAAAATTTGCCCCTAAAATTACCCCTGCATGACATGACTCAAGTACATTACAAATACATCCTATAATAAACATCGAGTTATAAAACATAAGAAATATAAGTGAATACATTCTGAATTTACATATAGATGAACAATTGTGGGGCCCTAGGGTTATTAGAATCTCCTAGAGAAGTCGGCCCTAGTGAGTTATTGTGAAGTCAGGAATTAGTATAAATAGAGGGAGCCTCTCTATTTATCACACATTCACTCACACTCAGTTGTAGCACATAACTAAGAGAGAAAAAGTTGTTGGGACAAGAGAGAGAGAGACTACTACTGTCGAGACATCATCTTACTGTTTTGGGGTTTTTCTTTTGGTGTTGATTCTATCTCTGAGGAAGTTGCGGGTTTTTCTCCTTTATGGTTTCCTCGAGGAAAATATTTGTGTCTATTGTTTGTTGTGTTTGATTTTTGTACTTATTATTCTCTTATTTAAATATCCTAAGATAATGCTAGCTTGAATGATAAAAATCTAACATTTATATATTAATCTATGGGATGAGGCCATAAATTGTGTTGAATATGTTCAGAACATTTTTTCACACAAATATTTGGAAGAGAAAACTCCATTGGAGTCTTGGAGAGGTCACAAGCCAAATGTTTCTCATTTCAGGGCTTTTGTTTCAAAGGTTTGTGCTAGAATTCCTCCTGAGAACAAAAAATCCTTGCAACCTAAAATAAAGGAGTCCATAATTGTTGTATATGATGAATATGCAAAGGGCTACAAGATCTTTGATCCCTCATCTCAAAAAACAATCATTGAGAGAAGTGTACAATTCAAAGAAGAGCCCATGTAAGAGGTCAGGCTAGTAGAGGAGGAATTGCTCACACCCTCCACTAAATGATGATGTAAGTGATGTTTTTGTTAGAATAAAAAAAACCCTTCCCATACTTACGATAAAATAATTAATATTTTTTATTAATTTCCTATGTCCTACACTAGATAGTTGGCATCCATTTCAACCATTTGGTAAAAATTTTCCCAAAATGCCCCCAAGAGAGCCTTCATAAAATTATGGATAATATTCTAAGAAATATACAGACTTCCCAGTTTAGTAAGTGTGCATTCTTTCCTTATCCTGATTTTGACTGCTTTTAACATCTTTTAAGGCGAAAGGTGAAAGCTAGTCACATGGCAATTGCCTTGTTTTTTGCACAACTCATCCTCCATATTTTTCTCTCATGAAAGCATGAGTATATTTAATATCCATCATTTATCAGCTGATACATCTCATTAATCCAATTAATGACCTCCTTGACTGGTTCAGAAAGTGTTTTATGCACCTAGGGGTGATTTTTGACTTTTAGTAAGCCTATGTTTGTGAATATTTAACTTGCCTCCTTATGCATTCGAATCTATGATGCAATTATATATTTGAAAAATCTATTAGGTTATAAGGTTTCCTAATGTAAACTTAATCAATGCAAGTTTGTGTTATGCACCAAATCCAGTCTCCAATTTGAGTGGATCTATGCATATTTTTCAAGCAATTTTGTGAGTTCAACTGATCTAAACTTGGGATAAATTTTAACATGGTATTAGAGACAGGTTAGCTCAATTGTTATCATCTCTTATTTATTTTATAGGATTGACATCAATCTCCCAAGGAGCACATTCAGTCTATTCAGGGCATTGTTGCTGAAGAAATGGATCAGTCTCACCACATCATCTTGACTCCATTTAACTACTTCAAATTGAAGGAACAAATGGAGATTTTGATGAGGAGAAAATGCCTCTTTAGAGTGACCATGGAAACTGAGGCTGATCCCAATGCAGTAGCAGAGAAGATCAAGTGGCACAACAAGAGAGATGAGACCTATGGTCTCTTTTTTATCAGCATTTCTAGGGACCTTCTTTTCCATCTAGATGGATTGACATCACCAAATGTAGTATGGGAAAAAATCCAAACCTTATTTGGAAAGAAATATGAAATGAGGGGACATTCACTGGAGAATGAGATTTTCTCACTAATTCCAAGCAGTTTTGATTCCTTACAAGTCTACTTCTCCAAGTTCAAATCTCATGCTATTTAGTTAAAGAAATGTGGTATTGATAAGAAAGATGAGCAACTAGTCTTGCAAATCATTTTGAAACTTGGACATGACTATTTAGTGTTTATATTGACCTTCCATTCCACAAAATTGACAGTTCAAAAATGGAAGATTCCTTCACTTGCACAGTTCATGGAATCCTTGACCCAAGAGCAAGATGATTTGTCCATGATGGGCACCATAAATCCTTCCAAATATCAAGCTTTAGTCACTGGCGATTCAAAGGTGGATTCCAAAGGCAAGAAGAAGTCAAAGAAGCCTGCTAATAAAAATAAATACAATTCCAAGTCTCATGAGGAGTATTCAAGATCAAATAATAATTCCTAGAAGAAGAAAGGTAAAGGTTAAATGAGTATGTGCACATACCGTGCTGAGGGTTACCATCCAAAAATCTCTTGCATGAAGAAAAAAATTGATATGTTGACTCAACTCCTTGAAAATCACAACATCTCTCTTCTTGAAGGTGCAAAGAAGAAGGAGAGTGCATCAAATCTTGAAGACAAGGAGAGGGTTCATGCACTAGTAGCAAGCACTGTAAGATATTCTTCATTTATCATTAATTATGGAGCTTCAAGACACATGGTTTCGACAAGGTAGGCCTTCTCCTCTCTTGATGATCCAAATGGTCCAAAAAATAATTTGGGAGACGATTCTAAAAATGAAAATAAATAAAATGGTATAATATATCTTGATCATGGTTCCTTCAATAATGTTTTGTATGTACTAGGTCTTGCCACCAATATCCTGTGAGTTTATCAGATGACCCACATTCGGTCTCCTAATAAGTTTGTATTCTCTCATAATTATGTTGAAATCACTAAAATTTAGAATGGTAGAGTCATAAAAAAATGTTTTTTTGATCATAGCTCTAAAGTGTACAAGTTCTCACACTTCATCCCTTCTCAAACCCCTCTTCTCTCCTCACCCATGCTAATGAAGCTAGCAATATATGACATGAAAGGTTTGGCCATTTAAAACAAAAGTACCTAATTGATTTGTGTGACAAAGACATTTCCATAGGGTTTTCCATTATCAAGGATGCATTCTAGGAAAACACCCATAGCACAAGTATGAGAGATTCACTCATGCACAGACCTCTACACCCCTTGAGCTTATTCACAATGACATAGTTGGTTGTTTTCCTCATATATCAATGAGTCAAGACAAATATGTCCTAACCTTCATTGATGGATTTTCCATATACAGTTGATTATTTTTGCTCAAGTACGAGTCAAAAGTTGTTGACATCTTCAAAGCTTTTAAATCCTTGGTTGAGAAATAGTATGGAGGAAATATCAAGGTCCTCATATCTTATAATGGTGGTGAATATGTCAAATATGAATTTATTCAATATTGGGAATATGCAGGTATCTAAATGCATCACTCTATTCCTTACACACCTCAACATAATGGTGTTGTTTGGCGGAAGAATATATCTCTCAAGGAGATGGCGACTTGCATGATGGAGTCTAAATATTTGCCACCAATTTTTTGGGATGAAGAAATAAACTATGCATCCTAAATCTAGAATAGGGTTCCTCAAAAATATCTTGATGGAATCACTCCTTTCAAATCTTGGAGTGGACAGAATCCTGATGTGTCTCATTTTAGGAATTTTGGCTCTAAATCTTGGGCTAGAATTCCACCATAAAAGAGGAAGGATTTTGAACCCCAAAGTCAAGAGTTCCTATTTGTTGGGTATTTAGAATATTTCAAAGGTTGTAAGTGTTGAAAATAGTTTTCATTGATGCCAAATGAGTTTGTTATTGAAAAAGGAATAACCAAAGACATGATGGCAGTGAAAACTCATTGTAAGGTAAAGGAATAACAAAGGAACCGATGGCATGGCATTCATAATGATGTGGCATATGTGATGGGGATAGAAAGACACATGAGGTGATATCATGAATTCAATGTTGCAATATAGCATCATTACTTTTGAATTGAGAAGGACTATTTATGCATATCTCTGTGTAAATGAATAATTGACTCCTTGTGTGTCTAAATCATGAATGGATTGATATCTTGAATACCTATACAAATGAATCTAGAAAGATAATATGTAGATTCAGTAATGGGATCAATTCAGGTGAAGTCCGATTGATATTGATTGATAAATCCTCTAATCAATCAATGCATAGTCAAGGAGTTGTAGTCAGCTTATTTAGCAAAAGTTGGACGGATAATATCATATCAAGAAAATAGATTGACAACAGGGAAAGAATCTACAAAGTAAATGTGCATGGAAGATAATATTCCATAGTGCCAAAGTGAAGTTTCTTATTTAGAAGAGTTTGGATGGCTAAGATTGTATCAAGAAAATAGATCAACATCAGGGAAATAAAATGTAAAGTAAATGTGCATGGAAGATAACATTCTGTAGCGCCAAAGTGAAGTTCTGTGTTTGTGTTTCAAGGAATTCTGTAATCAGTGCGGACACCACTTATTCCTCTACCCTACAAGACACAAGTTTAGAACAAAAGAGCACAACAACATATCCTTCCCCTAGGATAATCAATTTAATCAACATGAAACTAAACACATACCTCATATCTGAGTACTTTTCATCTTCGTTCCAAGGTCCTTCTTGCAATCGTCAGTAACTCCAAAAGAGATGAGAAGACACAAACACGAGATGAGAGTATCATGGAAAATTAATCATCTATGTTAGTGATCAAGGAGTCTAGCAACATTTTAATTGATATTAACACACATTAAATACAGGAAAGGGAAACACTTTTGCATTTATAATAAAAGAGAGTAAAGTTTACAACCATAAATTCTTGATGTTGCTAGCTTTATCCTCCACAACAAATCTACAATACTTAACACTTACAAAAAGATCTTCACACATAAGCTCATTCTATATTCCCTCTAAACCAGATCTCAATCCAACATCGTAAGGGTGATTTTTTTGGCCTCCTTCACTCACTCAATGAAGGCTCCATTTATGGGCCATATTTCATGAGATTCACTTAGAAAATGGATAGGAGGTGATCCCAACGGGTGAGGAAGGAAAATCCCACCTTTCCTAAGCTAGTAGGAACCAACTCCATGGAGGATTTCACAAGGAAGATTCTAGAATTTTTTTTTTCATGTTTTAGGTTCATCGGTGCTCTTATCTTAAGGTGAAAGAGAGATGACTCTTTTTACTAAAGAAGGAAGTCGTTGACAATGCCTATTTCCAACAGACAAAGAGGAACCGGTGCTTTCTTCTCCACAAGATAGTGCACCGGTGGCACTCTATCAAAAATGAGTAAAGGGACCGGTCTACCTTATTAATTTTATCATAGTAATATAGGGACTAAACACAGTATTACAAGTGATTCAAGACAAATTAGACATCAAATGGTGTAACGGTACTGCAATAAGAGTTTTCAGACCCTGTATAATCAATAACATAATGATAGTACAATACAATGTCATGTAGAATGCATGAATTCCAAGACAATTCGAATACTCAAGGAGGTCATTCGAATTGCAAGGATGGGTGTATCTTAACTGAATGTCATCCACAATCAACACACATAGTTAACCACTGATCTGATCCATAAATGAATCTTGCACTCAGTCCTAACTGAATCAGAGTGAAATATATGACTGAGTCTAACTGAAAGTGACTCATCACATGTAACTGCATGTCAAACTCAAGAACGTAGCACATCCATAACTCCAAGTATCTTCAATGGATTTAACTAAAGTGACACTAGTCATCAGAAGTAGTTGTAGGTGCCATTTTTGACTCCAGTTCATAAATATTGGCCAAAAATAGACAAATAATAGAGGGAGGATCCTTCACAACTCAACTTAACTGATTGTTAGGTGAAACAACAATCAGTTAGAAATTAGGTGCACTTATGACACTCAATTCACCCCAGTATTGCTCCTCCATTGAAGGAGGAATCCCAGTTAGCTTCCCTGATTGAAGGAGGAAGCCCAGTTAACCTCCCTGATTGAAGGTGAAAGCTTAGTTGGCCTCCTTGATTGAATAAAGGTGTGGGTGTGCTCATGTTGATGTCATAGTATCCTCATTTGATACCAAGTAAGTTAATTAAACTTAGGATAGTGGGTAAATAGGCAAAAATTGACCAAATAAGTGTGCATGTTGGGTAAATGACTAACTAAAGTGACACTTGTCATCAGAAGTGGTTGTAGGCGTTAGTGTTGACTCCAGTTCATAAATATTGGCCAAAAATAGACAAAAAATAGACGGAGGTTCCTTCACAACTCAACTTAACTTATTGTTAGGTGAAACAACAATTATTTAACAATTAGGTGCACTTATGACACTTAGTTCACCCTAGAATTGCTCCCCGATTGAAGGAGGAATCCCAGTTAGCCTCCCTGATTGAAGGAGGAAGCCCAATCAACCTCCCTTATTAAAGGTGAAGGCTTATTTGTCCTCATTGATTGAAGAAAGGAGTGGGTGTGCTCATGGTGATGTCATATTATGCTCATGTGATGCCAATTAAGTCAATTAAACTTAGGATAGTGGGTAAATATCCCAAAATTGACCAAATAAGTGTGCATGTTGGGTAAATGACTCCAATAGCCCCCCTTAAGCTATACTCAGGAGGAGTAAAAATAAAATACGTGAAATTCTAGGGGTCCGATAACAAAGTCCATAGGTCACCCTGTACAATAATATAACTCAAACAATGCTCAAAAATAAATCTAAGTGAGGAAAGAGGGAAAAACCAGTGGGAAACCCCCCCCTCAAGTTGAACACTGGAGAAGTAATCTGATCACCCTAATGAAATCACCCCCAACAGTGAATGGAGGTAAGTGAAATTCTTCTCTGAAAATATCCCGATGAAGATGACTACAATCTTCTCATTAGTAGGTGTTGGAGCAGGGTCCCGCAGCTACAGGAAAAGCTGCTACATCGGGGCAAGGAAGTCAAAGAAGACAGTACCTAAGCGGTCGAGAAGAGAGATCTCAACCACTACACTTAAGGCAGTGGTGAAGATAGGAGGGCTCAACTACCCTCATAAAGGAAAAGGAGCAATGAGCCGAGGTATTGAAGACAAAGGACACCAGGAAGTGGCGCCCATACCCACGATCAGCGTCGGGAAGGGTGGAAGACTGCAGAAAGTTGTGGTGTGATAGAAAGCGGCAGCTCAAGTACAGATAGGCTGACTTTCGTAGTTAGGGTTTTTGGGTTACTATTGGGAAAGGCCCACAGTGTTGTAACAGGTTGAGACCTTCGGGCCGCCTATATAAGGATGTATTTTGTATTGTAAAGGGTTAGACAGTTAGACAGTTGGGTAGCCACTGAGTCATTTAGCTAGCTCAATGTCTCTAGTGTCTCAGTATTGTAGGAGTTGAGCTATGGTCCTGTTAGTCAATCTGTATTATCTTACTGTAACTAGTAGCTGGCTCCTTAAGCATGTATGTAACAATACGCAAGGATTGAGAGAGAGAGAGAGAGAGAGAGAGAGAGAGAGGAAGAGTATATTGTAAGAGAAGGCAATATTATAAGAGAAGATATCTAAGAGAGAAGGGCTCCCGGCTGTGTGCGTAGAGTTTCCCAGAAGATCTCAAGGCTGCATATTAGGTTGCAGCGGAACTGTGTTTACTCTCTCAAGATATAATAGAAAAACCAATTTGCGTGGACGTAGCTTCCCCCTGGAGGTGAACCATGTAAAATCCGTGTGTTGTGCAACCATTTCATGTGTCTGTGCTTTACTTATGTGTTATCTGTTATCTATTACATGAATGTTGCTTATCAGTTGATGGGCGTATGTATGTTATGCTTCATTTTATAGCACATAGAAGGTTAAACGCAAGTTGAATGTATCAAGTAGCCTGTATATGAGTTATCAGTTCCTAGTTCATAATAGTTGACAGTTACAGTGTTAAGTGACTCCAGTATATGAGTTCCGTGAGTTCAGTGTAGTTGATGTTAGCGTGTTAAACTATATAGGTCTAAGTGAAGCAATTTAACACCCTTGTGAAGGTTAATAGAGTTAGTAGACCCAGGAAAGAGGTCGCAGGAGCTTGAGAGTTGATACACATATTGAGCCTCATTATAGGACATATTACAGAATAGAAAGGCGATATCGCATCATCTAGGGAGCTGCGGTGTGAGATATCGTATGGAAGGAGCAGAGCAGAAGAGTAAGTTGCGCATCGCCATAGAGGTTGCGATGTGATAAGAGTCCGCTTCCTACCAGTGGCAGCTAGAAGGAGAGATCACTTTCGCAAAGAGATCCCACTGGCAAAGAAGAGTCGCGAACCACTAGGATGCTATAGAACCCAGTTGAAGACACCTGAGTCTTCATCCAACCCATCCAACATCACTTTGGGTGAGACTTCAGGCCATTCTGTAGTCTGTCGCCGAAAGGGCCAGTGAGCTAGGGTTTTTTTTGGTACAGTAAAGTAATCCCAGGTCTACCCAGTCAAAAACCAATAGTAGGGCAGTACTACAGAACAATGGTCCTGTCATGCACCAACTCTTTAATGTAGTGCATGTGCATCTCTACATGTTTGGTCCTCTACCTGGTAACTAGATCTATTGATATCTTAATAGCACTTTTATTGTCACAAAATATGATAGTAGACAAAGCACTACAAAAATCAAACTCTGAAAGAATTCCATGCAACCAAACAACTTCGATGCAAATATTCACCGCTCCTGTGTACTCGGCCTCTCCTGAAGACAATGCAACGATGACCAGTTTTTTGATATACGAGCAAATGGGGCCACCACCAAAAATGAATACATATCTATAATTATAATTCTTATCAATAGAATCTCCCATCCAATCTGAATTTGTGTAACCAACCAACTCTAGATCAGAGTCTGCAGCATAGTGAATGTTGTAGGTCCTGGTGCCATGAATATACTGGAGGATCCTCTTGGATGCCTTCCAATGAATATCATGAGGATTCTGCATGTATATTTATATATAATTCATGGAATAATATATATTAGGATTAGAATGTGTCAAGTAAAGAAAGCTACCAATCAGTTGGTGGTAGATTGTGCAATCCATGGGTGGAGTGCTTTTTCCTTCTTCAAGACTGATCCTTGAGAGGAAATGGAATGGAGAAGCCTTAAATTCAGCCATGTTAAAATTAAATAACAGTTTTGATATGTATTTATAGTGATTTACCATTATCCCATCAAAATTTTGTGCAATTTCAAGCCCCGGAAATTGCTTCAAGAGCCCTAAATCGCTCATCTCAAATGCATCATGGAGGGCAGTTTTTATGAATGAAATGGAAGCAAGTGTACTACTGTAATAAATATATCATAAACATATAAAACAATTATAAGTAAATTACCATAGTAATTATTTATATAAACATTCGAATCATATTTACACCTTTGCAAGTTTTTTGAAAGAAGGAAGGCATCCATCTTGGACTACCATGATCTTGGGGCATGTTTCAGCACATTCAGTGTCTTCTTTAGTTTCCAAACCAAAGATGGATCTGAAATGTATCCCTAAGGATTATTCATGTATATCTACTCATGAATATATCCATGTATAAAGTCAGTCTTAACATTCATATGATGCACTTCGCAGCTCTTGGATGCTGCAATTGCCAAAACTAGGCGGATGGAGTCCATTTTTGCAACAGGTGCAAAGGTCTCATGGTAGTCCACTCCTTGGACCTAGGAGAACCCTTTTTATACCATAATTTACTTATATTTTTAGTCTCTTCCATCATCAGCAAAAATTTTCTGAAACACGCACTTGCATTGAACTAATTTCCTCCCGGGTGGAAGAGAAACTAGCTCCCAAGTAGCATTTTTCCGAACAGAATTAAACTCTTTGTCCATGGCAGCTTGCCATTTCGTATCTTTTCGAGCATGGTAGTAAGAATTAGGATATGAAATTATAATTAAATAACAATTTTTGGACAGAAAATAATCATGACAAGATAGTGCAATACCTGCTCTTTGGAAATCAGACCGGGTTCTTCTTGGATCATTCAGATTTCCAATTTTTCACCAGTGAGAGCAAGTGTCTGCTTGGCCCAAGTTTGGAGATGTGATTGCACTTCAGAATATAATTATGAACCTGATTTTTGTTGTTCAATGATATCAGATATCATAGGTACAAAATCAGAGTCATCACCCCCAATTTCACCATCCAAATATTCAACAGAATAAGAAGGAAAATCAACAGTTTTATCCTTCACTAGTTCTACCTCTTGAAGAGGCTCATCGAACCAGACACTTATTTAAATGAAACTTTCTTTTGTTCCAATATTCAAAATCTTGAATCCTTTAGATTATTCTAGATATCCAATAAACAAACATTCAATACTTTGGGGTTGCAAATCTTTCCTCTTATCATGCAGAATTCGGGCCCATGTAGTGGACCCAAACACCCTAAAATTCGACACATCCGTCTTGTGTCCAAAGTAGGATTTGAAAGGGCTCTTCCCTTTCAAGGATGAGTGAGGCACTCTGTTTTTAATGTATGCAGCAACATTTATGGCCTCAGCCCATAAATTTTCAGCCAAACTCTTGGCTTCCAGCATGCTTGTGGTCATCTCCTTCAGAGAGCGGTTCTTTCTCTCTGCTACACCGTTTTGCTGGGCAATGTAGGGAACTAAATGTTGGATCTGAATGGCACTATTGGAACATAGTTGCAGAAAAAAATTACTAACATATTTCCCTCCACTATCATATCTCAAATATTTAATCATTTTCTCGGATGCATTCTCAAGCAGTGCTTTCAATTCAGTGAATTTTTCTAAGACTTCTGACTTTTTCTTGATGAAGAAGACCCATGTATATCTAGAAAAGCATCTATCAAAGTGAGAACATATCGAAATCCATTCAAGGATGTGGTGGGAATTGGTCCATTGATATTAGAATGAATCATCCCCAATATTTTTTATTCTCTTCTTTCCTTCTCCTGGTCAAACTTATGCTCATGATGCTTGCCCAAAATATAGCCTTTATAAATTCCGGTGGTAGCTTTGATGATCGAGAGGCATTAAACCATGGGATTTTTCTATAATTGCTCCAAGTATTTGAATTTTAGATGGCCGAATATCTCATTCCATAGTCTTATAACGTCATTTCCCTGATTCAGAAGAGTTGTTGGCTTTGCATCCTCCACAAAATGGGAAAACGTATAGGATTTTGCATGATGATTTGCAGAGCCTTTTGCCACATGTTTCCCTGATGCAAGTTCAGTAATTTCTACATCATCTGGGATGAAGGATACTCTCTTGGGAAGTCCAGTATGGGTCATTTGATAGACAATCAAGAGGTTTGAGGCAAGATATGGTACATACATAACATTGGAAAAATAACCATGCTCAAGATTTACTGTACCTTGTCCTTTTGAAATGATGGTAGATTCATCTCCCATGTGGATGGGAATGATTTTTCTGGTGTCCAAAGAAGAGAACGAGTCTCTACTTTCCATCATGTGATTTGAAGCTCCAAATTCTATGATGAGAACTTTGGACTTCGAGGTGTTTTCCATGAGAGCATGTCCCCTATCTTGCTGGTATTCCTGATCTTGATTGTCTTTCCTCTGAAATCTTTCTGGAAGATTGAAGTTATTTCTCTTGAGGAGAGAAGTAGCTTCATCAAGTTTCTTCTTCATGTAGGCATGTTCAGGGTGGAATCCCTTCCTATAGTATGAACACTTGACTTTATCTTTCCCATGGTATCCTTTGTTCTTGTGTTTCTTCAAGCCGAAAGGCTCTTCATGCTGCTAATTTTGAACTTTAGGCTTTGGAGATTTGAATTTAGTTTTTGTATTCTTCTGCTTCTTTCCTTTACCCTTCGGATACTTGGGCCTTGAGAAAAGAAGGGCTTGATCATGGGAGAATCTGATGATCCCCATCTGGACAAGCTTACCATGCTCTTATATTAGGGACTCAATCAAGGCATTGAGTGTAGGCATCTTCCATCTTGGGGTTGTGATCTTCCCAGCACAGAAAGTAGAAACAAATAATGAATAGTCGGCTCCAACTTTTGAGAGAATCATGAGGATAAGCTGATCATCATACTTCTTCATCTCTTATTGCTTCAATAGAAGGAATAGATTCTTGAATTTTGTGAAAAAATCATTAATAATCTCGAAATTAGCAAGTTGAAGGGACATCAACTTGTTTTCAAGCTGATAAACCATCAAATCATCTTGTTTGCCATAAAGGGAGGCAAGGTGGTGTTACCACCTAAGTTGTACTTAGTGGTTTTTTTTATCAAGTGATCCCGGTGAACCGGACAAGTATAACTTGTTCGGACTTTAGAAGACCTTTGGAAGCACTTCTAGGAAGTGCTTGTTGTACTATATCACATGTTCATACCCCATGGGGAAATTGTAATAAATGTTCTAGCATGATAATGTCTGTAAAAGACTCAGTCTCTTAGAATTTATTTGTCAATCTGATCAGCCCAGGGTGTTTTTTCCTTTGGTTATTATTAGTTGT
>LPNX011121424.1:84742-156745 GCA_001517045.1 Pseudotsuga menziesii | reverse complement strand
AATTATTGATTATTTTAATTAATAAATTGATGAATAATGGAGCAAATCCAAAATCATAGATCAGTGGATTCTCAGTCGATTTGATTGAAATCAATCAGATCTGGATTAGCTTGACTGGATCTGACAAATCCTTGACTGAAGGAGGTGATCAAAATAGATCCATATTTGATCTTCATCAGTATTTATGGGGAATTGCGCCTTCTTTCTCTCCTTCTCATATGTGGACTCTCCTGGATGCTCTGTGGACTGATGTGTTGGTTTATGGGTTGATGTGTCAACTCAATCAGCCCCCTAGTTGACAAGTAGGCCCAATTCATCTTCAAATCTACATTGATTGACTCTCCATCAGCTGATTTCATCTGTCTCCTTAGGATTTGCGCCCCCCCTGGGCTGGATCTCCTGGTTTTTGTATAAATCAAGCACAAGCAGCCTCTTCCAAGCTAGTTAGAACTAGAATTGAGGTGCTGCTGCTATTGTACTGTTTTTATTGTTCATTTGAAATAAAGAGAAGATTTGGAGGCAAGACGGTGTTATGCCATTGTATGCATGGATGATCATTGCCATTTTTTACTGAGGTAACATGTATCTATGTTCATAATTTGCTGATTGCTTGTGGATTCACTACTAAGATTGATAATAAGCTTATTATAATCTTGATAGGAAAGGTTCTTTTCAATAATTTTATTGGACATCTCTTTCATTTGATGCATGTTTAGAGATCTAGATTCAGCATGTTTTATAAGTTTATATGCATGTTATTCTGAATCTCTGTGTATGTACTAATCGGATCTCACAAGCATTTCGACAAGTTTTTTTATTTCAGTTGAGCTACAGGTTCCTATATTTGATAGGATGCTGATCTAGTTTGCTTCTTCACTCTCTCCAAAACCTTCCAAAGGCATAGTCCCTCAACATTCCACCTAAAAGCTCCACGGTGGATCTTCAAGGCTACCAGCATTTCTCTTCTCCTCTTCCTCCTTCAAAATCAATTCTTTTACCTGGTTACTTTGTTCACAGCTTTGATATTGTTTAGATCTACTATATTAAAGAAAATTTAACATATATATATCTTCTCAAAGCCCGTAATCTAGATCTTGTTCTTAAAAGGTTTCATAAGCATTATAGATCTAGCTTTAGGGAAATCGTCCTTTTTGCATGGAATTTTAAAGATAATTTGCAGCTTGCATGCATTGGATTTTTGTTTTTTGTTATAAAAGATAAATCTATCAATCAGTGCACATCATATTGGATTCCTAAAAGGAAAGCCAAGATCCCAAGGAAATCTTACTTTCTTTGGTTCCCTTTTTACATTTTTTAACTAGTTTTAACTTAGCCCTTTTTTGGTTAAAAATAAGCTGACCCAAAGGTACTTTCAGAGTGCTTTTGGGAATATTTCAGTCTAATAATATTGCTGGTTTTTATCAGGTATAACAGAAAATAGGAAGAGCTTCTGTTCGAAAGTGACTTTTGGGCCTTCTGAACCCCCCCAGGGGTCTCCCTTTTTTACTAAAATCTTTAATTTTTGCACTTTGTAAGCTCTTGGTTTCATTATGTATAAGAATAAAGAGGCATCACATCATTTTGATGATTTTTTAACCACAGGTAATAAAAATAATTTTGAATAGGCTCTTTCGAGCCCATTTCCCATCCCCCCTGGGGGGATTTGCATCCGTGTCATTTTTTTCTTTCGTTCATATTTTTTCAATATAGCGTAGTACTAATCTATAGGGTAATATACTTTGATTTAAAATCAATTCCATATTCCATTTCTATTGGTTTCAAAGTAACTTTAATACTTACCCCACGAGCCTCCTTTTGAGCCGAAAGGTGAAGAAAGGTTTGTGGTAGTCTAATTAGAAAATTGTGGTTTGCTTATCTTTTTATGTTTCATTTGTTATCACCATTTGTTTTAGTAACCATAATAAAATCAACCCCTCCTTGATTCCCCGATTGAGGTCCACTTGGACTGAAAGAGGTTCCTGGAGGGTTTTCTTTTTAACAAGAACATCCATCTCAAAATTTACTAAAATTGACAAGACTCCGGTGTATATGCTCTGCACTTGGATGTGGTTCATTTGATCAGTCAAGCTATATCAAAATCACTTGAGTGACTAGTATAATTAGGATTCACTCTCCCAAATTGGCAAACCACCAGGTGAAAATCCAACACCTAGATCAAACCATTACGGTGGAAAAATACCCAAAGGAAGCGAGAACTTCTGAAAAGTGACCTCGGGGTACCAATCTCTGTCACACCCTAATGGGTGTGTTATGAACAGTAGCCCTAGAGACTCCATTCAGCCCACATATTCCTTGCGGGTATCCGTGAAGGTTTAGTTTTGGACATACTCCAAGTACTCTCGGGTATATCTAGAGTCCACCCCTTCACCTAATTTTAATCAACTCATATTTCACATTAATTTAAAACATACCAAGAGGCAATTGCAAAAAAATTTACTCCAAGCACATGCAAGTACATTGATTTTCTTTTGACTCCATTTTAAGGCACTGGTTATTTTCTTGCTATATATATATATTGTGTCTCAACATTGTGCTTCCGTGCACTCATTTTGTATCTTGTCATCTATGGTTGTTTATGGTTAAATTTCAAACTCCTAAGTAATTCATCTAGTTTAACATCACCATACTAAGTAATTAGCCTTAGTAAATTAATAGGGTCTACCCCCCTTGGCTTCATTAGGAGTTGAGCCTAAACGAAGGAGTCAAGAATAAGGTGACAGCCTTGACTCAAGACTTGCCCCCAAGGACACACCGAGTGGCTTGAATATTTCTTCCACGTGACCCAGGTGTGTGAAAGGCGGCAATAGGTGGTCCCAAGTATCTTTTAGAGTCTTCAATCTCAAGAGGTGGAATAGAATATCCTTGGAGATAGAGAGACACAAGAAACTGTAGGCTTCATCCATCTTGTTCCAAAATCTAGCCTTGTCCACAACATGATTAGGCTCTTCTTCTTTATCCATAGTGACCGAGTAGAGTCCTCTGGCACATAGTTGGATCTCCATGTCTCCTTTCCATTAGTGATAATTGAAAGGATTCAAAATATCTATGGAACAAGCCATATCAAACTGTTGTAGCGGATGCAGTGAACCTGTAAAAACCTGCAATTAACACAAAAAAGTCACCGCAAGGTCGGACATCCTACACATTTTAGGTTTTCATCACACCCAACATAATTGATCGAGCAATATTGATCAACAATTCCTTTACTTGGGTTATTAAGTGGTAAACCTTTGGCTTCTGGTGTAGTGCTGGAATTTGACCTTTTGCTCAATTTGCATGCCAAATCCGGCAAAAATCATGTTCTCATGAAGAATAAGCTTCGTCTCACCATGAGCTTTGATACCATATTGATTATGTCATAGTAATCTAGGGACTAAAAATAGTCTTATAAGTTATTCAAGAAAAATTAGACATCAAATGGTGTAACGGTACTGCAATAAGAGTTTGCAGACCTTGTATAATCAATAATGGAATGATAGTACAATACAATGTCATGCATACTGCATGAATGCAAAGACAATTCGAATACTCAAGGAGGTCATTCGAATTGCAAGTGTAGCAGGGATTTCTCCTTGCTACAGGGGTAGGAATGGCTCCCTTTTGTCTATAGGATAGAAAGGTAGGTTCCTTCTTGGAAAAAGACTAAAAAGAAAAATGGAATGAAAGAAAGTAGAAACAACAGCAAAGATGGAGAACTTCTCTGCACACAAGGTTAGGGTTCCACTTCCAATAACCTACAAACAACTATAAGAAATCGAAATACCTACAAAATAAGTTAGGAAATAAACCTGCAAATGAAATCATGGGTTAGAAAACAAAGAAACTACTAAGAAAATAAACAAAGTAAGAAAACACAGTTATACCTTCTCTTTGGGTGGAAATGGACCACCATGCCCTAGCTTGTGGAAGCACCTCTCTTGGATGGGGGAGCTATGGCTCAATGAAGATGGAGGAGAGGGAGTGTGGGTGGCTTGAGAGACAAAGGGTCTCAAGGCATCCATGGGAAGCATAACAGTATGCAAGGGAGAAGTGTTTTGAGAGTGACCCCCCACCCTCCTTTTATAGCTTTTTTAGGGGTTTTAGGGTTTTAAGCCCTTGGTCCGGGATTTAGCCCCTTTTTTGGGATTTTAGCCCCTTCCACCCTAAATTTAGCTCCTTTTAGGTTTTTAGGCTCCTTTGAGGGGTTTTAGCCCCTTTTTGGAGGCCTTAGCCCCTAGGAGAGTTATTTAGGCTCCTTTTTTAGGGTGTGGGGGTCTAATGGAGGGTCGTGAATGGGTGTCCTTGTGTGGTGTAGGCCATGTAGAGCCAAGTGAGAGATTTTTTGGGTTAACAAATTGCCTCCTAATGTGTGAGGGTAGGACCTCATTATATAGCTGACGGACATCATAGGATTTTCTATGGTGAGGTGGTGCTTCCGGGGCTGGGGCATGGTGGCTTTTCATTTTTTTATTAATATGGTTCCCATCAATGGGTGAGATACAAATAATGTGTGACATGTATATGGATGAGGAGGGAATCCCCATGCTCATGATAAGGTCAAAAGAATAATTTGATCTATGTTCCAAAATACAAGAGTCGATCATATGCAACTGATGATACAATAATGGTTGCCTCAATGTGAGGCTGAATACAATACTGATCTGGTACATTGGACCCATGGCATTCTCATGGAATGCTATATCTTCATGACTGATGATCTGCTAGATATGGAATGGTACATACCTGTATGGACTCACTAATTGAGAGTTAGAGTCTCTGTTGTACAAGTATGTTTCATCAATCATAAATCTATATAGAAGCACTATTGGGGATTCTGAACACTGTCTCCAACGCAACCCAAAAATCACAAGGGACATAACCTATTTAGGTCCCTCCAGTAGACTCATCAATGTGCTAGAGTCAGGTGACATCTGGGGTCTTCGACCAAGTATTGTGTGGACCAAACCCTATATGAATATCAATGGTGCGATGATGTAGTTGGAGTCGAGCACGTGAGAAACAACCATCCCGAGAGGCACTAAGGACTCCTCTCAAGTGGTCCAAGGAACTCATCAATGAGGTTAATGAAACTAGGATACAGGCACCTCTGGGTCTATCCTATGGAATATATGTTTTGTCATCAATAGAGGGAGACCTACCCCTAGTCAAGGCAATGATGTTTCCTTAACCAGGATCACGAGGGAGATAACCGAAATGTGTGAGACAATCTGCGGACTGACCCACTGAATGGGGGGGTGAGGGTGAGGGAAATAATTGAACAGGGGCAGGGGGAGTGTGGTGGACTCAAAATTCCTTTTTTCAGAGTATGACAGCAGGGCGGACCAGGAAGCAAATGAAACTTGACTCATGGGAATGGGATCATAGTTGTAATACCGGGAATGTCATTGTAGATGGGAAATACTTGGAAGAGGTAGACACTTTTGATATTGATGGGATCCAAGGAAGACACATTGCAGAGTACTCTGAACAAAGGCAACCCAATGAGGGAATGCTTCCAAACTATTTTATGTGGGGTGGTGTCTAGGGACACTGTTGTGGTACGATCTCGTGGATTTTGGGCGAGCCCAAGAAAGTAAATGCTCGATGGTGCTTTCAATTTTAGAGATTCTGAAAGCACGAAGAAGACTTTAGTGGGGGATCTTTTTCATTGGTAGTCTCTTGTGCCCAAAAAAGGATAAAAGTATACGTAGGAGAGCTCACCCATCCTTTGGGGGATGAGAGACTTCTTTACCATTGGTAGTCCAATCAAGCCGAAAAAGGTTAAACCTATAATGACTGGATAGACATTCAGATACTTTTATGAGCATGAACAAAACCAAGTTTGCTCGACAATCTTTTATTGATGAGAAGGCTGGAAAAGAGCTTAATGATAACCTGTGGTGAGATTTTTTGTAAAGTGCGGCCCCTTTTCCTGATAAAGCATAAAATTATGTAGAGGGGGAACAGTTTTGGCTTGAATACGACAAGGTGCTCCTTTTCATTTAATGTTCTACATGATCTGAAAAAGGAGGTAAACGAGATGATGTAGACTCCCTTTCATATACTTTAGCGAGTGGGAAAGGAAGCAGCTCCGCTCAGCTATCTTTTCATTGTTTTAAGGAGTCATAAAATAGCTTAAACGAAACTCCAGTGTGATCAACCAATTGCGGTGGCATAGGCGGTGGCCCATGTTGGGACGGTGGAAAAAGGTCCAAAGGTCATCTGCGTAGTATGGATGGAGCAGAAGGCTCTCAAACATACCGATACATGTGTGGGATAGATCGCAGCAGAGGCTCGCGAGTCAGTGCAACAGAGGCATGCAAACCGAGGTGGCTCTCGGACAGAGGTTAGGAGTGTGTGTGTGTGTGTGTGTGTTGTGGTGGATGGAATTGACTACATGTGATGTGAGTGCAAGTCCGGGGGAATTTATATGCCAAATACATACAAGAAGAGTAAATCATTTTGTGGACAATGGTCCAGAAGTCCACATAAGGTGTGGTGGATGAAGAAGACAACTATGTGTTAAAATACAAAATAAAAGTAAAAAATTACATTCCCTAATGGGAGGTGGCCTGAAAATCTGCATGAGTAGTGGTCGGGAAGTGTGATACAAGTACAGGTCCGTAGACACTTGCATCATCATGTCATGGCTTCGTAAATCAAGGTGACTTGTGGGAAATGGTCCCAAAATTAATTTATTAAACAAGAGATGATGGTCTCATAAAGAGATATAAATTTGAGCCCATAGATGTGAGAGGTGTCTCGAACTAGTTCCGTGTGACTTTGAATTAGCAACTAATGGTGCTGCCCCTAGTGCATTGGTGCACTTAGGATTTTTTGTGTCGCTATGTATATCCTGTTGAGAAAGCATATGTGGATTCTCATTTTGTATTGGACATGTTTTGGACATGCGACTTATCTATTTATCTATATACATTTTTGACGCACGTAGATGCACTTTTGGTACGTGAGTCTTTTTATGATGATGTGGAATGTAAATGTCTATGTGATATATTATTACACTTGTGTGTGTATTTTTAGACATAGTTATGCATGATGTTATGGTTGTATGTTTCCTATATGTGGTTGTGGATGTGCCAATTTAGAATGTTATTAGCCCTTTGATCTGCGACACTATTGAGGTTTCTAGGAACATCTGTGAATGTGATGGATTCAAATGCTCTAACCATATGTTTAGTGTATAGGTACTTTCTAAAGAGGCAGGGATCATGTAGCTAATAGTAGTTATTCAACTGAGAAACAAGCACGTGGGAGTCTAAGAAGACATCAAGATGGTGAATGCCTAACTTGCCTAGTGGTGGCCAAGAGGCCATTGACACCATCATATTCAACCTGGTTGTTGGTTGTGGTTCCCATGCGTATTCCATCGATGTGGATCAACTCATGCGATGGGGATTAGATGACCCATGCAGTCAAGGTGAGGTTCAAAGACCACTTGCATACTCCATCAGCGAATCCCATATACTGGTTTGAGGTGTGCTCCATCTGAAACAATGAGAGGAAACGATACATAAGACTCAAATTTGAAAAATGTGTAAAACAAAAAATGGAAAGACTATAATACAATTTGTAACGTTGTCACTCAAAGGGGTGACGTTAGAGGGAAATTCATTTGGAATTTCCAGGGATCAGCAGTCATTCCTTTGTGTGACACAATGAATCCTTGTAGACGGCCTGTGGGGACACAAAAAACACACTTGAAAGGGTTCAAGCAGATTTCATACTTATGACATTGTAAGAACACTTATCATAGGTCATCTATGTGTTGTGTTTGCTTCTGCGACCGCACGATGAGGTTGTTGAAACAAACCAACATACTGTGAACAAGGTCATGGAAGCAGTATGTCATTGTTAGTTTTTCAACATTTAGCTAGCATTATTAGGATCTTTAACTTGGAGAATAACAAGTATAGCAATCAAACACAAGAGACAATGAACAAAGTTTTTTTCCTCAGGGAAACCATAAAGGATAAAACCCCACAAATTCCTCAGAGATAGAATCAACACCAAAATAGTAAAAGCCCCAAAATAGTATGTGATCTCCTAACAGCATTAATCTTCTTCTTGACTAGCCCCAGTGTCTTCTCCTTCCTCAACTATGCACTACACTTGAGTGTCGATAGGCTGTGTGATAAATAGAGACTCCAGTTCTCTATTTATACTAATCCCAACATGAATAAAACCCTACCAGGGCCAACCTCTACTAGGAGAGTCTAATAACCCTAGTTCCCCGGAACTGCGAGGACTTTAACCCTTAGAAAATTGGAGGGTTACTCACTATGACTTGACATGACTTGTTTACATTATTGATCCTTCCGATCGGAACATCAAGGAATGTTAATATGACTCAATTACATTATAGATACATCCTGGAATAAACATCGAGTTACAATACATAAGATACATAGATGATTACATTCCAAAGTTACAAATACATCAACACTCCCTCTTAACTAGGAAGGTATTCTTTTGACACAATTTTCAGCACTATTCTTCTTCTCTTGTATCAACTGGATCATCTCGTCATCTGCATCTTGGGTTTTCTGAGTCTTCAAGTCATCTTCATCTTCAAGTCATCGGATCTGGATCATCTCTTGATCTAGATCATCATGGGACATCATCACTGGATCTGGATCATCATGAGGCATCATCACTGGATCTGAATCATCACTGGCTATCATCACTAGATCTCGATCATCACTCGATCTAGATGATCACTGCTAGATCATCATCACTGGACCTCGATCATCACTTGATTTGTATCATCACTGGCTATCATCACTGAATCTCAATCATCACTTGATCTAGATCATCCCTGGTGCTATCTCATGATTCTTCTCGTCACAGGAAGTTCAACAGAGCCAACTCTTTTTCATGCTAGTTTTAGGCCTATCCTCCATGTAGGTCTTCTTCAGCACTTATATCTGACCTACTCGTCAGAAAGGCACAGTACTCACATCCATCCAGGAGAGAACGCATCCTACCATAGTGATGGAAGACTCTCACCCAGGCCGAAACACATCCTACCACAATGATGAAAGATTTTCCACACATTCACCCAGGCCAGAACGCATCCTACAACAATGATGAATGACTCTCACCCAGGCCGTAACACATCCTACCACAATGATGAAATATTTCCACACATTCACCTAGGATGAAACACATCCTACCACAATGATGAAATATTTCCACACATTCACCCAGGCTGGAACAAATCCTACCACAATGATGAATGACTCTCACCCAGGCCGAAACACATCCTACCACAATGATGAAATATTTCCACACATTCACCTAGGCCGGAACACATCCTACCACAATGATGAATGACTCTCACCCAGGATGGAACACATCCTACCACAATGATGAAATATTTCTGCACTTACATTCACCCAGGCCAGAACACATCCTACCACAATAATGAAAGGGCTTGCACTTACATCCACCCAGGTGGGAACACATCCCACTCACATTGATGGAAGGGCTCTATACTCACATATGATCTTGTAGGAACCAATTCTACAGTCATATCAGAATTCACCCCAGTCCTCCTTGACTGAGCTACTTGGTAACTAACTAGGTGCCTCCATTCTCCTAGAGAATGGCAGTTTCCCTTACATCTGACCTGCTCGTCAGAATGGCTAACACTCACATCTGACATGGAAGGGACCTAATCCTTTAGCCATGATAGAATGGTTCAGCCCTTACATTTTATCAAGTGGGAGACAATCCCTCCATCACATCAGAATGGTTACTCAGTCCTAGACTGAGTGTTCCTGGTACCTCACTAGGAAGCTCCATTCAAAGAATGGAAATTTACCTTACATTTGTCCTACTTGACAGAATGGTCAGCACTCATATCTGACATGGAAGGAAGCAATCCTCTCACCATGACAGAATGGCTCAGCCCTTACATCTGACCATGGAAGGAAGCAATCCTCTCACCATGTCAGAATGGCTATGGGACTCATCACTTTCCCTTGGAGGAAACCTCTATTTGGAGAACACCAAGCTTCTCCCTGAAGTACTTGAACTTCACCCTAGCCAACGGTTTCATCAATACATCAGCTATTTGTTCCTTCGTCGCAACATACTGGAGCTTTAGTGCTCCTCTCTACACCATATCCCTAATATAGTTGTACTTGATCTCGATATGCTTCGAATTGTGATGGAACACTAGATTCTCTAACAACTTCATGTAACTCTGGTTGTCACAATGTATACAAGTAGCATCCAACTGGAGATCAAAGAAATCAGACAATAGCTTCCTGATTCATACTACCTCATAACTAACTGAACAAGCTGCAACATACTATGCTTCAGCTGTACTCAGTGCCACACAGGATTGCTTCCTGCTAAACCAAGAGATCACACCTGATCCTATACTGAAGCAACACCCTGAAGTGCTATTCCTATCGATGGAACTGCCTGCCCAATCTGAATCAACATAACCCTCCAGGTTAATATTTTGATTCACATCATACTTGAGCAAATAATTAATTGTACCCTTTAGGTATCTCAGAATATGCTTTGCAGCAAGCAAGTGAACATGTCTCAGATCTGTCAGGAACTGGCTCAAGGTGTTCACAGCAAAGAAAATATTTGGTCTTGTGTTTTTTAGGTACATCAATGACCCAATCATCTGACGATACATCGTAGCATCAACCAACTCTGATGAAGCATCACTCAATAACATCAAGTTCAATGCCATCGGTGTGGCTAAGCCTTGCAATCCATCATCCCAAACCTCTTCAGGATCTCTACTGCATACTTCCCTTGTCCAAGGAAGATTCCATCTATACTCTGCCACACCTCCATACCTAAAAAGTAATGCATAATACCCAAGTCCTTCATCTCAAACTTGGAAGCAGGGTTTCTCTTTGTATTAGCAATCAACCCATCCATACCTGTCACAAATAGATCATCTACATATAGTAGAAGCATCATTGGGTTGCCATCTTCAACCTTGTAGTAAGGGTTGGAATCTGCTTTACTCTTGGTAAAGCCCAAACTAGATAGAAAGCTGTCAATTCTGTTGTACCAGGTCATGGGTGCCTGTTTCAAACCATACAGGGATTTCTTCAATATGCACACATGAGACTTCCTGTCATGTGTCTCAAAACCGAGTGGTTGTTTTACATACACTTCCTCTTCCACTACACCATTCAAGAAAGCAGTCTTGACATCCATCTGGTGTATCTTCCATTTCATCACTGCAGCTAGAGCAAGTACTGATCTAATGGAAGTGTATCTGGCTACAGGTGCAAAGGTTTCTTCATAGTCTATTCCTTCTTTATGAGAGAAACCCTGAGCTACAAATTTTGCTTTATATTTTTCAATGCTACCATCTGTAGCATGCTTGATCTTATAGATCCATTTGGAAGTTACAACTGACTTTCTGTTTGGTCTTGGGACAACATCCCAGACATCATTCTTCATGATCGATTGGTACTCTTCGATCATAGCATCCTTCCATTCTTTTCATTCTGTTGCTTCTTCATAGCTGGAAGGTTCTTTATCAATGAAATCACATAGTAAAGCTACATACTCGAAACAGGATCTGGTCCTTTTTCTTTCTCTGTGATTCTCTTCTGGAGCCCCATATCTTTCCGCACCTTGGATAAGTTCTTGTACCCAAGAATGTTTCCTCTTCAAATTATTCTCCAAGGGTGGATCTACAGGTCTTTATGGTTCTTCAAATTCTCGATCTTCTTCTTGAGTTTCTTCATTCATGGTTGTATCAGGAATTCTAGGTGCTTCTATTTTTGCTTCTTCAAGTTCTTTACTAGGTCTCTTTCTGGATTTGTTGTAAGCCGTGTCTTCATAAAATATCACATCCCTACTTATGTCAATCTTCTTTTATCCTGGGAAATATATTGTGTAAGCCTTCGAGCTTTCAAAGTATCCCATGAATATACCCTTCTTTCCTGAAGGATCTAATTTGGTTCTCTTTTCTTTTGGAATGTGTATGTACACAGGACAGCCAAATATTCTGAGATGGCTGACTTCTGGTTTCTTTCCAGAGAAGACTTCTTCAGGAGTCTTGTTCTCAAGTACTCTATGTGGAGTATGGTTCTGTACATACACCACTGTTCTGGCAGCTTCATCCCAAATATGCATAGGAAGATCATGATCATGAAGCATGGCTCTAGAAGCTTCCATGATGGTTCTGTTCTTCTGTTCCGCAATCCCATTTTGTTGTGGATTATAAGGAGTGGACAACTCCATTTTAATTGTTGATTCTTTGCATAGCTCTTTGAATTCATTTGAAGTGAATTCTCCACCATTATATGATCGAAAAGTCTTAATATTCTTTTCAGTATGGTTCTCGATCAAGGATTTGAATTCCTTGAACTTACTGAACACTTCGTCTTTGTTCTTCATGGAGTAGACCCATGTCTTCATAGAAAAATCATCAATAAAAGAAACATAGTATGCATACCCACTTAGTGAGTTTGATGACATAGGACTGCATACATCGGAGTGGATTATTTCTAGTATGTCTTTGTCTTTGCTTTCACTGCTGGGAAATGTCTTCTTTGTATTCTTTCCTTTCACACATCCTTTGCAGACACCATCATGTTTTGCTTGAAATTCTAGAAGACCTTCAATAGCTTTGCTTGCAATAAGAAGTGCTCTGTAATGCACATGTACAAGCCTTCTATGCCAAAGTTCACTTGGCTCTACTATTGCATGGACCAAGGCTTGTTTTGGATGGCCCTTTAGCCTGTACAAACCTCCTTCTTGTACAGGCCACATGATGACTTGACCATCTATGAATGAAACTCTCATTCCTTTTGCATCCAATGCTGATATGGAGAGAAGGTTTTTTCTTGAGTCCTGGCATAAACAATACTTCTTTCATTGTTAAAGACTTACCAGAGTCTAGTTTATATGAAGATTCCCCACTACCTTTTATTGGATATTGGTAGTCATCTCCTAGTTTCACCTTGCGAGGTGATTCATGTTCTGACAGTCTCACGAAGGATTCCTTGAATCCAGTCATATGTTTGGAAGCTCCATTGTCTATAAGCCAATCATCACTACCATGAGTAATGTTACCTGTGAGATCAGAAATGAAAACATATTCATCCTCACTTGAAGAATCTTCACTTTCATATCTGGATCTCTTCTTGGATGGTTCATCATCCTCTGTAGCATGAGCATGATGTCTTCTTTTGTTCCCCTTCTTCTTATGAGAGTGAATCTTGTTCTTAGGACAGTCTTTTGCAAAGTGCCCTACCTCATCAAATGTATAACATCTTTATCTAGACATGTTCTTTCTAATATTATCTCTATGATGAGGATTCTTACCTTTGGAGTGATGAGTACCTCTTTTTCCTTTCTTGGAGCGAACTATGAGGGCTTGATATTCACTTCCCATCTTCGCTTCTCGGGCTGCTATCCGTGCTTCTTCTTGAGAACATTCTTCCCATAGTCTGTTGAATTTGACTAACTTCTTTCTAGCACAGATTCCTTGGATGAATGAATCCCATGACCTAGGAAGGCCATTCAGAGTTGTCATCACAATATCTGCATTCTCCACTTCTTCATCTACAACTTCTAATTGTTCCTTGATCTGAGAAACCCTTGTGAAGTAGGATTGGATAGTCTCCGCATTTTGAATCTTCACATTCTTCAGTTGATTTCTCAGATTCATCTTTCGGTTTATGTTCTTTCCTTCAAAAAATTTGGTTAGGGCATCAAACATAGCTTTAGGTGTCTTGAGAGAGTACACCTGTGGGATAAGGTGATCCTTGATAGAATCAGCAATGATCCTCTTTGCCATAACCATCTTCTTCTTATGTAAGGCCTTTGCCTCATCTCCCTCTGGAACTAGAACCTCCTCATGGATGTAGGAGTCTAACTCATTTTCTTCCAGGACCAGGAAGATATTATACTTCCAGGCTTGGAAGTTATCAGGTCCCTCAAGATTTTCATCAAGCTTGGTATGATGAGACATCTTAAACTAAGAATCTCAAATGGAAATACAAAATATCTTAGATCTTACCAGGTCAAGATGTCGCATCTGAAACTTGAGCTGAAATCCTACAGAGCTCGCTCAGGAGCAAATTAGGGTTTTGCTTTTCCAGAGTTTTGTTCACCCAAATGCCTTGAAATTTGTCCCTAACTTTGATTTTGGGGAGGAGATCAATCCAATATTGGGCTCACTGAAAAAATCCTCTACTATGAAAATCCCTAATTTCTGACAGTAGTGACAGGTCTAAAATTGAAAAACCTTAGAATTGGATTCTGCTTCGACAGAAAGATGCACCCTAAGGAAGAGAGTTATTCCACCTTACTTTTGCTAAAAATCTGTGGAGGAAGATCCACAAACTAGGAAGCTCTAGTTCCCGCAGCTGCACAGTGTCTTCTTCTCAGGTTAGCTTTGATACCATGTTAGTTTTTCAACATTTAACTAGCATTATTAGGATCTTTAACTGAGAGAATAACAAGTACAACAATCAAACACAAGAGACAATGAACACAGTGTTTTTCCTCAGGGAAACCATAAAGGAGAAAACCCGCAACTTCCTTAGAGATAGAATCAACACCAAAATAGTAAAATCCCCAAAATAGTATGTGATCTCCTAACAGCAGTAATCTTCTTCTTGACTAGCCCCAGTATCTTCTCCTTCCTCAACTATGCACTACACTTGAGTCTGGATAAGTTGTGTGATAAATAGAGACTCCAGTTCTCTATTTATACTAATCCTGACATGACTAAAACCATACCAGGGCCGACCTCTACTAGGAGAATCTAATAACCCTAGTGCCCTGGAACTGCGGGGACTTTAACCCTTAGACAATCAGAGGGTTACTCACTATGACTTGACATGACTTGTTTACATTATTGATCCTCTCGATCGGAACATTGGGGCATGTTAATATGACTCAATTACATTATAGATACATCCCAGAATAAACATCGGGTTACAATACATAAGATACATAGATGAATACATTCCGAAGTTACAATTACATCAACAGTCATGGCACGCTGGAAGGTGGCTCTAGTATCTTTTAGGCCAAAGGGCATGACTTGATATGTCAATGTGCCCCATGGGGTTGCAAATGCCATTTGATAATGGTCTTCTTTATGGATTTGGATTTGGTTATAATCGAAAAATCCATCCATGAAGGAAAAGGCTTCATGTCCAGCGCACGCATCGATGATCTGATCAGTGAAAGGTGTGGGAAAGTTGTCTTTGGGACATGCCCCATTAAGGTCACAGAAGTATATGAAAATGCAAATGGTACCTTGTTTTTTATTCACAGAAACAGGATTAGAAACCCATGTGGTGTACGCAATGGGGTAGATAAGCCGGTAGTGCGTAGCTTCTCTATTTCGACTTTAATCGCAGCCACATTGGATGGATGGATGGGTCATTTCTTTTGGTGTACGGGTGCCACATCAGGCCATATGTCGATGTGGTGTTCCACAATGGATGGATCTAGGCCAAGCATTTTGGTGTAATACCAGGCGAAGATGTCGCAAAATTCTTGGAAGAGATATTTGTAGGCATCGACCTCTTCCAGGGAGCACGATGCCCCCATCATGATTTCTTCAACAATCTCAGAATTGGTTGAGATGTTGATTTTAATGGTTGGAGAAATGTTCACCATATTCCCTTCTTCGAAGGAATCTGGTGTTGGAATGGGGTTCTTGAACAAGTCAACCTTCCCATGGATGAAATATTTGGTCTCCATAGAAAATTGGTCAGACTGCGACACAAGTTATTCAGGAAGGAAGAACGAGCGATGGTGCATGTCATCCCATGGGTATTCCAGGGTGGTCAGAGCTTCAAGTATCTCCTCATCATTACTGAAGCAATGAAGAGACATGTCTGATGGACTATCGTTGGAGGTGGAGATAAGCGGGTCAGTTGAAATGGACATCATGTAAATGGACATGGTGTCTGAAGAAGGTGGTGGGGGTGGAATTATTCGATCAAGGTGATGCTAGACTCAAGGGAATGTTGATGGAGGTTAGCTAGAGCCATTCAAAATTTGGGCAGGTCCTGGAAATGGTGAGAGTAATGTTCATACAAACCATAAAGGGCGCAAGCATGGTTTGTTCTCAATGCCCTGTTCCTGACTATTGGTGTGGTTGGGAGTTCAACCACAGATATGTTTTCGTTTGTATCCATGGCATCCAAATGCACATGGATCATGGGGATTTCATGGAAATTCTGAGTTGGATGGCCCTATTGCTCGTAGATGGTGCAAGGCAGTACTTGTTGTGGTTCTGTGATGGATTTGGCATTCTTTCCCCTAGCCCTTTTTGGGTGGGGCAGTGCGTGTGCAGGTGCGATAGTTGGATTTTGTGGGCTGGGTGGAGGGTGAGACTCCATCACGATGGGTTGCACTGGGGTTAAAACAACCTCGAGAATTGGTGGTTGAGCTAGTGGATCGAGACACTATACCAGAATTCCCAATGTGAAGTTTGGTAGGCTTAAGGTGGCCATTACTGGCTTGCTGATGACCCCAGGTGGGGAAAAGAGGAATGGAATCATGTGGACCGGGAATGAGCCTAGATAACTCCCTACTGGTTGCGTGTGGGGATGCAGTTGTGGTTGCGGCTACGCGAAACACTACTGCTGTGAATGATGTTGTGGCCGTGGATAGTGCTGGGGTTGGGGTTGGGGTTGTAGCTGCACTTGTTTTTTGGGTGCATCGATGCTGGATGAGATGATGCACAAGTCCGCAGTCTCATTTTGTGTCAGTGGCGGTGACATGGAGGGGAAAGCAGCTGTCATGGTGGGATCGAAAAACAACCCAGGGCCCACATTCAACAATGGGTAGGCTTATGTGTTGTCAACCATAGTGTTGATTGCAACGACAACATTAGCATGTGTAGGCGTCCCTTGTGGCTCAATGGTGGTGATGGTCGGGATAACGTTGGCCGGTCCCGTTAACCCTTGCGGATCATGATAAGTGAGCTGATCATCCATCACAATCTTCCCTTCATGGGGGAACATCATGAGACGGAAGACAATTGATGCGACTGCTCTCGTGGAATACATATAACTCCTTCCAAGGTGAAGGTTATAGTCCAGTTGAGCATCGACAACCTCTATGTCGATCAGCATTGTCTTCTCGGCTGATGTGATGGGGACATGGGGGAGGATTCCTTGGGATTTAGTGGGATGTCCATCATAAGCCTGTAGAGTTGTGGAGGATGGTTGCAGAATTGGTGATTCAAGTTTGTACCAAACCAGGGTGGAAATAACGCACGTGGATTCCCCCTCATCTACTATGCACCGGTGCACAACTATGTTCCCGATAGGCACCAAGATTTGGAAGGTGATGGTGGATGGCATGTGTGGTTCTCCATTCTCTGTGTCGAATGTGATCAACTTGGAGTCAGAGGGGTCTACTGGCCCAAGGGTGGCTAGTAAGACGTTTCGCTGCATTGGGCACATTTTAAGTACCTGAAGAGCAGACATGGTGGTTGGCGTTTGGGCCAAATCATCCACAATGCTATAGCTGACTACAGCTCTAGCTGTGGCATTATTGGAAATCCTGCATATGGGGGGGCATGGGAATGGGGGTAACTGAAGAGGTAGGTTGACTATTTTGGATGTTGATGCCACTGATGTGTCAGCGGGTTCAGTGGTGGTACCATACTAATTTTGTCTAGTTTGTAAGTTTACCTCTTCAGTCGTCATGGCTAGTAGGTGGTAAACACCTGTTTCTACCATGGGAGGTGCCCCTGGATCTTTGGGATTATCTTGGGGAGAGGGTACGGTTGGCACCAATCCTTGGACCGGTAGTCGGTTTTGAAGCACCATGGGGGGAGGTTCTTGTGGTGTTGGTTTGGGTTGGGCTTGATTTGCAGTGTTGGAGGCCTGTTGGGCCTCGTTTTGAATGGATTGCTTAGCATGGCCCATGAGGGGACACTCAAGCAAGTAGTGCCCATAAACATCATAGAGTGTGAATGGTTGGTTTGTGCGCAATGGGGCATTGCGTCTTGGTGCATTTTGTCATGGGGGGTTTTGGGCTAGTTGGTTTTCTGTGACATTGTTGGGAGGGTTTAGTTGTTAACCGCCTCCCTGCGGTTGGTTATTGCATTGGTAGTAGGGTCGATTATTTCTAGCTTTCCCTTGTTGGTTGTTGGGGGAAGGTTGGTCGGGATGGTTTTGTTATGTGAACACTTGTCCCAACGGAGCGGGTGGAGGGTGGTGCATAATAGATTTATGGGGATGGCCATGCCACAAATTTGAGCATTTACCCCACATACTACTATGTTGGCCAAGCCATGGCCTAAGCCTACTGTGGTGTCGCAGGTTGTGCATAGGAAGTTGTTACTCCAGACTAGGACATCATTCTTGCGTAGTCCAGAGCTTGGTTTTGGTAAGCAACATTAGCAATGTTGCTTGGTTGTGATGGAACTACAGGTGGGGTCATTCAGTGTTGTGGCTATTAGGAGACTGATCCTATGATGCCATCTACAGCATGGGATGCCCCCGATGCATCACGGTAGGAGGTACTCAAATGGGGAGCGTCTGGAATAATGGTGTACAAATATCCAAACTGAGTGTAGATCATGTCAAACTGTTGAGCTTTTAGTATGGCCTCTTCTTTAGATTGAAGATGTTTAGATGCAATGTCCTTTGCTATGGGTGGGAGCAAGGTCTTAAGGAACCAATCCAAGAAGATCCTGTCATCAAGTTGGATTTTGCATAGGCTATGGTGTTGCTGTCACTCATGGATATGGTCCGTTATATGACTGGCAGTGTTTTGATGGCAGGATAATAGGATCTCCACCCCCTCATCATATATGACAGGGAGTTGGAAATACTGTAGGAACATGAAGGCTAGGGAGTTGAAGTTTGGGTATTTTTCCTGTGGTAGATCAATGTACCATTTCATTGCAACACCTGTGAGGGTGCGTTGGAATAGCCGCAGTCTGATGGAATCATCTACGATGTTGTTTGACGAGCACCATAGATGGAATGTCATTATGTGGATTTGGGGACATTCCCCTGCTTTGCCTTCAAACTTGGGAATGTCTAATGGCAGCTTGGTTGGCATGGCTGGCCAGAAAGCTTGGTTGTGGATGGGGTTGTTTGTTAACTGAGCCAAATTAGGCAGGTTAAGACGATCCATGAAAGGCAGATTGGACCCCAAGTTGATGTGGGATGGGACTGCGATGGTGGTGGGGTTTGTAGTTGCATAATGTATCTACACAACTAGGGTATTTGTGGTGGCATCATTGCAGATAGGCCAATTCCCCCAAGTGTTGTGGGAGGGACCATATGAGTGGCAGGGATATTGCCCCCATGTGTGATAGTAGGGACCATGTAAGTCAATGGTCCACTGCCCCCCTGTGTTGCAAGAGGGGCAGTGTGTGTGGAAGGGCCACTACCCCTGTGTGCTGCAAGTGGGCCAGCTTGGCTGGCCACTATAGGTGGTGGCAGCTAATTAATGATAGTCTACATGAGTATGCTTGGGCCACTTGCCAGGTTGTGGGTGATAGGTTGTGGTGTGGACATGGGTCCACTTGCTAAGGTTATGCCGGAAAATGGATTCGGGTTTGCACTAGCCATGGGGCTTGATGGTGCGGTATGTAGATCTGGTTTGACTGATATGGGTCTGAATCTGAATTAGAGGCTATGTGGCCTTTTCATGGTGTGGGAGATCACTGAGAATGGTTTTTCTAGTGTCGGTTGAGTGTTTCGAATGGTGGTGGTTTGCCTCTTAGGTGTGAGGAAGAGCGTGGAGGATCAATTGTGTTAGATTTTATGTATGAAACTGGTGGGAATGATGTTTGGACCTCAGTTTCAGTGGCTTCCTATTGGTTGTAGGTGGTCACTCAGCCACCAAGATTGCCAGAAGACAGTGCTTGGATTTTTTCTCATAGGTGTCTCTACTCAATTGGAAGGGGTCGTTTCCCATTTCGCTTGGCGATTCCTCTCAGCGGCCAGCAACTTTGGGGTTCCTTTGGTACTCCTCATAATGAGTTTCTGGGTAGAGCCCAAGTACTTTCCACAGTTGAAGTAGTTAGGTACTTATGTCCTCAAAGACTGCATATTTGTTTGTACTTAGTGTAAATTGATAAATTTTAAGGCTCTCTCAGTGTCATGAACTGAGTTGGGTTGATTACTTGGTATGGTGTATTTGTTTGTCTATTTTTATGATATTTGGTAGCTGTAAATGGTTTATGAATTCATCATATTATGGTTGTTTATGTAAGCATTTAAATAATCAGAAATTGTGAACAAATACATTTTTTAACCCTGAATGTTTATGGCTTAACTAGATGACTACCTCACACTGATATTCCTCTTCAAACAAGAGAAGGTGCAGGGCTCTCAACACAATGGGACTAAGACCTTCTGTATATCCATAGGTCACCTCCCAAATGTAAGGTTGGTCAATGGGGAGGACGCTTAGCGCCGTGAGAATCCCTCCTTCTCTACCCCCTCTACCTTCCAGGTCATCCAGTTTTAATGGTTTGGAAAAATACTCAATGAAGGGCCTAGATCTATATGAGCTTTCCCTTCATCATATCCCAGAATACCCCAGAGGGTGATGACTGGGTAGAGGAGGAAGGGTAAGCAAGACATTTAGTTTTAGGTTGATTTTATTTAAGCTACATTCATTTGATTAAGCCATTAACATTTACTTGGAATTTACACATTGTTTGTAAAAGAAATTGCAGAAAATTGAAACAAAAACTGAAATTGAAGTAGTGTGTTGGACAGAGGCAGCTGAGCCACACTTACAGTCCCTATAAAACTGAAATCTAAGCTCTATTTGATAGACCGCACATTTCTGATCAAATCTGATGAGGGGGCCACAAGATATTTTCAGAAACAAGTGAGGGGGTCACACAGATTTCATAGACAGTCACAGTATGTGTTTCTGAGAGAGGTCACACCTTTTGAAGGATTAAGTGCACCCTGGGCATGCCTCTTTGGCCATTAAGTGCGCCCTCATCCCCTGTTCAGTCTCGATAAGTGCGACCTGCCCCGAATTTGGGGTTTTTTCAGATCCAGAGTTAGATCTGGTCAACAGTAACCTGTACTGTGGCCAAACTGACTTGGATTTTCCTAGCAGAGGCTTCGACGGTACTAATAACTGGAAATAAACTAAATTTAAACTAAATTTGACATGAAATTTTAAAAACTAGGGAAAAACTTCAAAAAATTGAAATTTTAAAAATTTGGACCAAGGATCCATTGGGATCGACATGGTATGGTTGCCAGTTTTGTAGCAGGGATTTCTCCCTGCTACAGGGGAAGGAATGGCTCCCTTCTCTCTATAGGATAGAAGGCTAGGTTCCTTATTAGAAAAAGACTGAAAAGAAAAATGGAATGAAAGAAAGCAGAAAAAACAATAAAGATGGAGAACCCCTCTGCACACAAGGTTAGGGTTCCGCTTCTAATAACCTATAAACAACTATAAGAAATCGAAATACCTGCAAAACAAGTTAGGAAATAAACCTGCAAATGAAATCATGGGTTATAAAACAAAGAAACTACTAAGCAAATAAACAAAACAAGCAAACACAGTTATACCTTCTCTTTGGGTGGAAATGGGCCACCATGCCCTAGCTTGTGGAAGCACCTCTATTGGATGGGGGAGCTATGGCTCAATGAATATGGAGGAGAGGGAGTGTGGGTGGCTTGAGATACAAAGGGTCTCAAGGCATCCACGGGAAGCATAACAGTATGTAAGGGAGAAGTGTTTTGAGAATGACCCCCCACCCTTATTTCATAGATTTTTTAGGGGTTTTATGGTTTTAAGCTCTTGGTTTGGGCTTTAGCCCCTTTTTTGGGCTTTTAACCCCTTTCACCCTAACTTTAGCTCCTTTTAGGGTTTTAGGCTCCTTTGAGGGGTTTTACCCCCTTTTTGGAGTCCTTAGCCCCTAGGAGAGTTATTTAGGCTCCTTTTTGGGGTTTTTAAGCCCTTTTCTTCATCCTTAAGCCTTTTTGAGGGTGTGGGGGTCTGATGGAGGGTCGTGAATGGGTGTCCTTGGGTGGTGTAGGCCATGTAGAGCGGAGTGAGGTATTTTTTGGGTTAACATCAAAGATGGGTGTAGCTTAATTGAATGTCAGACAAAATCGGCACACATAGTTAACCACTGATCTGATCCATAATTGACTCTCACACATAGTCCTAACTGAATCAGAGTGCAATAGATGACTAAGTATAACTGAAAGTGACTCATCACATGTAACTACATGTCCAACTCAAGGAGGTAGAGCATACATAACTCCAAGTAGCTCCGATGGAGTTAATTGAAGTGACACTTGTCATTAGAAGTGGTTGTAGGCACCAATGTTGAACTAGTTCATAAATATTGGAAAACAATAGACAAATAATAGATGGACGGGCCTTCATAAATTAGCTTAATTTATTTTTAGGTGAAACAACAATAAATTAGCAATTATGTGCACTTATGACACTCAGTTCACCCTAGAATCACTCCCCGATTGACGGAAGAATCCTAGTTAGCCTCCTTGATTGAAGGAGGAAGCCCAATTAACCTCCTTGATTAAAGGTGAAGGCTTAGTTGGCCTCCTTGGTTGAAGGAAGGTGTGGGTGTTCTCATGTTGATGCCATAGTGTTCTCATCTGATTCCAATTAATTCAATTAAACTTAGGATAGTGGGTAAATAGGCCAAAATTGACCAAATAAGTGTGCATGTTGGGTAAATGAATCCAACATACCTAAGGGTGGAGAAACATTGCCAAAGGAATCTCAGGTTAAGATTTCTAAAGGGCCATCATGCAGTAGTGTATTTTTCAGGTGCAACAGAATGCCCCCCAAAGTATGAGGCTAGAAGGAAGTGATAGGTGAAATACTTTGCTATATGTCAATCTAGTATAGAGGCAATAAGATATGAGCTCACAACTGACATGGAACCAGTAACTGACAATGTCATGGCTACCAATAGTATACTCTAGATCCATGAATAACTGATGTAGGAGGTGGGACGTGGATATGAAACATACAAAGTAGATCCATGTTATTCGACCTCAAACACTGAACACAACCACCAAACATACAATGTGGATCCATGTCAAGATTTTAAATGCTCCATCGCAACCTGAGGATAGGTAGTTTTTTATGATTATGCCCAACTGCTCAAGGTCTTCATTCTAATCCCTAATTGATATGATTCTAACCATGTGAATAAATTTTTTGAAGTCGAACATGGAAGAAACCACTTGATTACCAATCATTGATGTATACTATTAACAAATGTGAGGGAAATCATCATTAACGTCAATGATCCCCAAGGTATCCTAGTACATTCTTTCAAGTGTGAATAGATGTTATGAAGTCAAACACTTAAGAAAATCTTCAATCAGAGTTGTTAACCCAAAAAATCCCTCATTCAGCTCTAGATGGCATACACCACCCAAGGAAACCCATACATAACCCTCATTTGTCCCCATTTGACCCCCACACCCTCAAGAAGGCTTAAGAATAGGAAAAAGGGCTTAAAACCCCTTAAAAAGAGCCTAAATAGCTCTCTTAGGGGCTAAAACCTCGAAAAAGGAACTAAAACCCTAAAAGGAGCTAAAGTTTGAGTGAAAGGGGCTAAAAGACAAAAAAAGGGGCTAAAGCCCTGACCAGGGGCTTAGAACCCTAAGAAAGCTATAAATAGAGGGGTGGGGGTCACTCTCAAAACACTTCTCCCTTGCATACTATTATGCTACCCGAGTGGATTCCTTGAAACCCTTTGTCTCTCAAGCCACCCACACTCCATCTCCTCCATCCTTCCATTGATCCATAGCTCCCCCTTCCAAGAAAGGTGCTTCTCCAAGCTAGGGCATGGTGTCCCATTCCATCAAGAGAAGGTATAACTTGTTGATTTGTGTTGTTTATTTTATTTTATCTAATCCATTGTCTATTTGCATGTTTATTGTTTAACATGTTTTTGTAGGTATTTTGGTTCTAATAGTTGTATCCAGGGTATTGGAGCGGAACCCTAACATTGTTTGCAGAGGGGTTCTTTCCTTGCTATCTTTCATTTCTATCCTAGTTCATTTCTTCTTTCATTTTCTGCATTCATAGCTAGGAACCAATCCTTCTGTCCTATAGATGGAAGATAGCCATTCCTTCCCTATAGAAAGGGAGAAATCCTTGCTACATATATGGCGACCATACCAGGTCGATCCCAGAGGATCCTTGGGTTTTATTTTTCCAGTTTAGTTTTTTTTCCCTAGTTTAGTTTTCTGATTAAATCTAGCTTAGATTCTTGTTTATTTACATTTTCAGCTATTGTCGAGCCTCCACAAGGCAAATCCAAGTCCATTTGGCCACATTATAGGTTATTATTGGCCAGATCTGACTCGGGGTAAAAAAAAATCACTTTTCAGAGCAGGTTGCTCTTATCGGGCCCAAAATGGGGACCAGGTTGCTCATTTGGGCCTCACAGGTGTGACCAGGTCGCATATTTAGCCCTGAAAGGTGCGACCCGCTTCCGAAAGAAAACCCGCTTCTGCTTGCAAAATTTGAGCGACCCCCTCACCAATTTTTGGAAATATTTGGTGACCCCCTCGCCACATTTGACCTAAAAAGTGCGATCTGTCACTCAGAATTAGGTTTTTTAATAATTAAGGACTGTCAGTGCAGATCAGCCGCCTCTTTCAATCCAAACTATTTTATTTCTATTTCTATTTATGTTTATGTCAATTTCATTTACAAAACAAAGTGTAAATTAAATACTGAATGGGTTAATGAACATAGTTTGACTAAAATTCACTTAAAATCAACAATCTTGCTTAACCTTTCCTCCTCTACCCATTCATCACCCTTTGGGGTATTCTGGGATAGGACGAAGGGCATATCTTGTATAGTAATAGGCACTTCACCTAATATTGTTCGAAGCCACTAAAAACAGGTGACTTGGAAGGTAGAGGGGGTAGAGAAGGAGGGTTTCTCACGATGCTCAGCATCCTCCCTATTGACCAACCTTGCATCTGGAAGGTGACCTATGGATATATAGATGGGATTAGTCCCATTATGTTGAGATCCCAACACCTTCTCCTGGTTGAAGAAGAATATAGGCGTAAGGTAGTCACCTAGTCAGGCTATCACAATTTAGGATTACAAATGGTACATGTCTAAAACATTTCTAATTACTATTTACTGGTTCCATCCACAATGATATGAACTCTGCAAAACATTCATAAACCATTTGCATCCACCATATGATAGAAAAACAAAATACATACACACCATACCATATAAATCAACCCAACTCAGTTCATGATGCTGAGTGAGCCAGTAAAATTTACAAATTTACACTAAGTAAAAAATCTGCAATCTTTGAGGACATAAGTCCCTAACTGCCTTAACTATGGGAAGTACTTGGGATCAGCCCAGAAATTCATTGTGAGGAGTACCACAGCAACCCCAAAGTAGCTAGCCACTGAGAGGAATTACCAAGCAAAACGGGCAACGACCCCCACCGATTGAGTAGCACGCCTGTGAGGAAAAATCCAAGCATTGTATTTTGGTAGTCTTGGTGGTTGAGTGAACACCTACAGCTAATAGGAAGCCATTGAAACTAGAGTCCAATAATCATTACCACTAGTTTGACATTCAAATTCAACACAATTGATCCCTCATGCTCTTCCTCATGCCTAAGAGGTGAACCACCACAGTTCGGGCCATTAAATTGAAATCATCGAGACCATTCTCGATGACCTGCCACACCATCAAAAGGCCATAAGCCTCTGATTCAGATTCAGACCCATATCAATCTGAACTAGATCTGCACACTACACCATCAAGCCCCATGGCTGGTGTAAAACTGGATCCATTTTTCAGCATAGCAATTGCTAGTGGACCCATGTCCACACCACAAACTATCACCAACAACCCTACAGGTGGCCCCAGCACCATCATGTGAACCGTCATAAGTCAACTACCACCACCCATATTGACCACCCAAGATGTCCCACCTGCAACACATGGGGGTAGTGGCCCTTCCACTGCACCTTCTATCATACATGGGGGTAGTGGCCCTTCCACCCACACTATCCCTCCCACCACACTTGGGGGCACTGGCCCATCTATAATGGTGACACAAGTACCCCCAGCTATGCAGGTGCATTATGCACCTATAAACACCACCACCATGGCTACCCCATCTCACATCAACCTGGGGTCAAACCTTCCTTTCATGGCATGTCTCAACTTTCCTGATTTGGCTCAGTTAACAAATGACCCTATCCACCATCAAAATTTTTGGCCTCCCATGCCAACCAAACTTCCCTCAGACATTCTCAATTTTGAAGGGAATGTAGGGGAGTGCTCCCAAAACCACATCATGATGTTTCATCTATGGTGCTCATCAAACAACATCGTAGATGATTCGATCAAGGTAAGACTATTCCAACACACCCTCACAAGTGCTGCAGCCAAGTGGTACATTGGGCTACCACAAGCCAAGTACCCAGATTTCAATTCCCTGGCTTTCGTGTTCCTGCAATATTTCCAACTCCCCATTAGATATGACGAAGGGGTGGAGATCTTGTTATCTTGCTACCAAAATACTATGACCCACATAACCGACCACATCCATGAGTGGTGGAGATGTCATAGTCTGTGTAATATCCAACTTGATGACAGGATCTTCCTGGATTGGTTCCTCAAAACTTTGCTCCCACCTATAGCAAAGGACATCGCATCCGAACATCCCCAATCCAAAGAAGAAGCCATCTTGAAAGCCCAGTAGTTTGATCTGATTTAAGGACAGTATGGGTACCTTTACACTGTCATTCCAAAGACTCCCTGTGTGAGTACCTCCCACCGAGATGCACCGGTGGCATCCCATGCTGCAGATGGAATCATAGGCTCGGTCTCCCACCAACCACAGCACCATCTGACACCACCTGCAATACCACCACAAACAAGTAACATGGCTAGTGTTTCCTAGCAAAACCAAACTCTAGACTATGCAATAATGATGTCCCAGTTCAGAGCCACAACTTCTTACGCACAACCTACGCCACCGCAGCAGGCTCAGGCCTTGGCTTGGCCAACACAACAATAAGAGGGGAAAATTCCCACATTTGTGGCACTGCCACCCACCCAAATCTATTATGCACCACCAGTGTAAGCGGTTCAATCCCCCATCCCTGCTTCACCGGCTCCATTGGGACAGGTGTTTGCACAACAAAACCGTCCCAACCATCTAGCCCCCAATAATCAACAAGGGGAAGCTAGGAATAACTCACCCTGGAACCAAGGCAACAACCAACCGCAGGGAGGTAGTCAACAACCAAATCTGCCAAGACGGTGAACCATCTAGCCCAAAATCCTCCACGACCAAATGCACCGAGATGCAATGCCCCGTTGTGTACAAACCAACTATGCACACTCTCTGAGGTCTATGGGAACTACACATTCGAGTGTCGCTTCATGGGTTGCACTAAGCAGGACATTAGGAACAAGGTTCAACATGCCACCAACATAATGGACCAAGCCCCACCCAACCCAGCACCATAAGGACATCCTCTTATGGTGCTCCAAAACCCATTACTAGTCCAAGGATTGGTCGCAACCGCACCCCCTCCCCAACCCAATCCCAATGCTCCGAGGGCACCTCCCATGGAAAAAATAGGTGTCCACCACCTGCTAGCTATGACAACTCAAGAGTTCAATCTACAAACCAGACAGAATTAGTACGAAACCAACACCAAACTCATTGACACATCAGTGGCATCTATGTCTAAAACAGTCGATGCACCTCTTTAGTTACCCCCTTTCCCATGACCCTCGATACGTCGAATTTCCAATAATGTCACGACTAGAGTTGATGTCAACTACAGCATCATAGATTATTTGGCCCAAACACCTATTTCCATGTCTGCTCTTGATGTACTCAAAACACGCCCAACACAGCAAAAAGCCTTACTAGCTTCCCTTGGGTCCATATATCCCTCTGACTCCAAGTTGATCACATTCGAGACAAAGAATGGATAATTGTGAATGCCATCAACCATTGCCTTTCAAATCCCAGTGTCTATCCACAATTTGGTTGTGCACCAGTGCATAGTGGATGAGGGGGCATCTACGTGCGTTATGTCTACCCTAGTCTAGCAAAAACTTGGATCCCCAATTCTGTAACCATACTCCACAACTCTGCGGGATTATGATGGCCATCCCACTAAAGCCTAAGAAATCCTCCCCCGTGTCCCCTTCACATTAGTCGAGAAGACAATTCTGATTGACATAGAGGTTGTCAATGCTCAATTGGACTATAACCTTCTCCTCGGAAGAATTTATACGTACACCATGAGAGCAGTGGCATCAACTGTCTTCCATCTCATGATGTTCCCCCACAAAGGAAAAATTGTGACTGTTGAATAACTAACTTATCATGATCCGCAAGGGCTAACTACACCCACCAATGTTATCCCTACGATCAACACCATTGATCTGTAAGGGATGACCACACATGCCAATGTGGTCCCTACTATCAACACCATGGTTAACAACATACCAGCCTCCCCATTATTGAATGTGGGCCCTCGATTGTTTGTTGATACCACCATGATGGCTCCTTTCCCATTAGTGTCACCACCACCGACACCAAATGAGACTGTGAATTTGTGCATGCTCTCAACCAGCACTGCTGCACCCAAACAATAATCACAGATGCATCCCCAACTGCAACCACAACACTATCCACAACCGCAACAACAACAACAACTGCAACATCATTCTCAGCCACAACATTATGCACAGCTGAAACCACAACCCCATCCCCACATACAACCATCAAGGATTTATCTGGGCTCCTCTCCAGTCCATACAATTCCCTTCCTCTTTCCCCCGCCTGGTGTCATGAGCAAGCTAGTAATGGCCACCCTAAACCTACCCAACTTTACATTAGGAATTCATGTGTGGTATCTTGATCCACCAGCTCAACCACTAATGCCCCAGGTAGTCTTAACCCCCATGCAACCCATTGCGGTCGAGTCTCATCCTCCACCAAGCCTGCAAAAACCAACCACCGTCCACCCAAAATGGGCCAGGGGAAAGAATGCGAAAGCTACCGCAGAGCCTCGACAAATCCTGCCTTGCGGTGTCTGTGAAGAATAGGGCCATCTGACTCAGAAATGCCCTAAGATTCCTATGATCCACGTGCATTTGGATTCCATGGATATAATCAAAAACCTCCCTATGGTTGAAATTCCAAGCACGCTAGTAGTGAGAAACAAGTCATTGAGAAAAAACCATGCTTACGCCCTCTACGATTTGTATGGACACTATTTTCACCACTGTCAAGACTTACCTGAGTTTATAGTGGCTTTATCCAACCTCCATCAGCATTCCCTTGAATATGAGATCATCCTGATTGAAAAAGTTAACCCCTCACCTCCTTCTTCAGACACCATGTCCATTTACATGATGTCTAGTTCAACCAAACCTACTATCTCCACCACCAATGACAGTCCATCATACCTGTCTCTTTGTTGCTTCTGCAATGATGAGGAGATGCTTGAAGCCTTAACCACCCTAGAATACCCATGGGATGACATGCACCATCACTCGTTCTTCGTCCCCGAAGATCTTGTGTCGTAGTCAGACCAGTTTTCCGTGGAAACCAAAGATTTCATTCATGGGAAATTCGACTGGTTCAAAAACCCCATTCTCGCACCAGATGCTTTTGAAGAAGGAAACATGGCCAACATATTTCCAACCATCAAATTCAAGATCTCAACCAATCCTGAGGTTGTTGAAGAAATCATCCTGGGGACATCCTACTCCCCAGAAGAAGTTGCTGCCTATAAATCTCTCTTCCAAGAATTCTGTGACATCTTTTCCTAGTCTTACACTAAAATGCCTAGGTTGGATCCATCCATCATGGAACACTACATTGACACATGGCTTGATGTGGCCCCCATACACCAAAAGAAATGACCCATCCATCCGTCCAAAGTGGTCGCAGTCAAAGCTGAGATAGAGAAGCTGTGCACAGCCGGCTTCATTTACCCCATTTCCTACACCACATGGGTTTTTAATCATGTTCCTGTAAATAAAAAATAGGGTACCATCCTTCTTTACACAGAATTTCTAGATCTCAATGGGGCATGTCCCAAATACAACTTCCCAACACCCTTCATCAATCAGATTATCGATGCATGCGTTGGACATGAGGCCTTTTCCTTCATGGATGGATTTTTTGGATATAACCGAATTCAGATCGGGAAAGAAGATCATTACAAGACTGCGTTCAAAACCCCATGGGGCACATTCACATATCAAGTCATGCCCATTGGCCTTGAAAATGTTGGATCCACCTTCCAGCGTGCCATGACATATTGTTCTCATGATCTAATTCACATCATCTTGGTCTACCTGGATGACCTTCCCGCTCGATCACCAAACCAAACACAACATATAGACGACTTGCGGCAAGTGTTTTTACATTTCCGCAAGTACAAAATTTTCCTAAATCCCCTCCATTGCATTTTTTGTGTCCCAGCAGGCCATTTACTCAGATTCATCATATCCCACAAAGGGCTAATAGTAGATCCCTACAAATTTCAGGCTATCCTTGATCTTCCTTCCCCAAAAACTTGATACCAACTACAGAGCCTCCAAGGAAAGGCCAAATTCCTCCGTCACTTTGTACCAGAGTATGCAATAAAAGCTTATGAATTCATTCACCCGCTCCACACAAAAATCCCCATTGTTTGGGATCAGCAAGCATAGGAATCATTTGATGCACTTAAGCAAGCCCTGGCTTCTGCACCATTACTCTTAGCACCATAATTCACTCGAGACTTCATTCTCTATGTGTCGGCCTCAGACAATGCCATCACTGGAGTCTTGGTCCAAGAAGATGATGCTCACCATGAGCACATGATTTACTACATTAGTCAAAAGCTAACAGGATCCCCACTATGATATTCACCCGAGGAGAAATTGGCCCTTTCCATTGTCTTCTCGGCTCAGAAGTTGCACCACTACATCATCACAAACCATACTCATGTAGTGTCTGATTCAAACCTAATGCGGTACCTCTTGATCCACCACCTTCTATTAGGTTGAGCAACTAAGTGGGTAGTCATCCTCCAAGAATTCGACTTAGAGTTCATTTCCCCAAAAAGTACAAAGGCACTCGCATTGGTCACGCTCATGACCGATTTGCCCCTGTTAACTGCATCATCACCTCCCAAGGATGATCTCCCTGATGATTTCCTATTCGTCATATCCATGGAAGACCCATGGTATGGGGACATCCTTCTATACTTACGAATAAAAAATTTCACAGCACACTTAAACCGTGATTATAGGAGACGCGTTCAACATCAAGCCATTCGCCACCTATTGATTGGAGATGTTCTATATCGTCAGGGCATTCATACCATCCTACATCGTTTCCTCACCCATGATGAGGCCGAGACCATCCTCAACGAGTGTCATAGTGGATCCTATTGTGGCCACCTTTCAGGTCTGGAAACCCCCCAAAATATTTTACGTGTTGACTATTTCTGGCCTTCCATCTTTGCTGATTGCATAGAGATAGTCAAGCATTGTTGTAGCTATCAGCTGTTTGCCCCAAAATCAAGAACCCCTCCAGCACCATTACACCCCGTAGTCACAGTTAGGCCCTTCTGAAAATGGGCAATCGACTTCATGACAATCAACCCTGTCTCATCCAATGGTCATAAATACATCATTATGGCAGTCGATTACTTCACTAAGTGGGCTGAGGACATGCCCACATTTGATTGCAAAAATGAAACAACACCGCACTTCTTCTTCAACCGTGTTATTTCATGATTTGGTGTTCCTAAAAAATTAGTCTCAGACCATGGAGCACACTTTCAAGATGCCATATGGGTTGAGTTGTCAACCATGTTGAAATTTGAACACCAGTACTCATCTTCCTACTACCCCCAGGGCAATGGCCAAGTTGAAGTATCCAACAAAATCATCAAAACTAGGCTCCAAAGGATGGTGGGAAACCATAAAACCAACTAGCATCACATGCTATTCTCTACCCTATGGGATTATCACACATCCACAAAAACCACAATTGGTTTCACTCCTTTCTGCCTAGTACATGGTGTTGAATCAATACTCCCTATAAAGTGCCAAATCCCATCTCTTCGCCTTGTAGTATAACTCCTTCTTGATAGTTCACCTTTAGAAGAGCGACTCCTCCAACTCAAGAAAACCATTGAATACTATCGAGCTACCCTCCAAGTCATTGAAGCAACAAAAACATGGTTAAAGGCCCACTATGACTCCCACGTCCACCCTCACACCTTCAGCAAAGGCGATATGGTTCTAGTCTACGACCAACGATAAGTTGGGTAGAGGCAAGTTCAAGTCAATGTGGTATGGCCCATACGTCATCCACCGTTGCCTCAGAAAAGGGGCATATACCCTTATTGACTCTGATGGACAACTCTTGGATAACCCCTGCAACAAGCTCTACCTCAAGATATTTTACGCTTAACATCACCAATGAGTCACTTTGTTTTCTTTTCTTGTTTTTCAACATTTTTAGCACAATTCAGCAGCAACACCATTAGCTGCTAATCTAAAGTCACCTGGAACCGGTTCGAGACACCTCTCACACCTCTGGGCTCAAATTTCCATCTCCTTATGAGACCTTTGTCTCATGTTTAACAAACAAATTTTGGGACCGCTCCTCGAAAGTTACCTCGATTTACAAGCCACACCATAATGATACAAGTGTCTGTGGACCTGTACTTGCATCGCACTTGACTACCGCTACTCATGTACGTTCTTCGGGCCACCGCCCATAAAGTAACATCATTTTTATTTTAGCATATAGTCGTCTACTTCATCCACCGCACCTTATGCATATCTCTTGACCATTGTCGAGAAGATGAATTATTTCTTTTACATTTATTTGGAATATAACTTCCTCCAGACTTGCATTCACATCACATGTAGTCAACTCCATCCACCATAAGTCACACACAACTCTTCTGACCTCTGTCCAAGAGCCACCTCATTTTGCATGCCTCTGCCGCATCCACTCGCATGCCTCTATCGTGATCTATCCCATGCATGCATTGGTATGTTTAAGAGCCACCTGCTCCATCCATACTATGGGGATGACCTTTGGACCACTTTCCACCATCCCGACATGCAGCACCGCCTGTGCCACTACAAGCAGTTGACCATACTAGAGTTTTGTTTAAGCTCTTTTTTGACTCCTAAAAGAACAAAAATATTGCCAAGCGTAGCTCCTTCCTTTCTCGCTCGTTAAAGGATAGGAAAGGGATGTCACCTGACTCGAGCACATTAATGATTCTATTCGAGGGACCTAAATAGTTTTATGTCCCTTGTGATTTTTGGGTTGCATTGGAGACAGTGTTCAGAAGCCCCAGCAGTGCTTCTATATAGATTTATGAATGATGCATCATACTTGTACCATAGAAACTTTGACTCTCAATCAGTGAGTCCATATAGCTATGTACCATTCCAAATCTAGTAGGCCATTAATCAGGAATATATAGCATATCATGAGAATGCCATGGGTCCAATGTAGCAATTCTTCGGATTAGTATTGTATTTAGCCTCCCAGTGAGGAAACCACTATGTATCATCAGTTGTACATGATCGGCTCTTGTATTATAGAGCATAAATCACATTATTATTTTGACATCATTACGAGCATGGGGATTCCCACCTCATCCATATACATGTCACACATTATTTGTATCTCACCAATTGATGGGAACCATATTAATACAAAAAAAATAAATCCACCATGCCCAAGCCCCAGAAGCACCACCTCTCCGTAGAAAATCCTATGATGTTCATCGGCCATACGATGAGATTTTGCCCTCACACCGTGGAGATGACCTTTGGACCACTTTTCACCATTCGAACATGCGGCACCACCTGTGCTACTGCAAGCAGTTGACCATACTAGAGTTTCGTTTAAGCTTTTTCTGACTCCTAAAAGAATGAAAAGTTTTTTGAGCGTAGCTGCTTCCTTTCCCGCTCATTAAAGGATAGGAAAGGGCATCTACATCGTCGCATTTACCTCCTTTTGCGGGCCATGTATACCATCAAATGAAAAGGACCACCTTAACATATTCAATACAAGAGCATTCCCCTCTACATACTTTTATGCTTTCTCGGGCAGAGGGGCTAAACATTACGAAAAATCTCACCATGGGTTCTTGTTAAGCTCTTTTCCATCCTTCTCATTAAGAAAATATTGCTGAGAAAAGTTGGTTTCATTCATGCTCGTAAAAGCATCTGAATGAATGTCTAGTGAATATAGGTTTAACCTTTTTCGGCTTGATTGGACTACCAATGGTAAAGAAGTCTCTCATCCCCTATAGGATGGGCGAGCTCTCCTATGTATACTTTTATCATTTTTCAGGCACAAGAGACTACCATCATTTTTATTTTAGCATATAGCTGTCTACTCATCCACTGTACCTTATGCGGATCTCTGGACCATTGTCCAGAAGATGAATTATTTCTTTTGCATGTATTTGGCATATAACTTCCTCCATACTTGCATTCACATCACATGTAGTCAAGTTCATCCACCACAAGTCACACATAACTCTTCTGACCTCTATCCAAGAGCCACCTCGGTTTGCATGCCTCTTCCACATTGACTCACGTGCCTCTGCCATGATCTATCCTATGCATGTATTGGTATGTTTGAGAGCCACCTGCTCTATCCATACTGCAGGGATGACCTTTGGACCACTATCTACCATCCCAACATGTGGCACCACCTGTGCCACTGCAAGCAGTTGACCATACTAGAGTTTCGTTTAAGCTCTTTTCTGACTCCTAAAAGAATGAAAATATTGTTGAGCATAGCTGCTTCCTTTCCCACTCATTAAAGGATAGGAAAGGGTGTCTACATCGTCACATTTACCTCCTTTTGTGGACCATGTAGACCATCAAATGAAAAGTACCACCTTAACATATTCAAGCCAAGAGCGTTCCCCTCTACATACTTTTATGATTTTTCGGGCAAAGGGGCTGAACTTTATGAAAAAGCTCACCATGGGTTGTCGTTAAGCTCTTTTCCAGCCTTCTCATCAAGAAAATATTGTTGAGAAAACTTGGTTTCATTCATGCTCGTAAAAGTATCTGAATGATTATCCAGTCAGTATAGGTTTAGCCTTTTTCATCCTGATTGGAATACCAATGGTAAAGAAGTCTCTCATCCCCTACAGGATGGGTGAGCTCTCCTATGTATACTTTTATCCTTTTTTGGGCACATGAGAATACCAATGAAAAAGAGCCCCCACTGGAATCTTCTTCATGATTTTATACTCTCTTCAATTGAAAGCACCATCAAGCATTTACTTTCTCAGGCTTGCCAAAAATCCATGAAATCGTACCATAATGATGTCTCTAGACACCACCCCACAGAAAATAGTTTCGCAACATTCCCACTTTGGGTCACCTTTGTTTAGAGTACTCTGTAATGTGTCTTCCTTGGATCCCATCAATATCAAAAGTGTCTACCTCCCCCAAGTATTTCCCATCTACAGTGACATTCTCGGTATTACAACTATGATCTTATTCCTGTGAGTCGGCTTCATTTGCTGCCTAGTTTGCCCTACCACCATACTCTGAACAAAATAATTTTGAGTCTACTACACTCCCTCTACTCTTGTTCAACTCCTTCCCTTCCCCCCCCCCAATTTAGTGGGTTAGTCCATAGATTGTCTCACATCTTTTGGTTATCTCCCTCACACTTCTGGTCAAGGAAACACCATTTCCTTGACCAAGGACAGGTCTCCCTCTGTCGACGACAAGACACATATTCCAGAGGATAGACCCAGAGGTCCCTGTATCTTGGTTTCACTAACCTCATTTATGAGTTTCTTGGACCACTTGAGAGGAGTCCTTAGTGCCACTCTAGATGGTTGTTTTTCATGTGCTTGACTCCAACTACATCATCACAATGTTGATATTCATATAGGGTATTGGTCCACGCAGTGCTTGGTCGAAGACCTCAGATGTCACCTAACTCTAGCACATTGATGACTCTATTCGAGGGACCTAAACAGGTTTATGTACCTTGTGATTTCTGGGTTGCGTTGGAGACAGTGTTCAGAAGCCCCAGCAATGCTTCTATATAGATTTATGATTGATGCATCATACTTGTACCACAGAGACTCTGACTCTCAATCAGTGAGTCCATACAGCTATGTACCATTCTAGATCCAGCAAGTCGCCAGTCATGAAGATATAGCATTCCATGAGAATGCCATGGGTCCAATGTAGCAATTCTTCGAATTAGTATTGTATTTAGCCTCCCAGTGAGGCAACCACTATGTATCATCAGTTGTACATGATCGGCTCTTGTGTTATAGAGCATAAATCACATTATTATTTTGACATCGTTACGAGCATAAGGATGCCCGCCTCATCCATATACATGTCATGCATTATTTGTATCTCACGCATTGATGGGAACCATATTAGTACAAAAACAAAAATCCACCATGCCCCAGCCCCAGAAGCACCACCTCTCCGCAGAAAATCCTATGATGTTCGTCGACAATACGATGAGCTCCTTCCCTCAGGGGGTAATCTGTTAACCCAAAAAATCCCTCACTCAGCTCTACATGGCCTACACCACCCAAGCACACCCATACCTGACCCTGATTTGTCCCCATTTGACCCCCGCACCCTTAAGAAGGCTTAAAAATAGGAAAAAAGGCTTTAAACCCCTTTAAAAGAGCCTAAATAGCTTTCCTAGGGGATAAAACCTCCAAAAGGGGCTAAAATCCCTCAAAGGATCCTAAAACCCTAAAAGGAGCTAAAGTTTGAGTGAAAGGGGCTAAAATCCCAAAAAAGGGGCTAAAGTCTTGACCAGGGGCTTAGAACCCTAAGAAAGCTATAAATAGAGCGGTGTGGGTCACTCTCAAAACACTTCTCCCTTGCATACTGTTATGTTGCATGAGTGGATGCCTTGAGACCCTTTGTCTCTCAAGCCACCCACACTCCCTCTCCTCCATCCTTCCATTGAGCCATAGCTCCCCCTTCCAAGAGAGGTGCTTCTCCAAGCTAGGGAATGGTGGCTCATTCCATCAAGAGAAGGTATAACTTGTTGGTTTGTGTTGTTTATTTGATTTTATCTAATCCATTTTTTGTTTCCAAGTTTATTGTTTAACATGTTTTTGTAGGTATTTTGGTTCTAACAGTTGTATGTAGGGTATTCGAGCGAAACCCTAACATTGTTTGCAAAGGGGTTATTTCCTTGATATCTTTCATTTATGTTCGAGTTCATTTCTACTTTCATCTTGTGCATTCATCACCAGGAACCTATCCTTCCATCCTATAGACGGAAGGTAGCCATTCCTGCCCTGTAGCAAGGGAGAAATCCCTACTAAAAGAGGACATTGATGAAAACCTGTTGTCGAAAGTGAGGAAACCTAGAATTGAGGCATGCAACCTTTAAGGTACTTGACTAGGTGTCTAAGTCTAATTATTGGATGATGAGTTGAATTCAATAGGAATAGACTCATTAAAGGAGGGCCATTATTTCTTTCCCATCATTGACACAAAACCTGGAACATGAGTTGATTTGAAGTGGTGAAACTGACTCAGACATGACTTCACTTTATGGATAGGCAAAGTTATTGATGAGTTGTTTTTGGAAGAGACATCCTTTCAACAATTTATGGCATGACAAGTGACTTGGAAGCATTGACTTAACGAGACTGAATCTAGGTGTAATGAAAGGAATGTGATGGAGCATTCTTTGAATTGACACAAAGGAGTCAGGTGACTCACAAAAGTGGATTGACTCGGAGACAAGCTAAATACCCAACTACTCAGATATGAAAATGCATATAGGTTCCATGTTCAAAGGTGGGATGTGAACTATCATAAATACAAATGAAAAGATAGTCCCCTTTCCCTTAATTTCCCCATCTTGGAGGATGAGTGCCTCTTTTCATTTTAACAAGTTCAAAGAGGGTAACAAACACTCATTATAGCTCATCAAGTGATGAGTCCATTCTCACATGTTTTAAAAACCTAAGAAAAGAAAGTTTCATTCCCATACATGCTCCTTCATCATTTGATTTTGTGAGTCCGGTGAAAGTGAGCTCAATATCGTTCATGTTTAGAGAGTCTAAATGAAGACACAAGGAGACTGCAAAAGAGTCATTTTTCATCAATAGGCCTAATCAATCCGAAAAAGAGATAAACTACTATCGAAGAGTTGACCGTTCTAATATTTTTACAAGTGTAAATGTAACAAGTTCGCTTGGAATTTTTTTTTTTTAGGGATACTGAAAAGAGCTTAAATATAACTTCATAGCGGGTTCTCTTTTTCATAAGCCATTTTTTACGATTCTGAAAAAGTAGTAAAAGTGGACTCAACACCTTTCTACTGGTTGTTTAACGAGCATGTAAAAAGTGTAAAATATGCTTGGTACTTTTTCATTTCCACTCTAAGCATGAAAAATAAAAAAAGAGCTTAAATCATAGCCACGAGCTGTATCGTTTTGATCTAGAAACTTAGGAAAACATTGTGGAACCATTTTGACCATTTTCAGAATAAAACTATATGAAACAAATAATAAAAACCATAATATTAAAGTAACTTTGGAATTAAAACAATTTTTAATTAAATAATAATAAAAAGGTCCAAAATTACTATAAATAGAAGACAATAGTAAAAACGTTTTTACCATTATTGTTTTACCATTTGGGAGAAAGTGGAGTTGGAGCAAAAGGAGCAAAAACTTCATTTGGTGATTCCAGGTGCTATGGTTTGCCATTTCTCGATCTGTTTGGAATAGGTAAATGCCAATATCATTCTCTTCATTTTCATGGTATTATTTATTGTTTCTTGACCGAAATTTCGGGTTTCTTGGGAGTTTTTTTTCAAACGAAAAACATGTGCTGGGAGGCGTTATTTTTCTCTGTCGAAGAGAGTGATGGCGCTCAGTCATGTTGGGACAAGGGCATCATAAGCGCTTTGTCCATAACCAATAGAAGTGCCTAAGGGATGTGCTCTATAGTGAAAGGACAAATGTGCCATAGGCACTCTGTCCACATATAGCAAGAGCATCAGGCGCTCTGTCTACGCAGAAAAAAAGGGCTGCAGCTAGGGAAAAATAAAAAACAAACTCAAAAACCCTGATCTTCATGCATCAAAAATTAATTTTTATGATTCACTTACCTATGATGTGAGTTTTAATACCTATTTATAATGTCTTGCAGGTGCAAAATATCTACATCATGGTAATATGGAAGGAACACGAGCATGAAACGAAATATTTACAAGCTATCAATGACTTGACCACTATAGAGGCCCTTCTAAATTGTGGGTTACTAATATACTTCAGGGTTCCAAGTATGGAATCCTATGTATGTCTCTTGGAGTATATCATCGATATGTGGGACCCCAAACAATAGCATTTTGTGGTCAAGACCCACACATTGACCATTGATATTGAGGACATATACTTTTTGACTGGGCTATCTCGGAGAGGGATACAAGTGGTTCTATCCAACCCACAGGGTGGTGAGTTTTCCTTAGATGACATGATTGACATATATTGTTCATGTTTCACCTAAAAATTCCACAATTTCGTATTTTCCTTTCAGAAATCCTAGCCTGATATTCCCTTGACATCTTTTTTCCATCCATGGGAAGACCAATACTTTTTCCCAGTTGAGACAGAGCCCCAACGATGCTATGTCTTGTGGAGTAAAAGGAACCAGATCCTCTTTTTTTTCCAAAGTAGGCACCATCAGTGCTTCTCCTAGTTGAGAAAAAATCACTGGCACTTTTTCACCTAAAACCAAGTGCATCGATCAACTAAAAACATGAAAAAATAAAGTTCTAGAAGCTTCCTTCCGAAAGATTCCATGGAGCCACTTCCTACTAGGTAGGGAGAGGTGGCATTCACCTTCCTCACCTATTGGGATTATCTCCTATCCACTTCCTAAGTGAATCTCATGAAATATGGCCTATAAATGAAGCCTTCATGGAGTGAGTGAAGGAGGCCAAAGAAAGAACCCTTATGTTGTTGGATTCAGAGCTGGTTTAGAGGCAAGATAGAGTGACCTAGTGTGTGAAGAGATTGTCATAGGTTTGAAGGATTCTAGATCTGTTTTGGAGATTAAAGCCAACAACATCAAGGCTTGGTTGTAAATTTACTCTCTTTTACTATTAATACAAAAGTGTTCCCATTTCCTGTATTTAATGTGTGTTAATATAAGTTAAATGATGTTAGACTCATTGATCACTGACATAGATGATTGATTTTCCATGATACTCTCACTTTTTACTTTTTTCTTCTGATCTGTTTTACAGGTACTGAATATTACAAGGACTCTTGGAACAAGGACAAAGACATTTAGATTATGAGGTATGATTTTGGTTTCATGTTGATCAAATTAATCATTTAGGGGAAAGATATGCTGCTGTGCTCTTTTGTTCTACACTTGTGCTTTACAAGGTAGAAGAACAACTCTTATCTACAAGAGGTGTAAAATTCATGATAAAAAAAATGGAGACCATAATGGGGAAGCACTAATCCGGTCATATATGGGGCAGATCCAATCATATCTAGAGCAGATCTAGTTAGATCTACAACTATTTGGTAACTTTCTTACTTATGAAGTTTTCACTCTCTTCCTTAGCTCATTTTGGTTGATAAGGTAAGTGGTATATCTTTTTTTTTGGTAATTTACTCTGTTTAAAATTTATTTTAACATTCACAGCCCAATTCATTCCAACATGTTGGATCCTCCTGCAGATCTTCATTTTTTGTATCCACAGATCCGCTGGCGCACCTATATTTGGATGACAGAGTGCCACCACCTCCTAGGAACCTTTTTCCTCTTAGTACAGAGTGCCAACAATGCCTTTCTTTAGTTGGTATAGAGTGATGACGATGCCCTTATTCAGTGGGAAAGAAGCGTTGACCAGCCGTACAATGCTATGGTGTAGCCTATCTTTGTACACCGAGGTAGGTACTTTGAACTACTTTTATTTTCATTTTCTGCATTTTTTTATTCCTCTGAAAAATTCCAGTGTGATTTTCTTGGGTTTTCTGATTGATTGAGTCTGTGGTTTCGATAAACTGATTCTTGTTCATTGAGATGAGCTTCGAAAATATTTTCCTTCTTTATTAGCCAAAATGTTATAGTGAAAGGAATTGCATGAAAATCAATTTTGAATTTGTGTGATTCAATATCTGAAAAGAGTTCATTTTGGAAAGGAAACTATAGCCTCTCATTGAGTTGGTTTTCCTTAAACTGCTTTGGGTTTTTTATTTTTCAGAACTTCATTTGAAAATACAAAAAGAGACTAGTTACCTTGCCTTGTTTTTGCTTAGAAAAGTTCATTTTGGTTTTCATAACTGATTTAGGAAAGTGAATATTTTTTGTGTGAATTAATTAAAGTTGGTTCTCGTAAACATTAGAGGCTTTGTCTTTCTTTTACATTTCAGAGAATTAGAGGTTTTATTGGTGAAGAACTTTTTGTTTGAAGTATTCCTTTTAGAATCACTTGTTAGGTCTTTCATTTGAATTGGTCAAGATAGTGGTGGATTTGTGTTTCTGAAATAAAAAGAAATTGTATCTTCCCTACTCTAGATAGTTTTCATTGAAAGAAAAATAAGTGCATCACATATAGATTAAATTTTCATTTTGGAGACAACACCTCACAAAAATTCACTAATCATTCAGATAAAATATACGGTAGCTTTAGGCTAAAATTTTATAGAATTTTGAGTGATAGGGTAGAGATGTGTTCCAGTGTCATTAAGTGTAGGAGCTGTCATTTATTTCCTATAATGCATCCAGGGGATTGTGTGGTTCTTCCATGTACCGCTGTTATATCGAACGACCTTTCACGTACCCTTGAGGTATATCGAAAGGAAATTCATGTACTCAGTTGTATATCGGAAGGCTCCTTTCGAACGGTTGTGCATTAGACAACACTACTATGGATTTGAGCTCCCATGTACCTTGCGTATATCGAGAGATCCTACTAGAATTCCCAATACCATATGAAAAAATACCTTTGGTCGTCTTCTTGGAGAAATACACGGAGAACAACACTCAAGGAGATTACTGCGCTTGTGCCATCTAGGTAGTCGAGTATTCGAGTGAGGGACAGTTGATCCTCCTTGTTGTGTTTTAATATTGGACCCTGTAGTATATCGTGAGTTGTGACAACTTGAAAATCATAGTGAGAGATCGGCTATCTTCATCCCATTCTATCATTTAAGTTTGTTTGTAACCTTTAGCTTGTGTAGTTTTGTTTGTGTGTGTTTTCTTCCTTTTTGACCTAGAGGAGAAAATTTCAGCCATCACCCTGGCTGAGCAATTTATGATTCATTCTCATAGATTGCAAGGTTTTCCACTTGACTCTCCTCCTATCTTGGAAGGGAAAGAAGTTGAAACCATGGAATGACCAACTTCTACTCATGTTCATATGGAAACCACTCCAAGTACTGAAATGAGGGAAGAATTCACTACATACGGCAACCCTTTGATTGAATAGCCTCCTACGGTTGATACCAGTTTCCACTTTCCAATGGAAGGTCATCTCGGTTCATCCAATTGGGTTGATTTCCCATCTAATGATATCGAGGGAATAGAGTATGGACCTAATGCTCCTTTTTGGAGAACCTCTATGGGTCAAGCAATTTCTAAATTTGGGGTTGCTAGACCGTATTTCTTTAACCCTTCAATGATTGAGGAAAGGAATAAGAAGATGTTGGATGATTTTCAAAACTTTCGAGAACACCTTGCAAGCACTATTTCTTCACCTATTCCTCATAAGGAACCCATGTAGGCTCTTTTACCCCTCCTTTCAGAATCAGTCCCTTCTGTATATCATTCTCTCTCAACATCTCAAGCTACTCGGAGTTTTCCACCATCGGTTCAAGGAGTGGTAAATCCCAATCCAGGCCAACCCACTTGTTTTCAATGGGATGAGATCTATTTTTGGTGGCTAATGAACAACTGTGGTGTTCACCTAAGCCACCAAAAAGCCTATTTTTAAAATTTAATCAAAATCGCCATCACACTTTACCCTAATGTTTTAAGGCTTCAGTTCTGACCCTTTGGTGTCTCTGCAACTTGTATAGGGTTTGGGATGGAAACAACATCACAAGATACCTCTAGATCAAAAAGAATCATTGCTACCTTTGCTAAGGTTTCCAACGTCTTGTCTGCTTGAGGTTGAGGGCCTGAATTCCTTGTTTGCAACTTTGACAGCCTGCTTTTCCTGTAGAGCCTAGTTTTTTCCTTCCTTAACATTATATTACTTTCCTCCAGCTTGGTATACTTCCTTTTCATTTCCTAAAGGGATTCATACAATTCATCATTCCTTTTGGTTAACCTCCCATTGGTTCTTTTGATTTCTCTCTCCAAAACTTCTAGCTCGTACACCTGCCTTAGCAGCTGATTGATTTTCTAGGATATAGGTTTCCTAGATGAAGCTTCTGCCACTAGTTCACCTTGATCCTCCTTTGGTGTAGGTGAGGGATGATCCTCATGCCTTACTGCAACCTGATCTACTAGGTTAGTTCCCTCTTCTTCTTCATCCTCAAAATCAGAGTGAGGTAGGTTGGGGACATTTTTGTCTTCTTCTGAAGCCTCCTCTTTCTCTGTCTTCTCACTGAAATCCAAGTTCCTTTTGGCACTCTTAGTCTTAGGAGATGGAGAGGCTTGATCAACTAGAATTGGAGATATGTCCCTCCTCTTCCTCTTACCACTTCTAGAAGTGGAAGACTTCTTTGAAGAAGAATTCCTTTTGTCCTTTGGCTACAAATCAGTCTAAAACTAGTTCCAAAATAGGAATTATGTCCAAGAAACGTTCATTCTTTGCAAAAGCTTGATTAGGCCATGGTGGGATAACCTGAATGTAATCCTGGTTGGGTTGGCTCTAACTTGATGAGCCATTTTAGTCAAGATTTTGTAGAGGTAAAAAGGTAGGATCAAGGGGCTCTTTCTAGTGAAATGATTCATTAGCTTGAAATTGTATATCATTACCCTATTATACCTGCCCTCACAAGTGATGTAGACCAGAATTTCCTTCACCAGGTGCTTCCATTTTTCCTCAAACCAGGATGTAGGGATGTTCTTCTTCCATACAATGTTTTTGTGCCCAGGGTTCAGGTAAGACCTGAATTCTACATTCTTTGTGATAGTGGTTTTAAACCAGCTTTTCCTAGTCCTTGGGAGCTTTGTCACTTCAGCTATCAGAGCTTCATCCACCTAGAATTATTCTATGTTGATCACTACTTTTGAGCCATCAAAGGTAAGAGAAAAGGATTTTCCCACTTGCTGATGAGATCCTTGAATCTTTTCACAAAACCTATAGCATCATGAGTCCTTGAAAAAATGGCATACCTATGGGTGCGATTCAAGGTATCCAATATCATCCAGTTCCTTTGTTAGGTCGGGTCCTCCTCTCTTCATTTGCTGGAATGTTATTTTTCACCTGCAAAACTAAAAAATTTGAACCTTGGAGAAGACAATTACAGCACGGGATTTAGGGAATGAATTAAGGAATGGGGGGGTGTTGATTTTGAGGGATTAACTGGAAATTTTGATTTGAGCAAGGTGGAAATGTAATTTGATGAGACCCACAACTAGCCAGTACAGGGAAAGTAATCATTCAAGCTGGAAACACAATGCTCATGGTGGTTAAGTTAAAAACCTGGGATAGGTGTAGGGAGGAGAGGATTTGGTGCTTAGATAGGTCACTTCAATCTCATAACAACTCCTCTTACCAAATCATGATTGACTACAGATGTTGTCTTTTTGATGGTTAATGGATCGATGGTGGCACTTTTCATGTTGATGGTTGTTGAGTGTGATGGATGCGCCAACCATTTTAACTTCATTGCGCTTTCAATGGCTAAAGTATCGCCGAATTCTATTTTTAAGATGTCAAAAGTTGGCCTTTTAAGTGGCTAATGAACAGTTGAGATGTTTGCCTAAGCCACCAAAAGATGAGCTTCAAATATTTTATTAGAAAACATAGTCAAATGTGTTCCAAACTTGATTAAACACCTCAATATTTCACAATGACCTTAAAAATATTTAAAAAGGTTTTTTGACCTCCTATCACTACACAATATAAATATTCTACGTCTAATTTATTGAGGATTGATTTATTTAGGAGATAACATTTGGCTCCTACTCAGGGATGGAAACCTCCTTGTGAGGTTCCAAGAACCACAGACCAAATTCCTTTCCTGAAAAAAAAAGATTAAACCTATCTTCTAGTGTTCCATTGGGAATGGAGTTATTTTGCAACAAAAAAAAAAATTGATGTTTTACAATGACGAGGCTTTCAAGCCTTAGATGAAATAGAGTTTCAGAAATTTCCCATTGACCAGGATATCAAATATATCCTCACCTTCTATACTTTGCAGTTTTAAAGTGTTGTTATGTTGTACTTGAGTTATCAAAAAAGGTCCTATCCATAGAGAATCAAATTTACCATGATTTTCCTTGTCCTTCTTGACAACATCCCATTTCGAAACCCAGTCTCCAACCTGAAAAATTGTCCACTTTTCCCTTCTTGTCAAAAATATTTTTTATCTTATTTTGGTGAGCTTCTGACTTCTCCACCAACTATTCTCTGAATTGCTATAGCTCAACCAAAACAAGAACTCTTCTTACCATGTCATTTGGTTCATCCTGTTCCTCCTAAAATAGATTTGCTACTAGTAGAACCAGCTGGATGGGGAAATAGCATCAATACCATAAACCAACTTAAAAGAAGAAGTTCCTATGGATTTTTTATTGCTCACTCTATCATCCCAAAGAGCAAACTTTAGCTTAGAATCCTAGCTCTTCTGATTCTTCTCCAATAGTTTTCTGATGATTCTAACTAGGCTCTTATTGGATGAATCAGCAAGGCCATTTCCTTGAGGGTAGTAGGAAGTAGAATGCACCAATTGAATGCCCATCGACTCACACATGTTAACCAATGCATTGGATTTAAAATTTGGTGCATTATCAGTCAATAGCCTTTCTCGGCAGCCAAATCTGATCAACATATTTTCATATAGAAACTTCATGATGACATGGTGAGTGGCATTCCTTGTGGGGACTGCCTCTATCCAATTGGTGAAATAATCAGTAGCTACTAGGATCCACTTGTGTTGACCACTTGATGAAGGATTAATCTCACCTATGAAATCAAGACCCCACTACTGGAAAGGGCCATTCACTACAATAGGTCTAAGGGGAAAATATCTGAGCTGCTTCTTTCCTATGAATCTTTTACATCTTTCACAATCTTTCACAAAGGTACACACATCAGAGAAAAGAACAAGACAATATTACCGAGCTGTTAGAATCTTGTGGGATGTAGTATTCCAGTAATGATGGCCTCCACATGTGATTGAATGAAACTAATGCATGACTTGAACTGACTCTTCTTTATCTGAACATCTCAGGAAAATACCAAAATGATCTTTCCAATACAACATATTTTTAATTATGCAAAATTTAACAGACTTAAGCTTAAGATCCCATGCTTGAGTCATGCTAAGCTTAGGGGGAACTTCTAGATTTTGGAAAAAATGAATAATAGCTGATTACCACTCGCATGAAGACAAGTTCTCAACCACTTGTTGATTGTCATGTTGCTCCTCTGCTGCTACCTCTGTCTGCAAGTTTTCTGAACTTATACCAATGAGATTCATGCCTGGTAGATCACAATTTTCTTCAGCCATAAGCTTAGCTAGGCCTTGGCCTTTTACTAGCTTGGTGGGATTTACTTCTATGTCAAACTCAGTCAGCTTTGCAATCCATTTGGCTCTCTTTCCATCAATGTCAAGCTGGGTTAAGACATCCTTCATAGAAGTTGAAGGGACATAGGCAATGAACTTTGTGTGTAGAATATAAATTCTAAAATATTTCAATGAATTAATAAGAGAATAAGCTTGTTTTTCGATAGGATCATACTTTAGTTCAGTATCCCTCAATTTTTTGTGGAATAAGGCAATGGCATGATCAATACCTTCATCATCTTTCTGTAACAAAATTGCTACCACTATGTCATAGGAAGCAAAGGAGAAAATATAGAAGCCCTTGGTATAGTATGGAATACTTAGAGTGGGAGCTTCCATGATAGCCTTCTTGATGGCTTCAAAATAGTTTCTTGCATTTTCTGTCCATTTGATTTCAGCTTCTTCCTCAACATAGAATTTATGTGTTTTACCAACTCAGAAAATTTTAGGATAAACCTCCTAACAAAATTTATCTTACCAAGGAATGACTAAATATCCTTTTTTGACCTAGGTATGGACAATTTCTAGATTGCTTCGACCCAAACAGGATCAATCTTCACACCTTCTACTGAAACTATGTGACCTAGGTGTTTTCCCTCTCTGAGAGAAAATTGAGAATTTTTTGGATTCGTAAATATCCCAAACTTTCTACATTTCAGAAAAAACCCTCCTTAAATGTTGCAAATGTTCTTCATAGCTATTTGAGTAGAAAGTGAGGTCATCAAGGTATATGAGAACAAACTTGTCCTTTAATCCCACAAAGGCTATGTCCATGGCCCTCTGAAAGGTGGCCCCAACATTCATTATCCCAAATGACATCCTGGCATACATGAAGGTACCCCAAGGAGTGGTAAACGTAGTTTTTTCTTGATCATCAGGGTGTACAGAAACTTGATTGTAGCCAGAGAAGCCATCTATGAATGCCATGACACTAGTTGCTGAGACTCTTTGTAATAGATGCTCCATCTTGGGTAAGGGATAGTTGCCTTTCTTGGAGAATTTATTTAGGTTTCTGAAATCAATGCATAACCTAATCTCCCCATTTTTCTTCCTCACTATCACTAAATTTGCAATCCATTTTGAATACCTCAGTGGGATTATGATTTTAGCATTAAGGATCTTTTTTATCTCTTTCTTAATCACGGGCAGTAAAAGAGGACTGATAGGTATTAGCTTTTGTTTGAAAGGAATGGTGTCCTTTTCCAGGGGAATCCTATGTTGGATGATATATGTGTCATAGGTTTTTAGATCACTTTATTCCCAAGCAAATATATCAGCAAACCCTTTCATAAGACTTCCAAGTTTTGAATTTTGATCAACAATCAACTCAGAGGACAAATTTATGAATTTTGGATGACCTTGGCTACCTATATTGTGCTCATGGACAGCGGGGTCCTTCTCCCTTTTCACAGGTTTGAAGGGGACATCATTATGGTCAAAGATCTCTTCAATAGGTACTAGACCCCGAGGTATATGATTGCTTGCCAACTAAACAATATTGTGCTTACCTAATTTCTCTTTTAATTTAAGCCTTTGGGATTCCTCCACATTTAGGTTTTCTTGGTCAATATGCATATCAGAAAATTCATCAACGAACTGGAGAAATTTACCAAGTTCATCATCATTCTCAAAGACTTTCCAAAATTTAACATTATCAGGTAGGGAAGGCCTGTACTTGACTTGGATTTCATAGTTCAATTTTAGGAGGCATAGGAGGAATGAATATACTGGCAGAGATAGCCAGGGAGTCAACTAGATGGTTCATAGCTCTAGGTATATAGGAAATTTCAAAAAACATGAAAGAGTCCCTGAGTTTCCATACCTCATCTTTGTATTCCTTTAGCCTGACATTATTTTCCTGAAAAGTACTGTTCGCCTGCTGTATGATGAGATCTGCATCTCCAAATATCTTCAGGCACATGACTCCCATCTCCTTAGCAGCCTTTAATCCTAATAGCAAAGAATCATACTCTGCTATATTGTTAGTAGTCTTGAAATCAAGTTTGTAAGACAAATGAATAGTCTCCTTTGAAGGAGAAATCAAAACCACACCTACACCTGCTGAGGCTTGAGTATTGGCCCCATCAAAAAACATGCTCCAGATAGAGGAGGTTACTTCCTAAGGTTTCTGATAGGAAGGCTTTGTAAGCTGCATAGGTAGTAGCTGAGAATCATCTATTTTCAGGATACATTCCCCAAGGTCTGTGTCCACTACATAGATGGGATGATTTATGGAATTCTTTGCATTACTAATGATGTAGGTAAGCTGATTTTCTCTATAAAGTCTCTTGGTTTCTCCTCCAAACATCGGGATTGTAGCATAGATGAGATACATCTGTAGGGTACCACCTAGCCTTTTACTACATGAACGAGACAAGAGGAGGCCAAACTTGGGTGGGATATTAGAAACTACTATATCCATCACTTTTCTTTTTGATGGAAGCTGGGAGAGGTGTATGATAAGGTATTTTATGAGACCTAGGAATTTGACTTTCCTAGAGTCAAAAGAGAAAAGATCATGGTAAGGTTTTGTGATGTCGAGCCCAAGCTCATCCATCACTGCCTTTGGCATAAGATTGTGGGATTTTCTTGAGTCAAGCAAACAGTTGTGTAGGATCTTGTCATGGATGTTCAAGGATATATAGAAGGGTGGAAAAGACTCATACAGTTCTTCAACCATAGGAACTAGGGTTATTGTGGGTTTATCATCTTGCAGGTTCACAAAGTCAACATCTATGGGTGTCCTTGGTTGAAGAGATTTCAATATAGATGACTTGAAGGAATCATTTTTCATAATATCTATCAAGGGAAAATGGATTTTCAGTTTCTAAATTTTTGATTCAAGATTGAAAGAATAGGACAGCTTGTCAGAAATTCTTACCTCTTGTAATGGAGCTTTGAGTTGGATAGGATCATGGGATGATGACTGCAATGGATTTTGTTGTTGCTTTGGAGGAGCAGCCATCTTCTTTGTAGGAGCAGTAATGTTTTTACCAAGAGGAGTAGACTTCTTTGTAGGGACAAGACACTTCTTTTTGGAAGCAACAATCCTAGACCTCAAATTATAACCTCCTTGATCATCTGCCTTGTAGCAAGGATTTCTCCCTACTACAGGGGCAGGAATGGCTCCCTTCTTCCTATAGGAAAGAAGGGTAGGTTCTTGCTAATGGTAAATGGTGGAAAATGAAATGGAAATGTAAATGATAGAATAGTAAACTAAAAATAAGCTAATCTAAGCAAGAAGAGGAAGCAAATGGAGCACTATTGAACCCCTCTGCACATAATGGGTTAGGGTTTCTTTTCCAAAATCTGCAAAATAAACCTAAGCTACAATGGAAAAACCTGCAAAACAATGTTAAAAATAAAAACAAAACATGCAAATGGGGAAAAGGGTTAGAAATCAAAGAATATTAAACAACTAAGAAATAGAAATAAAAGATGGTATACCTTCTCTGGTGGAAATGGGCCACCATGCCCAAGCTTGTGGAAGCACTTCTCTTGGTTGGGGAGCAATGGCTCAATGGGGATGGAGATGGAGGATAGGGAGTGTGGGTGATTTGAAAGGCAAAGGTCTCAAAGCATCCATGAGAAGTGNCACCCTCCTTTTATAGCTTTTCCAAGGGGTTTTAGGGTTTTAAGCCCTTGGTCAGGGTTTTAGCCCCTTCTGCCCTAACTTTAGCCCCTTTTAGGGTTTTAGAAACTTTTTGAGGGATTTACCTCCTAGGGGGCTATTTTGGGATCCTTTTTGGGGTTTTTAGCCCTTTTTATTCATCCTTAGGCTATTTGGAGGTGTGGGGGTCTATTGGAGGGTCTTATGGAGTGATATGAGGGTTGTGAGATGGTGTCATTGGGTGGTGTAGGCCATTGAGAGCTATGTGGGGGATTTTTGGGTTAACAGATTGCCCCCTGATGTGTGAGGGAAGGAGCTCAATGTATGGCTGACGGACATCATAGGATTTGTTGTGTAGAGGTGGTGCTTTCGGGGCTGGGGCATGGTGGATTTTGGTTTTTGTATTAATTTGGTTCCCATCAATGGGTGAGATACAATAAATGTGTGACATGTATATGGAAGAGGTGGGCATCCCCATGCTTGTGACAATGTCAAAAGAATCATTTGATCTATGCTTTAAAATGCAAGAGCCGATCATATACAATTGATGTTACAATGATGGTTGCCTCCATGTGAGGCTGAATACAATACTGATCTGGTATATTGGACCCATGGCATTCTCATGGAATGCTATATATTCATGACTGACGGTCTATTGGATCTAGTACATAGCTGTGTGGACTTGCTGATTGAGAATCAGAGTCCCTGTGGTACAAGTATGCTATATCAATCATAAAGGTATATCAAAGCACTGTTGGGGCTTCTAAACATTGTCTCCAACGCAACCCAAAAATCACAAGGGACATAACCTATTTAGGTCCCTCGAGTGGACTCACCAATGTGCTAGAGTCAAGTGACATCCGAGGTATTCAACCAATTACTACGTGGAACAAGCCCTGTATGAATCTCAACGGTGTGATGATGGATTTGAAGTTGAGCATGTGAGAAACAACCATCCGAAGAGGCACTAAGGACTCTTCTCAAGTTGTCCAAGGAACTCATCAATGATGTTAATGAAACCAAGGTATAGGGACCTCTGGGTCTATCCTCTGGACTATGTGTGTTGGCATTGAGAGAGGGAGACCTGCCCCTAGTCAAGGCAATGATGTTTCCTTGACTAGGAGCACGAGGGATAACTGAAAAGTGTGAAGCAATATGCAGACTGACTGACTAAACTCGGGGGAGGGGAGGGAAGGGAAAGAAATGAATAGGGGTAGGGGGGGAGTGGGGAGACTCAAAATTAATTTGTTCAAAGTATGACGGTAGGGCAGACCAGGCAGCAAATGAAACTTGACTCAAGGGAATGGGATCATAGCTATAATACCGGGAATGTTGCTGCAGAAGGGAAATACTTGGAGGAGGTGGACACTTTTGATACTGATTGGATCCAAGGAAGACACATTGCAGAGTACTCAGAACAAAGGTGACCCAATGTGTGGATGCTGCCAAACTATTTTTTGTGGGGTGGTGTCTAGGGACACCATTGTGGTACGATCTCCTGGATTTTTGGCGAGCCTGAGAAGGTAAATGCTCGATAGTGATTTCAAATTTAGAGAGTCTGAAAGCACGAAGAAGACTCCAGTGGGGGCTCTTTTTTGTTGGTAGTCTCCTATGCCTGAAAAAGGATAAAAGTATACATAGGAGAGCTCTCCCATCTTGGAGGGGATGAGAGACTTCTTTACCATTGGTAGTCCAATCAGGCCGGAAAAGGTTAAACCTATACTGACTGGACAGTCCTTCAAATACTTTTACGAGCATGAATGAAACCAAGTTTTCTAGATGATCTTCTCTTGTTGAAAGGGCTGGAAAAGACTTTAATAATGACAACCGATGGGGAGATTTTTCGTAAAGTGTAGCCCCTTTTCCTGAGAAAGCATAAAAGTATGCAGAGGGGAACTGTCTTAGCTTGAGTGTGCCAAGGAGGTCCTTTTCATGAAATGGTGTACATGGTCTACAAAAGGATATAAATGAGATGATGTAGATGCCCTTTCCTATACTTTAGCGAGCAGGGAAGGAAGCAGCTGCACTCGACAATCTTTTCATTGTTTTAAGGAGTCATAAAAGAGCTTAAATGAAACTCCAGTCTGGTCAACCGATTGTGGGACATGCATTGCCCCATGTCAGGATGGTGTACAGAGGTCCAAAGGTCATCCACGCAGTATGGACAAAGCAAAAGGCTCTCAAACATACCAATACATGCATGGGATAGATCATGACAGAGGCCAATGAGTCGGTGCGGCAGAGGCACATAAAGGGAGGTGGCTCTCAGATAGAGGTCAGGAGTGTGTGTGTGTTGTGGTGGATGAAGTTGACCACATGCGATGTGAGTACAAGTTCAGAGGAATTTATATGCCAAATACGTGTAAGAAAAATAAATTTTTGGGGACGATGGTCCAGATGTCTGCGTCAGGTGCGGTGAATGGAAAATACAACTATGTGTTAAAAATGCAAAATAAAAGATAAAATTACAGTCCTTAATGGATGGTAGCCTGAAAACTTGCATGAGTTGTGATCGAGAAGTGTGATGCAAGTACTGGTCTGTAGACACTCGCATCGTCATGTCATGGCTCGTAAATTGAGGTGACTTGTGGGAAATGGTCTCGAAATTGATTAATTAAACATGAGATGATGGTCTCATAACTAGATAGAGGGTGGAATTCTGAAATGAGTGGCATGAACGACGTCTCAAACGGAGTCTGTATGGTCCTGTTATGTTAATCGAAAGAAATTAGGTCAAATGGGGCCTATAAAAGGGGGGGTCCACATGGTGAAGTGTTATTGTCACTATTCATTATGGAGTTGGAGAGGTGGGCCCTAATTATTGATTTGCTAATTTCTTTTGATCCAACTAATGGTTTCATGAGCTGCGACTTATAGGTAAAAGCTCTCACTAAACCTCTTCATTTTGATGGTTTATTTGCTGAATTTGGTCACCTGGAGGCCCCCATTGAGCATTTTTCAGTTTCATGGGGACCAGGTCACACATTTTGATGGATAAGGTGCACCCTGGGCACACCTGTTGGGAAATTACGAGCGCCCTAGGTGCTCCTTTTGCCCAAACAGGTGCGTCCTAGCCTCTTTTGGCTGATTTTTTTATGGTGGCACTAGCTAACATCAGGGTTTTTTGCTTGTGTAGGATGGTGGAGATAAAATGGAGGGAGAGAGACTATAAGAGTGTCAGAGATGCATCCCTGCATGACAGGGGTGTTAGAGATACACTAGCCCACTGTGGGTTGCTAAAATTTATGAGGATACCACTTATGCAGAGTTTGCATGTGCTGATGCAAACACTGATAGGTTTCTGGGATGTTGTTGAGGAAGTGTTCCTCTTCCAGGGACAATGCATTGAGATTATGCTGGAGGATGTATACTTCATCATTGGGCTCCCTATATTGGGAGTGGTTGGTGACTTAGTACCTGTGCTGTCTCTGTTGAAATATTGTAACTTCAAAGAATATTCTATATGTACCTTTTGTGGTCCCTGATGGTCCTACCGGGGGAACCACTTGTATTATCTTGTACCCTGATGCTTCTAATTGGAAGAACTAATAAGAGTCATGAGGTAGTCCCCTCTAATTGTAAAGGTGGTTCATTAGCACCCTAGTGTGGTTACTTGAGCCTACATGTGTAACTCGAGCCTACATGATTTAACTCGAGCCTGCATGTCAAATGAGTTAATTCAAGTGAACAGATGAATATAAATAGAGGTGTGGTGCTCCTCATTTGAGACACACACACTCTCACTTGTGTAGCACATTAGTGGAGAGGAGAAGTAGCTGGAGAAGGAGGAGGATCAGGCTTTGATCTCCTTGCTGGTTTTATCTTTTATCTTTTATCTTTTTGGGGCATCTATATTGAGGAAGATTTTGCTGGGTCTTTCCCTTTAGGGTTTTCCTAGGATAAATATTTGTGTTCCTTTTGTATGGTTGTGCTTGTCAATCTTTTAGTGATCCTGTTTATATGCTTTTGTTATGAAAATAAAATGAAGTACTAATGTCTTAGCTAAGCATATGAAAAGTTAACAATCTCGAGGGGAGACATTGGAGGATCTGTGTGATCGGCACTGTTACGCTACGGTGTATGTGCATGACTCTTACATCCTGATGTGTGACATCGAGGAGTTGTCCACACGGGCGGTGGGGACCCTACTGCAGTGTATCTTGGGTTCCATGGGGAGCCACAAGATTTTTGGTGGTCAGCTACAATTAGTAGAGCATGGCATAGGTGGCACATATTATGCATGGGGCCAGATGTATCTACAAGCTGTTCGGCGTGAGCTGAACAAGTCAAAGACTACTGGTGGTGGTTTTTGCTTTGGCTCCTTCTTGTGTGCTTTCTTCTTTGAGAAAGTACCTACATTTTGTCCTCATTTGGCTATGCAGGACAGTGGCCCGCAGGAGCCAAGGATGTATAGGTGATGCCAGATGATGATTCGCGAGGGCAGCAACAAAGTGGGCCACTTCTTTACAGAGGATTTGTTGGAGTAGTGGCTCCAGCTTCCTGTGGTGATCAAGGAGTACCCGTATGCGAGTATGGATTTTCGGGGAGACCTTGAGATGCCCCGACCTCCTAGTCAAGCGTGGGGACCAGCTGGTATGTATGCTTGATGTTTTTATGTTCATCTTTATGCATAGTATAGTTGAGATGGTTAGTGATTTTCATATTGATGTATGTGGACTGATGGTGTCCTTTCTTGTATGTGTAGATGTTGTTCCTCACCCACCACCTGGGCATTGGAGGTGGATTGTTACCATACCTCTTGCGGTGGATTCTGCGGTGGCTCTTTCTAGGAGATCCCGCATGCAGCAGTGGGATATGGATGGACTGGTGCTGTACATGGAGGAGGTAGCTACTGGAGTGTCAGATGTTGGTCAGCAGCACCTGAGTACTAACTTTATTGCTGCTATTCACAATCTTCCTCCCGAGCTGACGGGTGTGATGAGGAAGATGGCTGTGGCTTGCGAGCACTTTCACCAGATGGTGAGAGGTGGTCTTCTTGCAGAGGATGCATCCTCTTTGGAAGATAATGATGTTGAGTCAGATGATGGGTCTGAGTCAGATTAGTAGCCTAGTGGGGCTATCCCTATTGCGTTGGTGCACTTAGGGTTTTTTGTGTTGCTTATGTATATCCTGTTGAGAAAGCATGTGTGGCTTCTCATTTTTGTATTGGAAATGTTTTGGACATGCGACTGATCAGTTTATATTTATATATATTTTTGACGCATGTGGATGCACTTTTATGGTTTTATTATGTGAGTCTTTTTATTATTTTATGGAATGCAAATGCCTATGTGATGTATTACTACACTGTGTTTATTTTAGACATGATCATGCATTATATTATGGTTGTATGTTTCCTATTCACTGTTATGGATGTGCCAATTTAGAATATCGTTAGCCATTTTATCTGCGACACTATTGAGGTTCCTGGGAACATGTGTGAATGTGATGGATTCAAATGTTATAACCATCTGTTTAGTGCGCAGGTACTTTCTAAAGAGGCAAGGATCACAAACTCAGCAGTGGTTGTTCAGTTGAGAAACCAGTATCTAGGAGTCTAAGAAGACATCGAGATGGTGAATTCCTAACTGGAGAGCGGCGGCCAAGAGGCCATTGACACCATCATATTCTTCCTGGTTGTTGGTTGCAGTGCCCATGCATATTCTGTCAATGTGGATCAACTCGTGCGACGGGGAGTAGATTACCCATGCAACTGAGGTGAGGTTTGGGTACCATCTGCTTGCTCCATCTGTGAATCCCCTATACCGATATGAGGTGTGCTCCATTTGAATCAATGCAAGGAAAAAATACATAAGAATCAATTGGGAAAAATGTGTAAAACAAAAATTGGAAAGACTATAATACAATTTAGAACATTGTCACTCAAAGGGGTGACATTAGCGGTCATTCCTGTGTGTGACACAATGAATCCTTGGAGATGGCCCCTTGGGACATAGAAAACACACTTGGATGGGTTCAAGTAGATTCTGCACTTGCGACATCGCATGAAGACTTGTCGCAAGTCATCTATGTGTTGTGTGTGGTTTTGCGACCGCATGATGCAGTTGTCGAAACAAACCAACATGATGTGAACGAGATCACGGAAGCGGTGTGTCATGGCACACTGGAAGGTGGATCCAGCATTTTAAAGGCCAAAGGGAATGAATTGATACATGAATGTGCCCCATGGGGTTGTGAATGTTGTCTTATAACGGTCTTCTTTCTGGATTTGGATGTGGTTATATCCAGAAAAATCATCCATGAAAGAAAAGGCTTCATGTTCGGCGCATGCATCGATGATCTGATTGATGAAGGGTGTGGGGAAGTTGTCTTTGGGACACACACCATTGAGGTCATGGAAGTCTATGCAAATGCAAATGGTAACCTATTTTTTATTCATGGGAACAAGATTAGAAACCCAAGTTGTGTATGCAATGGGATAAATGGGCCGTTGCTTTTGGCGTATGGGTGCCACATCAGGCCATGTATTGATTTGGTGCTCCACGATGGATGGATCTAAGCTAGGTATTTCAGTGTATGTCCAAGCAAATATGTCATGGAATTCTTGGAAGAGAGCTATGTAGGCATCGACCTCTTCCAGGGAGCAAGATGCCCCCAGCATGATTTCTTCAACAATCTTAGAGTTGGTTGAGATGTCGATTTTAATGGTTGGTAAAATGTTCACCATATTCCCTTCTTCGAAGGCATCAGGTGTTGGGATTGGGTTCTTGAACTAGTCAACCTTCCCATGGATGAAATCTTTGGTCTCCATAGAAAACTGGTCCGACTGTGACACAAGTTCTTCTAGGAGGAAGAAAGAGCGATGGTGCATGTCGTCCCATGGGTATTCTGGGGTAGTCGGAGCTTCAAGTATCTCCTCATCATTGCTGAAGCAACGAAGAGATAGGTCTGATGGACCATCGATGGAGGAGGAGATGAGAGGGTCGGTAGAATTGGACATCATGTAAATGGACATGGTGTCTAAAGAAGGTGGTGGGGGGTGAACTTATTCAATCAAGGTGAACTCAGACTTAAGGGAATGGTGATGAAGGTCAGTGAGAGCCATTCGAAACTCAGGCAGGTCTTGGCAATGGTGGGAGTAATGTCCATACAAGATGCAAAGGGCGTAAGCATGGTTTGTCCTCAATTCCTTGTTCTTGACTACTGGCGTAGTTGGGAGTTCAACCATGAGGATGTTTTTGTTCGTATCCATGGCATCCAAATGCGCACAGATCACTGGAATTTCAGGGCAATTTTGAGTTGGATGGCCCTATTGTTCGCAGATGGCACAAGGTGGGACTTTTCATGGTTCTGCGGTGGCTTTGGTATTCTTTCCCCTGGCCCTTTTGGGTTGGGGTGGTGTAGGTGCAAGTGTAGTGGTTGTCTTGTGCATACTGGGTGGAGGGTGAGACTCGACCATGATAGGTTGCACCGGGGTTAAAAAAACCTAAGACATTAATGGTTGAGTTGGTGGATCAAGATACCACATCGGGATGCCCAACATAAAGTTGGGTAGGCTTTAGGTGGCTATGATCGGCTTGATCATGACACTAGGTGGGGGAAAGAGGAAGGGAATCGTATGGACTGGAGATGAGCCCAGATAACTCCCTACTGGTTGCATGTGGGGGTGAGGTTGTGGTTGTAGCTGTGCGTAGTGCTATGGATACAGATGATGTTGCAGCTATTGTTGGTGTTACGATTGTAGACAGTGTTGTGGTTATGGTTGGGGCTGCAACTGCGGTTGTTGTTTGGGTGCAATGGTGCTTAATGAGACCATGCACAAGTCCACAGTTTGATTTTGTGTTGGTGGTGGTGACACCAACCAGAAAGGAGCCATCATGGTGGGATTGGTAAACAACCCAGGGCCCACATTCAAGGGTGGGGAGGCTGGTGTGTTTTCAACCATAGTGTTGGTTGCAAGGATGACGTTAGTGTGTGTGGTTTCCACTTGCGGCTCAATGGTGGTGATGGTAGGGATAAAATTGGTAGGCACTATTAACCCTTGTGGATCATGGTAAATGAGTTGGTCAACCGTCACAATCTTCCCTTCATGGGGGAACATCATGAGGTGGAAGACAGTTGATGCGACTGTTCGCATGGCATACATGTAACTCCTCCCGAGGAGGAGGTTGTAGTCCAGTTGAGCATTGATGACTTTGATGTCAATCAGGACTGTCTTCTCAGCTAATGTGATGGGTACATGATGAAGGATTCCTTGGGCTTTAGTGGGATTTCCATCATAATCCCACAGAGTCATGGAGGATGATTGTAGAATTGGTGATCCAAGATTCTGCCAAACCAAGGTAGACATGATGCATGTGGATTCCCCCTCATCCATTATGCATTGGTGCACAACCAAGTTTTGGATGGACACCTAGATTTGGAAGGCGATAGTGGAGGGCATGTGCAGCTCTCTGTTCTCTATGTCAAATGTGATTAACTTGGATTCAGAGGGGTCTACTTCCCCTAGAGTAGCTAGTAAGGCTTTCCACTGTGTTGAGAATGTTTTAAGTACCTCAAGAGTGGACATGGCGATTTGAGTTTGGGCCAAATAATCCACAATGCTATAGCTAACTGCAGCTCTAGCTGTGGCATTATTGGCAACTCTGCATATGGAGGGGCATGGGAATAGGGGTAACTGAAGAGGCAGGTTGACTGTCTTAGATGTGGATGCTACTGATGAGTCAACAGGTTCAATGGTGGTACCGTACTGATTCCATCAAGTTTGCAATTTGACCTCTTCAGTCGTCATTGCTAGCAGGTGGTGAACACCTGTTTTGGCCATGGGAGGTGCCCCCAGTGCATTGGGATTGGGTTGGGGAGGGGGAGCAGTTTCCACCAATCCTTGGACTGGAAGTGGGTTTTGAAGCACCATGGGGGGAGGTACTTGAGGTGTCAGGTTGGGTTGTGCTTGGTTTGTAGCATTGGCAGCCTATTGGACCTCATTTCAAATGGCCTGCTTCACACAACCCATGAAGGGACACTCGAATGTATAGTGCCCATAGACTTCATAGAGCATACACGGTTGGTTTGTGCACAACGGGGCATTGCATCCTGGTGCATTTGGTCACAGGGGGTTCTGAGCTGGCCGGTTTTCTATGGCATTGTTGGGAGGGTTCGGTTGTTGATCGCCTCCCTGCGGTTGGTTATTGCCTTGGTTGTGGGGCCAGTTGTTTCTAGCTTTCCCTTGTTGATTGTTTGGGGTAGGCTCATTGGGATGGTTTTGTTGTGCGAACACTTGTCCCAATGGAGCGGGTGGAGCGGGGGCAGGGGCTTGCACAGGTTGCACTGGTGGTGCATAGTATATTTGTGGGGATGGTGGTGCCACAAATGTGGGAATTTTCCCCAAATACTATTGTGTTGGCCAAGCCATGGCCTGAGCCTTGTTGTCGCCTTTCACACACCTGGGTCATGTGGCAGAAATCTTCAAGCCACTCGGTGTGTCCTTCGGGGAAAGTCTCGAGTCAACGTTGTCACCTTGTTCTTGACTCCTTCGTTTAGGATCAACTCCTAACGAATCCAAGGGGGGTAGACTCTATTAATTTACTAAGGCTAATTACTTAGTATGGTGATGTTAAACTGAATGAATTACTTAGGAGTTTGAAATTTAACCATAAACAACCATAGATGACAAGATACAAACTGAGCGCATGAAAGCATGATGCTGAGACACAATATATATATATACATATATAGCAAGAAAATAACTAGTGCCTTAAAATGGAGTCAAAAGATAATGAATGTACTTGCATGTGCTTGGAGTGAATGTTTTGCAATTGCCTCTTGGTACGTTTTAAGTTAATGTGAAATATGAGTTGATTAAAATTAGGCAAAGGGGTGGACTCCAGAGATACTCGAGAGTACTTGGAGTATGTCCAAAACTAAACCTTCACGGCTACCCGCAAGGAATATGTGGGCTGAATGGAGTCTCTGAGGCTATTGTTCATAATGCACCCATAGGTGTAACAGAGATTGGTGCCTCGAGGTAACTTTTCAGGAGTTCCCGCTTCCTTTGGGTATTTTTCCACCGTAATCATTTGATCGAGGTGTTGGATTTTCACCTGATGGTTTGTCAATTTGGGAGAGTGAATCCTAATTATTCTAGTCACTCAAGTGATTTTGATGCAGCTTGACTGATCAGACGAACCACAACCAAGTGCAGAGTATACACACTGGATTCTTGTCAATTTTAGTAAATTTTAGACAAGGTGTTCTTATTAAAAAGAAAACCCCCCAGGAACCTCTTTCGGTCCAAGTGGCCCTCAATCAGGGACTCAAGGAGGGGTTGATTTTATTATGGTTACTGAAACAAATGATGATAGAAAATGAAACATAAAAATATAAGCAAACCACAATTTTCTAATTAGACTATCACGAACCCTTCTTCACCTTTTGGCTCAAAAGGAGGCTCGTGGGGTAAGTATTAAAGTTACTTTGAAACCAATAGAAATGGAATATGGAAATGATTTTAAATCAAAGTATACCACCCTACATATTATTACTACGCTATATTGAAAAAAGATGAACGAAAAGCAAAAAATGACACGGACGCAAATCCCCCCAGGGGGGATGGTGAATAGGCTCGAAAGAGCCTATTCAAAAAGATATTTTGTTTTTATTAGAAGTGATTTATAATATCATAAAATTTAAATTGATGCACTTTGGTTCTTGTTATTTGGCATCCAAAGTCTTACAACAACCTTGTAACAAGCTTGAATTAAAACACAGCGGTGGGGGAAGCTCCGGTTCGTCCAAGAGTCAGAAATTTGGCAGAGTCTCCTTTTGTTTTATGTTAGAACTGATAAAAAATAGTGAGAGATTAAAATAAAATGTTCCCAAACACACTTTAAAAGTGTTTTGGGTCACCACACTAATTACAAAAAAAAAACTATGTAAAAATTGTTAAACAGGGGTAATCTAATTTATGCAAAAAGGAAACAAGGAAAGAAAGATTTCCTTGGGATCTTGGCTTGCTGTTTGGGCAGCCAATGACATGTGCACTTTTATTGCATAATTTAAATCTTTGAAGAACAAAAAAGGAAGCTACCTTATGAGCAAGCTTTAGATCTATGCTTTAGCTACTTGCAAAAAGGAAATTTCCTACACCTAGATCTATCTTTATGAACTGATACTCTTTATGAAATTATAGATCTAAGCAATAAAAATCTTATAAAATAGAACTAACAATATATATTCAATTCTTATAACTAGATCTGATCATAAGAGGAAGAGACAGGTAACCGGAAGATTGATTTTAATAGAAAGGAGGAAGAGAAGGGGAAAGGCTCGTTGTTGGATGGATCTATAATGGAAACTTGTTAGGGGAATACAGAGGGGAAATTCCTTCACAATTTTTTTGGATGTATATTGGAGTCAAACTAGATCCAAAGCTTATCCAATCCTTTCTAACTAAAAGCTAAACACACAATCCTACACGAAACTTCATGAGATTTGGATATATATATGAAAAAGAGACAAGAATTACATGCAAATAAACTTATTAAACATGTATAATCTAGATCCTCAAACATACATGCTATGAGATATATAAAAAACAAGTAACCTTACTTGCCCAACTATAATCCTATTGATTCAGCTGAATCGTTCAAGCCAGACAGTGTTCAGATGCAGAAATTGAGAGAAAAGCAGGAAACATCAATAGCCGTAAGACAATGCTTAATCCACACACATGAGAGCATTACACCATTTGGCCTCCAAAGCTTCTTTATTCCAACAATCAAAAGATTACAACAGTATTACAATATCAAGCCCTTAAATCCAACTCTAACTAGCTTGGAAGAGGAGGATTATGCTTTGATTTATACAAAAAATAGGAGATCCAGCCCAGGGGGTGCAAATCCCAAGGAGACAGATCAAATCAGCTAATGGAAAGTCAATCAATGCAGATCTAAAGCTGAACTGAGCCTACTTGTCAACCTAGGGGCTGACTAAGCTGACACATCAACCCATAAATTGACACATCAGTCCACAGAGCATCCAAGAGAGTCCACACATGTGGAGGAGAGAGAGAGGGCACAATTCCCCATAAAGACTATTGAAGGTCAACTCTAGATCTGATTTGATCACCTCCTTCAGTCAAGGATTTGTCAGATCTAGTCAATCTGGTTCAGATCTGACTGATTTCAATCAAATCGACTGAGAATCCACTGATCTATGATTTTGGATTTGCTCCATTATTCATCAAATTATTAATTAAAATAATCAATAATTGATTTTTGGGGCTTTCTGACCCGAGTGATGGAAAATCACTCAAAACTAGGAAATAGTGGGTCCATGGGTTTACATGGTGCTCTTAGCTTGAAAATGAGCACCTACATGACTGAAACTTATTATTTGTCCCACTTTTATTAAAAAATCAAATTTTCCAATTAAACTATTAAAAAATAGCCTAAGTTTTGGAAAAATTAAATTTTTAATAAAAAACACTAAAAAACCTAAAAATTTGAAAATTTGAAAAAACCTAGGGGGACTTAGACATGTTCATATGACTCGACCATGATGTCTAGCATAATTATACATGGACACATAGACTCTAATAACCTCAATAGGCCTAAATACCAAGCCGACCACCCCAACTTTGGAGGTATGGAGTGAAAAAATCAGAAATTATCAGTCATTTATTCAACAACCAATAATAACCAAGGGAAAAAACACCCTGGGGTGATTGGATTGACAAATAAAGTCTAAGAGACTGATTCTTTTACAGACAATATCATGCTAGAACATTTATTACAATTCCACCAAGGGGTATGAACATGTGATATAGTAGAAGAAGCACTTCCCAGAAGTATTTCCAAAGGTCTTCTGAAGTCCGAACAAGTTATCCTTGTCCTGTTCACCAGGATCACTTGATAAAAAACCACTAAGTACAACTTAGGTGGTAACATTCTAGCTCCAACTATGGGACGTGTGCTCGATTTGGTCTTTAAGGCCTAGAAGAGGATACAAGAACACTAGAATCTTTGGTTTATATACCCTGTAAAAACATCTCAACTTGGCAAGAAAAACCTTTGTAGCACAAGTTTAATAAAACCCAAAATGAACCATTAAGTTGATTTATTTAAACAAAATAAATGTAACTAACTAAAAGAAGCAAAGTTTTATTATAGGTAAGTATAAAATAGAAATGCAGAAATTAAATGCTCTCTTTTAAGGAGCTTATTTTCCTACTCTAAACATGATATAAAAAGGGTTAAGTGTAATAAGAAATCCAATGTACCCACCTAAGCATTTTATTATCATAAAAAAAAATTCCTTGTCTTTGGTTACCAGCCAAATTAAGGATACCTTATTCAGAAATTGCAAACTTGCGTGATGATTCAGAATGGGCGGGATGGATGGGAGATCATAGGCATGAATAATGTCATAAAAATTCTTCCCCAACTTGTATGTGCTCATGCAGGTTGCTTCTATCCATGACTGGATAGGACTGATATACCAATCAGAATGATGAGGTAGACTGACTACATCATCATACTGATCACTGGGGCTTATCAAATGATAACTTGTTGCACAAGCCCCAAGCAGCTCCAAATCATAAGGAACCTCTATATGTGAAAAAGATGGTCGAGACTGATATTCCATTGACTGCATCACATCTGACTTTTCACAATACTGTTTCTCAATGTCTTCATTACTGATACCCTTGTGTGGCTCTGCATGGTATGACTCTGAATGATCACGTAAAAATTATGAATGCTCCTCTTCCATACTAAGGTTTTCCCAGGCATCCAGATCCGTGCTCCCCTCTATGGACGTATTGTAGATTGGACTTCCACAAGTTTTTGAATAGAAACTCCCATTGACATATCATGGATGGGATTCTTCATAATATTTTGACAAGTTGGATTATCTATGAAATTCCAATAGTCATCACTCCCATCCAGTCATATGTGGGGGACTCTTCATCCATGGCATCATGCTCCTGCCTATCCATGTCTTCCTTGTATTCATAACAATATTCTTCAGATAAAATGTTACAAGGAAATAAACTTTCCAAACCTTCATCAACATGTGGAGAACAAGGTCTAGTGTCACCACACACCATACTGATCTTATCATAAGTTTCTTTACAGGCTTCTATTATGATATCATGAAAAGGATCTTCAATCAAGGAAACCTTTTGGACATATTCAATGGGATCATTTGGTATCTGTTTCTCAGTGGATTTCTCTAGAGAGCTTTCTGGAAATATATCAGCATTGCAACACACTTGAGAATACACCAAATCTTCAATGTCTTCAGCTATGGTGACATGAGGAGAGTCTTCAATAATGTGTTCCATCATGGGCTCCTTCTGAAGCTCTTCAATAGGATCATCTTGGATTTTCCCTTCCTCGGAATCTTGCTGTGTATTGGGAGATACCTCATATTCTTTAATAAGCTGCTTACTTACTTCATTTCTTGAATAACTATGAGGAAACTCTTTGATGGGAGTATCATGAACCTCCTCTTCACTTAAATGTTCAAGAAGTGATTCCAATTCTTTAATACTTTGTATCATGGAAAAAGGTCCATCATATGTTTCCGTGTGATACTCTGTCCCAGATAGGTAGAAGGTACAGATCTTTTCAAGGAACTTTTTTAAACCATTCATACTACCCCTACCATCATGCCACTGCTCTAAAAACATTCGAAGGAAGCTTGGAAAAGAATTTATACATTTATTAGGAAGGCCCTGATAGAACCCACAACAAACCTCACCCCAAAAAGTAATAGCAAACATTTCCATCATATTGTCTTCATGAAGAATATTGGAGTCAACAATCAACTGAAGGAAATATTTGACATGCCAGATGGCCGAATCACCATAATTTCCATGAAATGTCAGAATCTAGTTATATGCATCCCCCAAGCCATTACAATAGTTAGGAAAACCAGGGATGTTTGAGAAATTGATAGGCTGAAACATTATGGTTAATTGGGCACCATATTTTTCCTTTAATTCATCCATATCAAAACTTAATAGTATGCATTTGATATAACGATTAAACCTTGTACTGAAAAGGTGGAGCTGTCAAGCGATGAGCTTTAAAGGTTTTAACATGTCACATGGGCTCATCTACACACAACAAAACTTCACAATTTTATGAGATAACAGGGTTTTATCCCTTCGATGGAGTCACCATGTGAAAAAGAAAAATAATCATTTATAAATATTTTCACAAAAATTATTTTTTGCTTTTCTTTGTAAAAATAAAAACTGGAAAAAATTCAGTGGAGTCACAGATGAAAATTAAATATCTACTCTAAGCATCCATCAAACAAAGCAAAAACAAAAAAGGAAGAAAACAAAAGTCGTACTCGGGAATAAAAATATTTATCCCCGACAACGGCGCCAAAAAGTGTTGTTGCCTTTCACACACCTGGGTCACATGGTAGAAATCTTCAAGCCACTTGGTGTGTCCTTGGGGGCATGTCTTGAGTCAAGGCTGTCACCTTGTTCTTGACTCCTCCGTTTGGGCTCAACTCCTAACGAAGCCAAGGGGGGTAGACCCTATTAAGTTACTAAGTCTAATTACTTAGTATGGTGATGTTAAATTGAATGAATTACTTAGGAGTTTGAAATTTAACCATAAACAACCATAGATGACAAGATACAAAATGAGCGCATGAAAGCACGATGCTGAGACACAATATATATATAGCAAGAAAATAACCATTTCCTTAAAATGGAGTCAAAAGATAATCCATGTACTTTCATGTGCTTGGAGTGAATATTTTGCAATTGCCTCTTGGTATGTTTTAAGTTAATGTAAAATATGAGTTGATTAAAATTAGGCGAAGGGGTGGATTCAAGATATACCCGAGAGTACTTGGAGTATGTCCAAAAATAAACCTTCACGACTACTCACAAGGAACATGTGGGATGAATGGATTCTCTAAGGCTATTGTTCATAATGCACCCGTAGGTGTAATAGAGATCGGCACCCCGAGGTCACTTTTCAGGAGTTCCCGCTTCCTTTGGGTATTTTGCCACTGTAATGGTTTGATCGAGGTGTTGGATTTTCACCTGATGGTTTGTCAATTTGGGAGATTGAATCCTAATTATTCTAGTCACTCAAGTGCTTTTTATGCAGCTTGATTGATCGGATGAAACCACAACCAAGTGCAGAGCATACACACCGAAGTCTTGTCAATTTTAGTAAATTTTAGACAAGGTGTTCTTATTAAAAAGAAAACCCCCCAGGAACCTCTTTCAGTCCAAGTGGACCTCAATCGGGGAATCAAGGAGGGGTTTATTTTATTATGGTTACTAAAACAAATGATGATAGCAAATGAAACATAAAAAGATAAGCAAACCACAATTTTCTAATTAGACTACCACAAACCCTTCTTCACCTTTCGGCTCAAAAGGAGGCTCGTGGGGTAAGTATTAAAGTTACTTTGAAACCAATAGAAATGGAATATGGAAATGATTTTAAATCAAATTATACTACCCTGCATATTAGTACTACACTAGATTGAAAAAAGATGAATGAAAAGCAAAAAATGACACGGACACAAATCCCCCCAAGGGGGATGGTGAATAGGCTCGAAAGAGCCTATTCGAAAAGATATTTTGTTTTTATTAGCAGGGATTTAAAATATCAGCAAATTCAAATTGATGCACTTTGGTCCTGTTACCACCCAATTTTTACTTAGTGGTTTTTTTATCAAGTGAGCCTAGTGAACTGGACAAGGATAACTTGTTCAGACTTCAGAGAACCTTCAATCTTGCTTCTGGGAAGCTTTGTTGTACTATATCACATGTTCATATCCCATGGGGGAATTGTAATAAATGTTCTAGCATGATAGTGTCTATAAAAGACTCGGTCTCTTAGACTTTATTTGTCAATCCGATCAGCCCAGGGTGTTTTTTCCCTTGGTTATTATTGGTTGTTGAATAAACGACTGATAATTCTTGAGTTTTTCACTCCATACCTCCAAATTTGGGGTGGTCGGCTTTAGACCTATTGAGGTTATTAGAGTATATGTTTCAATGTATAAACATGCTAGACATCATGGTCGAGTCATATGAACATGTCTAAGTCCCCCTAGGTTTTTTCAATTTTTCATTTTTTTAGTTTTTTCAGTGTTTTTTATTAAAATTTAATTTTTCCAAAACTTAGGCTATTTTTTAATAGTTTAATTGGAAAATTTGATTATGTAATAAAAGTGGGCCAAATAATCAGTTTCAGTCATGTAGGTGCTCATTTTCGAGCTAAGAGCACCATGTAAACCCATGGACCCACTATTTCCTAGTTTTGAGTGATTTTCCATCACTCAGGTCAGAAAGCCCCAAAAATCAATTATTGATTATTTTTAATTAATAAATTGATGAATAATGGAGCAAATTCAAAATCATAGATCAGTGGATTCTCAGCCGATTTGATTGAAATTAGTCAGATCTAAAGCAGATTCACTGGATCTGACAAATCCTTGACTGAAGGAGGTGATAAAATCAGATATAGAGTTGATCTTCAGCATCCTTTATGGGGAATTTCACCTTCCCTCTCTCCTCCACACGTTTTTGGCTCATCTAGATGAGTTTTGGTGGATCCTTCAGTCAACAGGTTGAGGTGTCAGTCAGATTAGCCCCCCGATTGACAGTTGCACTCAGTGAGACTTAGATCTGGCTCAGCTAGACACAGATCAAGAATTGATGGACTCTCCTTCAAATAATTTGATGTGTATCCTTGGGATTTACGCCCCACTAGGCTGGATCTCTAGTTTTTGTATATATCCAGGAACAGCTCCCTCTTCCAAGCTAGTTAGAGCTGGATTGAAGGGCTTGCCATTGTAATTATGTATTGATCATCATTTGTGAATAAATAAGCTTTGGAGGCTATACTGTGTAGTGCATGTGTTTGTGTGAATTCTCAGTGTTATGCTGCTGATCTGGTAACTGCAATTTCTTTCCAAATTCTGTGCCACTTCTGTGTTCTGGCTTCAAGGATTCGGTTGAATCAAGTAAGGGTGCAAACTAGGCAAGTTAGATTGCTTGATCTTATTTATCCATATGATGTATGCTCAAAAATTTCAGTTATATGCTTAAATAAGATTATTCTTGCATGATCTTTCATTTTTGTTGCTTTATACATCTATATCCAGATCTCACGAGGTGTGTGCAGGCTTGTGTTATCTAGTTGCAGGTTCCTGATTGGATGAAGGTGTGGATCAAGATTGAAACCATTCCTTATCCAACAAGCTCAAGAATCTGTCCCTCAGTGCTCCACAAAAAGGCCTCCTTTCAGCTTGATCCATTCAAGCAACGAGCCAACCTTCTCTCCTCTTCTTCTCATTTCTTAAAAAATTCAATCTTTCGGTTACCTGTCTCTCCCTCTTATGATCAGATCTAGTTCTAGGAATTGAATATATATTATTAGATCTATTTCATAAGAGTCTTGCTTCTTATATCTACAATTTCATAAATAATATCATTTCATAAAGATAGATCTAGGTGTAGGAATTGCCCTCTTTGCAAGTAGCTAAGTCGTAGATCTAAAACTTGCTCATAAGGTCGTTTCATTTTCATTCTTTAAAAGATTCATATTCTACAATAAAGTGCACATCTTATTGTCTTCCCAAACAGCAAGCCAATATCCCAAGGAAAGCTTGCTTTCCCTAGTTCCTTTCTGCATAACTAGATTACCCCAATTTAACAAAATTTTACTTAAGTTTTTTTTGATAACTAGTGTAGTAACCCAAAACACTTTCAAATTGTGTTTGGGTGTATTTGATTCTGATTTTTTGCTGTTTTTTAGCAGGTCCAACAAAAAAAAGGAGGAAACTCTGCCAAATTTCCAATTCTTGGATGATTCGGAGCTTCCCGGAAGCTTCCCCCACCACCTTGTTTAATTCTAGCTTGTTACAAGCTTTTTGTAAGCATTTGGATCCCAGATAACAAGGACCAAAGTGCATCATTTTTAATTTTATGATATTGTAAATTTCTGCTAATAAAAAGAAAAGGTCCTTTCGAATAAGCTCTTTCACCATCCCCCCTAGGGGTATTTGCGTCGGTGTCATTTTTTTTAACTTTTGCTCATTTATTTTCAAACTAGCGTAGCTCTAATATGCAGGATAGTATACTTGGATTCATTATCAATTTCATTTTCCATATTTGATATTTTAAAGTAATCTTAATACTTACCCCACGACTTCCCGATTGACCCGAAAGGGGAAAGAGATGCGTGGTAAGACTAATTAGAAAACCGGAATTGTGTATCTGTTTTTTTTCTATCATTTGTTTCTTCATCTATTATAAAATTAACCCCTCCTTGATTCCCTGATTGAGATCCACTTGGATCGAAAGAGGTTCCTGGAGGGTTTTCTTTTTAACAAGAACACCCAATTTTAAAATTTACTAAAATTGACAAGACTCTGGTGTGTATGCTCTGCACTTGGCTGTGGTTCATTCGATCAATCAAGCTGTATCAAAAGCACTTGAGTGACTAGTATAATTAGGACTCACTCTCCCTGACAAACCATCAGGTGAAAATCCAACACCTAGATCGAACCATCACGGTGGCAAAATACCCAAAGGAAGCGGGAACTTCTGAAAAGTGACCTCGGGGCGCCGATCTCTGTCACACCCTAATGGGTGCATTATGAACAATAGCCCCAGAGACTCCATTCATCCCACATATTCCTTGCGGGTAGCCGTGAAGGTTTATTTTTGTACATACTCCAAGTACTCTCGAGTATATCTGGAGTCCACCCCTTCGCCTAATTTTAATCAACTCACACCTCAAATTTAACTTAAAACGTACCAAGAGAAAATTGCAAAACATTCACTCCAAGCACATGCAAGTACATTGATTTTATTTTTTGACTCCATTCTAAGGCACTGGTTATTTTCTTGCTTTATATATATATTGTGTCTCAGCATTGTGCTTTCGTGTGTTCATTTTTGTATCTTGTCATCTTTGATTGTCTATAGCTAAATTTCAAACTCCTAAACAACTCATTCAGTTTAACATCACCATACTAAGTAATTATCCTTAGTAACTTAATAGGGTCTACCCCCCTTGGCTTCGTTAGGAGTTGAGCCTAAACGGAGGAGTCAAGAACAAGGTGATAGCCTTGACTCGAGACTTTCCCCCAAGGACACACCGAGTGGCTTGAATATTTTTTCCAAGTGACCCAGGTATGTGAAAGGAGACAATAGGTCCTTGTTATCTGGGATCCAAAGGATTACAACAAGCTTGAATTAAAACACAGCGGTGGGGGAAGGTTCCAGGAAGCTCTAGTTCGTCTAAGAGTCAAAAATTTGAAAGAGTCTCCTTCTCTTTTATGTTAGACCTGATAAAAAATAGTGAGCAATTAGAATCAAATGTGCCCAAACACACTTTGAAAGTGTTTTTGTTCACCACGCTAATTACCAAAAAAAACTAAGTAAAAATTGTTAAACAGGGGTAATCTAATTTCTGCAAAAAGGAAACAAGGAAAGCAATATTTTCTTGGGATCTTGGATTGCTGTTTGGGAAGCCAATGACATGTGCACTTTTATTGTAGAATTTAAATATTTGAAGAACAAAAAAGGAAGCTACCTTATGAGAAAGCTTTAGATCTATGGTTTAGCTACTTGCAAAATGGAAATTTCCTACACCTAGATCTATCTTTATGAACTGATACTCTTTATGAAATTATATATCTAAGCAACAAAAATATTATAAAATAGATCTAACAATATATATTCAATTCTTATAACTATATCTAATCATAAGAGGAAGAGACAGGTAACCGAAAGATTGATTTTAATAGAAAGGAGGAAGAGAAGGGGAAAGGCCCATTTTTGGATGGATCTGCAATGGAAACTTGTTAGTGAAATACAGAGGGGAAATGTCTTCACAAAGTTTTTGGATGTACAGTGGAGTCAAACTAGATCCACAGCTTGTTCAATCCTTGCTACCTGAAAGCTAAACACATAATCCTGCACGAAACCTCATGAGATCTGGATATATATATGAAAAAGAGACAAGAATTACATGCAAATAAACTTATTAAACATGTATAATCTAGATCCTCAAACATACATGCTATGAGATATAGAAAAAACAAGTAACCTTACTTGCCCAACTATACTCCTATTGATTCAGCTGAATCGTTCAAGCTAGACAGGGTTCAGATGCAGAAATTGAGAGAAACGTCGGCAACATCAATAGCCGTAAGACAATGCTTAATCCACACACATGAGACCATTACACCATTTGGCCTACAAAGCATCTTAATTCCAACAATCAACAGATTACAATAGTATTACAATATCAAGCCCTTCAATCCAACTCTAACTAGCTTGGAAGAGGAGTCCTATGCTTTGATTTATACAAAAAATAGGAGATCCAGCACAGGGGGGTGCAAATCCCAAGGAGACAGATCAAATCAGCTGATGGAGAGTCAATCAATGCAGATCTGAAGCTGAACTGAACCTACTTGTCAACCAGGGAGCTGATTGAGGTGACAAATCAACCCATAAACTGGCACACCAGCCCACAAAACATCCAGGAGAGTCCACACGCATGGAGAAGAGGGAGAGGGTGAAATTTCCCATAAAGACTGCTGAATATCAACTCTATATCTTATTTGATCACCTCCTTTAGTCAAGGATTTGTTAGATCC